>CAXDIW010000233.1:0-155000 GCA_963989415.1 Cerceris ruficornis | reverse complement strand
ACAATTTTTTGCTCTTCAAGTTTAAGTGAACTACGAGCCCCATTGTTAATCCTTTAAAGGAAATTATTTGTAAATTTCGGCAAGTAGAACAATGAATGGAATAGGTAGACGGTTGAAATTATTGTATATATTGCTTCTATATAGTCTAAGAAACATATATGCAAAGCATCCAAACAGTAACATTCGCCAATTTTTTGTTCTTCAAGTTTAAGTGAACAATGAGCCCCATTTTTAATCCTTTAAAGGAAATTATTTGTAAATTTCGACAAGTAGAACAATGAATGGAACAGGTAGCCGGTTGAAATCAATGTATATATTGCTTCTATATAGTCTAAGAAACATATATGCAAAGTATCCAAACAGTACCATTCGCCAATTTTTTGTTCTTCAAGTTTAAGTGAACTACGAGCCCCATTGTTAATCCTTTAAAGGAAATTATTTGTAAATTTCGGCAAGTAGAACAATGAATGGAATAGGTACACGGTTGAAATCATTGTATATATTGCTTCTATATAGTCTAAGAAACATATATGCAAAGCATCCAAACAGTAACATTCGCCAATTTTTTGTTCTTCAAGTTTAAGTGAACAATGAGCCCCATTTTTAATCCTTTAAAGGATATTATTTGTAAATTTCGGCAAGTAGAACAATGATTGGAACACGTAGACGGTTGAAATCTTTGTATATATTGCTTCCATATAGTCTAAGAAACATGTACGCAAAGCATCCAAACAGTACCATTCGCCAATTTTTTGTTCATCAAGTTTAAGTGAACAATGAGCCCCAATGGTTAATCCTTTATCGGAAATTATTTGTAATTTTCGACAAGTAGAACAATGAATAGTACGGGTAGACGGGTGAAATCTTTCTATATACTGCTTCTAAATAGTCTAAGAAACATATCTGCAAATCATCCAAACAGTACAATTCGCCAATTTTTTGTTCTTCAAGTTTAAGTGAACAATGAGCCCCAATGTTTAATCCTTTAAAGGAAATTATTTGTATCTTTCGACAAGTAGAACAATGACTGGAAGTTGTAGACGGTTGAAATCTTTTTATATATTGCTTCTATATAGTCTAAGAAACATATATGCAAAGCATCCAAACAGTACCAGTCGCCAATTTTTTGTTCTTCAAGTTTAAGTGAACAACGAGGCCCATTGATAATCATGAAACGGAAATTATTTGTAACTTTCGACAAGAAGAACAATGAATAGAACAGGTAGACGGTTGAAATCTTTGTATATGTTGCTTCTATATAGTCTAAGAAACCTATATGCAAAGCATCTAACCCGTAACATTCGCCAATTTTTTGATCTTCAAGTTTAAGTGAACAGCGAGCCCCATTGATAATCCTTTATCGGAAATTATTTGTAATTTTCGACAAGTAGAACAATGGATGGAACAGGTAGACGGTTGAAATCTTTGTATATATTGCTTCTATATAGTCTAAGAAACATATATGCAAAGCATCCAAACAGTACAATTCCCCAGTTTATTGTTCTTCAAGTTTAAGTGAACAACGAGCCCCATTGTTAATACTTTAAAGGAAATTATTTGTAAATTTCGACAAGTAGAACAATGATTGGAACACGTAGACGGTTGAAATCTTTGTATATATTGCTTCCATATAGTCTAAGAAACATGTACGCAAAGCATCCAAACAGTACAATTCGCCAATTTTTTGTTCTTCAAGTTTAAGTGAACAATGAGCCCCAATGGTTAATCCTTTAAAGGAAATTATTTGTAACTTTCGACAAGTAGAACAATGAATGGAACAGGTAGACTGTTGAAATCATTGTATATATTGCTTCTATATAGTCTAAGAAACATATATGCAAATCGTCCAAACAGTACAATTCGCCAATTATTTGATCTTCAAGTTTAAGTGAACTACGAGCCCCATTGTTAATACTTTAACGGAAATTATTTGTAAATTTCGACAAGTAGAACAATGATTGGAACACGTAGACGGTTGAAATCTTCGTACATATTGCTTCCATATAGTCTAAGAACCATGTACGCAAAGCATCCAAACAGTACCATTCGCCAATTTTTTGTTCTTCAAATTTAAGTGAACAATGAGCCCCAATCGTTAATCCTTTATCGGAAATTATTTGCAATTTTCGACAAGTAGAACAATGAATGGAACACGTAGACGGCTGAAATCATTGTATATATTGCTTCCATATAGTCTAAGAAACATGTACGCAAAGCATCCAACCAGTGCCATTCGCCAAATTTTTGTTCTTCAAGTTTAAGTGAACTACGAGCCCCATTGTTAATCCTTTAACGGAAATTAATTGTAACTTTCTACAAGTAGAACAATGATTGGAACACGAAGACGGTTGAAATCTTTGTATATATTGCTTCCATATAGTCTAAGAAACATATATGCAAAGTATCCAAACAGTACCATTCGCCAATTTTTTGTTCTTCAAGTTTAAGTGAACAATGAGACCCATTGTTAATCCTTTATCGGAAATTATTTGTAACTTTCGACAAGTAGATCAATGAATGGAACAGGTAGACGGTTGAAATCTTTGTATATATTGCTTCTATATAGTCTAAGAAACATATATGCAAATCATCCAAACAGTACAATTCGCCAATTATTTGATCTTCAAGTTTAAGTGAACTATGAGCCCCATTGTTTATACTTTAACGGAAATTATTTGTAAATTTCGACAAGTAGAACAATGAATGGAACAGGTAGCCGGTTGAAATCAATGTATATATTGCTTCTATATAGTCTAAGAAACATATATGCAAAGTATCCAAACAGTACCATTCGCCAATTTTTTGTTCTTCAAGTTTAAGTGAACTACGAGCCCCATTGTTAATCCTTTAAAGGAAATTATTTGTAAATTTCGGCAAGTAGAACAATGAATGGATCATGTAGACGGTTGAAATCAATGTATATATTGCTTCTATATAGTCTAAGATACATATATGCAAAGCATCCAAACAGTACCATTCGCCAATTTTTTG
This sequence comes from Cerceris ruficornis, assembly GCA_963989415.1. NCBI lineage: Eukaryota > Metazoa > Arthropoda > Insecta > Hymenoptera > Crabronidae > Cerceris > Cerceris ruficornis. Next base: position 152,009 of record CAXDIW010000233.1, on the reverse strand, counting down.
TTCTTCAAGATTAAGTGAACAATGAGACCCATTGTTAATCCTTTATCGGAAATTATTTGTAACTTTCGACAAGTAGATCAATGAATGGAACAGGTAGACGGTTGAAATCTTTGTATATATTGCTTCTATATAGTCTAAGAAACATATATGCAAATCATCCAAACAGTACAATTCGCCAATTATTTGATCTTCAAGTTTAAGTGAACTATGAGCCCCATTGTTTATACTTTAACGGAAATTATTTGTAAATTTCGACAAGTTGAACAATGAATGGAACAGGTAGACGGTTGAAATCAATGTATATATTGCTTCTATATAGTCTAAGAAACATATATGCAAAGCATCCAAACAGTACCCTTCGCCACTTTTTTGTTCTTCAAGTTTAAGTGAACAACGAGCCCCATTGTTAATCCTTTATCGGAAATTATTTGTAATTTTCGACAAGTAGAACAATGAATGGAACTGGTAGACGGTTGAAATCTTTGTATATATTGCTTCTATATAATCTAAGAAACATATATGCAAAGCATCTAAACAGTAACAATCGCCAATTTTTTGATCTTCAAGTTTAAGTGAACAGCGAGCCCCATTGATAATCATGGAATAGAAATTATTTGTAAATTTCTACAAGTAGAACAATGAATAGTACAGGTAGACGGTTGAAATCTTTCTATATATTGCTTCAAAATAGTCTAAGAAACATCTATGCAAAGCATCCAAACAGTACAATTCGCCAATTTTTTGTTCTTCAAGTTTAAGTGAACTACGAGCCCCATTGTTAATCCTTTAAAGGAAATTATTTGTAAATTTCGACAAGTAGAACAATGAATGGATCATGTAGACGGTTGAAATCATTGTATATATTGCTTCTATATAGTCTACGAAACATATATGCAAAGCATCCAAACAGTACAATTCGCCAATTTTTTGTTCTTCAAGTTTAAGTGAACTACGAGCCCCATTGTTAATCCTTTAACGGAAATTAATTGTAACTTTCTACAAGTAGAACAATGATTGGAACACGTAGACGGTTGAAATCTTTGTATATATTGCTTCCATATAGTCTAAGAAACATGTACGCAAAGCATCCAAACAGTACAATTCGCCAATTTTTTGTTCTTCAAGTTTAAGTGAACAACGAGCCCCATTTTTAATCTTTTAAACGAAATTATTTGTAAATTTCGACAAATTGAACAATGATTGGAACACGTAGACGTTTGAAATCTTTGTATATATTGCTTCCATATAGTCTAAGAAACATGTACGCAAAGCATCCAAACAGTACCATTCACCAATTTTTTGTTCTTCAAGTTTAAGTGAACAATGAGCCCCAATGGTTAATCCTTTATCGGAAATTATTTGTAATTTTCGACAAGTAGAACAATGAATGGAACAGGTAGACGGTTGAAATCTTTGTATATATTGCTTCTATATAATCTAAGAAACATATATGCAAAGCATCCAAACAGTACAATTCGCCAATTATTTCATCTTCATGTTTAAGTGAACTACCAGCCCCATTGTTAATACTTTAACGGAAATTGTTTGTAAATTTCGGAAAGTAGAACAATGAATGAAATAGGTAGACGGTTGAAATCATTGTATATATTGCTTCTATATAGTCTAAGAAACATGTATGCAAAGCATCCAAACAGTACCATTCGCCAATTTTTTGTTCTTCAAGTTTAAGTGAACAATGAGCCCCAATGGTTAATCCTTTATCGGAAATTATTTGTAATTTTCGACAAGTAGAACAATGAATGGAACTGGTAGACGGTTGAAATCTTTGTATATATTGCTTCTATATAATCTAAGAAACATATATGCAAAGCATCTAAACAGTAACAATCGCCAATTTTTTGATCTTCAATGTTAAGTGAACAGCGAGCCCCATTGATAATCATGGAATAGAAATTATTTGTAACTTTCTAGGAGTAGAACAATGAATAGTACAGGTAGACGGGTGAAATCTTTCTATATATTGCTTCTAAATAGTCTAAGAAACATCTATGCAAAGCATCCAAACAGTACCATTCGCCAATTTGTTGTTCTTCAAGTTTAAGTGAACAATGAGCCCCATTGTTAATCCTTTATCGGAAATTATTTGTAACTTTCGACAAGTAGAACATTGAGTGGAACAGGTAGACGGTTGAAATCGTTGTATCTATTGCTTCTATATAGTATAAGAAACATATATGCAAAGCATCCAAACAGTACCATTCGCCAATTTGTTGTTCTTCAAGTTTAAGTGAACAATGAGCCCCATTTTTAATCCTTTAAAGGAAATTATTTGTAAATTTCGACAAGTAGAACAATGATTGGAACACGTAGCCGGTTGAAATCTTTGTATATATTGCTTTCATATAGTCTAAGAAACATGTACGCAAAGCATCCAAACAGTACCATTCGCCAATTTTTTGTTCTTCAAGTTTAAGTGAACAATGAGCCCCAATGGTTAATCCTTTATCGGAAATTATTTGTAATTTTCGACAAGTAGAACAATGAATGGAACTGGTAGACGGTTGAAATCTTTGTATATATTGCTTCTATATAATCTAAGAAACATATATGCAAAGCATCTAAACAGTAACAATCGCCAATTTTTTGATCTTCAAGGTTAAGTGAACAGCGAGCCCCATTGATAATCATGGAATAGAAATTATTTCTAACTTTCTAGGAGTAGAACAATGAATAGTACAGGTAGACGGGTGAAATCTTTCTATATATTGCTTCTAAATAGTCTAAGAAACATCTATGCAAAGCATCCAAACAGTACCATTCGCCAATTTGTTGTTCTTCAAGTTTAAGTAAACTACGATCCCCATTGTTAATCCATTAACGGAAATTATTTGTAACTTTCGACAAGTAGAACAATGAATGGAACAGGTAGACGGTTGAAATCATTGTATATATTGCTTCTATATAGTCTAAGAAACATATATGCAAAGCATCCAAACAGTACAATTCGACAATTTTTTGCTCTTCAAGTTTAAGTGAACTACGAGCCCCATTGTTAATCCTTTAAAGGAAATTATTTGTAAATTTCGGCAAGTAGAACAATGAATGGAATAGGTAGACGGTTGAAATCATTGTATATATTGCTTCTAAATAGTCTAAGAAACATATATGCAAAGCATCCAAACAGTACAATTCGCCAATTTTTTGTTCTTCAAGTTTAAGTAAACTACGATCCCCTTTGTTAATCCCTTAACGGAAATTATTTGTAACTTTCGACAAGTAGAACAATGAATGGAACAGGTAGACGGTTGAAATCATTCTATATATTGCTGCTATATAGTCTAAGAAACATATATGCAAAGCATCCAAACAGTACCATTCGCCAATTTTTTGTTCTTCAAGTTTAAGTGAACAATGAGTCCCAATGGTTAATCCTTTATCGGAAATTATTTGTAATTTTCGACAAGTAGAACAATGAATGGAACAGGTAGACGGTTGAAATCTTTGTATATATTGCTTCTATATAGTCTAAGAAACATATATGCAAAGCATCCAAACAGTACAATTCGCCAATTTATTGTTCTTCAAGTTTAAGTGAACAACGAGCCCCATTGTTAATCCTTTATCGGAAATTATTTGTAAATTTCGACAAGTAGAACAATGAATGGAACAGGTAGACGGTTGAAATCATTGTATATATTGCTTCTATATAGTCTAAGAAACATATATGCAAAGCATCCAAACAGTACAATTCGACAATTTTTTGCTCTTCAAGTTTAAGTGAACTACGAGCCCCATTGTTAATCCTTTAAAGGAAATTATTTGTAAATTTCGGCAAGTAGAACAATGAATGGAATAGGTAGACGGTTGAAATCATTGTATATATTGCTTCTAAATAGTCTAAGAAACATATATGCAAAGCATCCAAACAGTACAATTCGCCAATTTTTTGTTCTTCAAGTTTAAGTAAACTACGATCCCCATTGTTAATCCCTTAACGGAAATTATTTGTAACTTTCGACAAGTAGAACAATGAATGAAACAGGTAGACGGTTGAAATCATTGTATATATTGCTGCTATATAGTCTAAGAAACATATATGCAAAGCATCCAAACAGTACAATTCGACAATTTTTTGTTCTTCAAGTTTAGTGAACAATGAGCCCCAATGGTTAATCCTTTACCGGAAATTATTTGTAATTTTCGACAAGTAGAACAATGAATGGAACAGGTAGACGGTTGAAATCTTTGTATGTATTGCTTCTATATAATCTAAGAAACATATATGCAAAGCATCTAAACAGTACCATTCGCCAATTTTTTCTTCTTCAAGTTTAAGTGAACTACGAGCCCCATTGTTAATACTTTAACGGAAATTATTTGTAACTTGCGAGAAGTAGAACAATGAATGGAACTGGTAGCCGGTTGAAATCAATGTATATATTGCTTCTATATAGTCTAAGAAACATATATGCAAATCATCCAAACAGTACCATTCGCCAATTTTTTGTTCTTCAAGTTTAAGTGAACAATGAGCCCCAATGGTTAATCCTTTATCGGAAATTATTTGTAATTTTCGACAAGTAGAACAATGAATGGAACTGGTAGACGGTTGAAATCTTTGTATATATTGCTTCTATATAATCTAAGAAACATATATGCAAAGCATCCAAACAGTACAATTCGCCAATTATTTCATCTTCATGTTTAAGTGAACTACCAGCCCCATTGTTAATACTTTAACGGAAATTGTTTGTAAATTTCGGAAAGTAGAACAATGAATGAAATAGGTAGACGGTTGAAATCATTGTATATATTGCTTCTATATAGTCTAAGAAACATGTATGCAAAGCATCCAAACAGTACCATTCGCCAATTTGTTGTTCTTCAAGTTTAAGTGAACAATGAGCCCCATTTTTAATCCTTTAAAGGAAATTATTTGTAAATTTCGACAAGTAGAACAATGATTGGAACACGTAGACGGTTGAAATCTTTGTATATATTGCTTTCATATAGTCTAAGAAACATGTACGCAAAGCATCCAAACAGTACCATTCGCCAATTTTTTGTTCTTCAAGTTTAAGTGAACAATGAGCCCCAATGGTTAATCCTTTATCGGAAATTATTTGTAATTTTCGACAAGTAGAACAATGAATGGAACTGGTAGACGGTTGAAATCTTTGTATATATTGCTTCTATATAATCTAAGAAACATATATGCAAAGCATCTAAACAGTAACAATCGCCAATTTTTTGATCTTCAAGGTTAAGTGAACAGCGAGCCCCATTGATAATCATGGAATAGAAATTATTTCTAACTTTCTAGGAGTAGAACAATGAATAGTACAGGTAGACGGGTGAAATCTTTCTATATATTGCTTCTAAATAGTCTAAGAAACATCTATGCAAAGCATCCAAACAGTACCATTCGCCAATTTGTTGTTCTTCAAGTTTAAGTAAACTACGATCCCCATTGTTAATCCATTAACGGAAATTATTTGTAACTTTCGACAAGTAGAACAATGAATGGAACAGGTAGACGGTTGAAATCATTGTATATATTGCTTCTATATAGTCTAAGAAACATATATGCAAAGCATCCAAACAGTACAATTCGACAATTTTTTGCTCTTCAAGTTTAAGTGAACTACGAGCCCCATTGTTAATCCTTTAAAGGAAATTATTTGTAAATTTCGGCAAGTAGAACAATGAATGGAATAGGTAGACGGTTGAAATCATTGTATATATTGCTTCTAAATAGTCTAAGAAACATATATGCAAAGCATCCAAACAGTACAATTCGCCAATTTTTTGTTCTCCAAGTTTAAGTAAACTACGATCCCCTTTGTTAATCCCTTAACGGAAATTATTTGTAACTTTCGACAAGTAGAACAATGAATGGAACAGGTAGACGGTTGAAATCATTCTATATATTGCTGCTATATAGTCTAAGAAACATATATGCAAAGCATCCAAACAGTACCATTCGCCAATTTTTTGTTCTTCAAGTTTAAGTGAACAATGAGTCCCAATGGTTAATCCTTTATCGGAAATTATTTGTAATTTTCGACAAGTAGAACAATGAATGGAACAGGTAGACGGTTGAAATCTTTGTATATATTGCTTCTATATAGTCTAAGAAACATATATGCAAAGCATCCAAACAGTACAATTCGCCAATTTATTGTTCTTCAAGTTTAAGTGAACAACGAGCCCCATTGTTAATCCTTTATCGGAAATTATTTGTAAATTTCGACAAGTAGAACAATGAATGGAACAGGTAGACGGTTGAAATCATTGTATATATTGCTTCTATATAGTCTAAGAAACATATATGCAAAGCATCCAAACAGTACAATTCGACAATTTTTTGCTCTTCAAGTTTAAGTGAACTACGAGCCCCATTGTTAATCCTTTAAAGGAAATTATTTGTAAATTTCGGCAAGTAGAACAATGAATGGAATAGGTAGACGGTTGAAATCATTGTATATATTGCTTCTAAATAGTCTAAGAAACATATATGCAAAGCATCCAAACAGTACAATTCGCCAATTTTTTGTTCTTCAAGTTTAAGTAAACTACGATCCCCATTGTTAATCCCTTAACGGAAATTATTTGTAACTTTCGACAAGTAGAACAATGAATGAAACAGGTAGACGGTTGAAATCATTGTATATATTGCTGCTATATAGTCTAAGAAACATATATGCAAAGCATCCAAACAGTACAATTCGACAATTTTTTGTTCTTCAAGTTTAGTGAACAATGAGCCCCAATGGTTAATCCTTTACCGGAAATTATTTGTAATTTTCGACAAGTAGAACAATGAATGGAACAGGTAGACGGTTGAAATCTTTGTATGTATTGCTTCTATATAATCTAAGAAACATATATGCAAAGCATCTAAACAGTACCATTCGCCAATTTTTTCTTCTTCAAGTTTGAGTGAACTACGAGCCCCATTGTTAATACTTTAACGGAAATTATTTGTAACTTGCGAGAAGTAGAACAATGAATGGAACTGGTAGCCGGTTGAAATCAATGTATATATTGCTTCTATATAGTCTAAGAAACATATATGCAAATCATCCAAACAGTACCATTCGCCAATTTTTTGTTCTTCAAGTTTAAGTGAACAATGAGCCCCAATGGTTAATCCTTTATCGGAAATTATTTGTATTTTTCGACAAGTAGAACAATGAATGGAACTGGTAGACGGTTGGAATCTTTGTATATATTGCTTCTATATAATCTAAGAAACATATATGCAAAGCATCTAAACAGTAACAATCGCCAATTTTTTGATCTTCAAGTTTAAGTGAACTACGAGCCCCATTGTTAATACTTTAACGGAAATTATTTGTAACTTGCGACAAGTAGAACAATGAATGGAACAGGTAGCCGGTTGAAATCAATGTATATATTGCTTCTATATAGTCTAAGAAACATATATGCAAAGCATCCAAACAGTACCATTCGCAATTTTTTGTTCTTCAAGATTAAGTGAACAACGAGCCCCATTGTTAATCCTTTAAAGGAAATTATTTGTAAATTTCGACAAGTAGAACAATGATTGGAACACGTAGACGGTTGAAATCTTTGTATATGTTGCTTCTATATAGTCTAAGAAACATATATGCAAAGCATCCAAACAGTACCATTCGCCAATTTTTTGTTCTTCAAGTTTAAGTGAACAATGAGCCCAAATGGTTAATCCGTTATCGGAAATTATTTGTAACTTTCGACACGTAGAACAATGAATGGAAAAGGTAGACGGTTGAAATCTTTGTATATATTGCTTCTATATAGTCTAAGAAACATATATGCAAAGCATCCAAACAGTACCATTCGCCAATTTTTTGTTCTTCAAGTTTAAGTGAACAATGAGCACCAATGGTTAATCCTTTATCGGAAATTATTTGTAATTTTCGACAAGTAGAACAATGAATGGAACAGTTAGACGGTTGAAATATTTGTATATATTGCTTCTATATAGTCTACGAAACATATATGCAAAGCATCCAAACAGTACAATTCGCCAATTTTTTGTTCTTGAAGTTTAAGTGAACAATGAGCCCCAATGGTTAATCCTTTATCGGAAATTATTTGTAAATTTCGACAAGTAGAACAATGAATGGAAAAGGTAGACGGTTGAAATCTTTGTATATGTTGCTTCTATATAGTCTAAGAAACATATATGCAAAGCATCCAAACAGTACCATTCGCCAATTTTTTGTTCTTCAAGTTTAAGTGAACAATGAGCCCCAATGGTTAATCCTTTATCGGAAATTATTTGTAAATTTCGACAAGTAGAACAATGAATGGAACAGGTAGCCGGTTGAAATCTTTGTATATATTGCTTCTATGTAGTCTAAGAAACATATATGCAAAGCATCCAAACAGTACAATTCGCCAATTTTTTGTTCTTCAAGTTTAAGTGAACAACGAGCCCCATTGTTAATCCTTTAAAGGAAATTATTTGTAAATTTCGACAAGTAGAACAATGAATGGAACAGGTAGACGGTTGAAATCTTTGTATATATTGCTTGTATATAGTCTAAGAAACATATATGCAAATCATCCAAACAGTACAATTCGCCAATTTCTTGTTCTTCAAGTTTAAGTAAACTACGATCCCCATTGTTAATCCCTTAACGGAAATTATTTGTAACTTTCGACAAGTAGAACAATGAATGGAACAGGTAGACGGTTGAAATCTTTGTATATATTGCTTCTATATAGTCTAAGAAACATATATGCAAATCATCCAAACAGTATAATTCGCCAATTATTTGATCTTCAAGTTTAAGTGAACTACGAGCACCATTGTAAATACTTTAACGGAAATTATTTGTAACTTGCGACAAGTAGAACAATGAATGGAACAGGTAGACGGTTGAAATCAATGTATATATTGCTTTTTTATAGTCTAAGAAACATATATGCAAAGCATCCAAACAGTACCATTCGCCACTTTTTTGTTCTTCAAGTTTAAGTGAACAACGAGCCCCATTGTTAATCCTTTAAAGGAAATTATTTGTAATTTTCGACAAGTAGAACAGTGAATGGAACAGGTAGACGGTTGAAATCTTTGTATATATTGCTTCTATATAGTATAAGAAACATATATGCAAAGCATCCAAACAGTACAATTCGCCAATATTTTGTTCTTAAAGTTTAAGTGAACAATGAGCCCCAATTGTTAATCCGTTATCGGAAATTAATTGTAACTTTCGACAAGTAGAACAATGAATGGAACAGGTAGACGGTTGAAATCTTTGTATATATTGCTTCTATATAGTCTAAGAAACATATATGCAAAGCATCCAAACAGTACAATTCGCCAATTTTTTGTTCTTCAAGTTTAAGTGAACAACGAGCCCCATTGTTAATCCTTTAAAGGAAATTATTTGTAAATTTCGACAAGTAGAACAATGTATGGAACAGGTAGACGGTTGAAATCTTTGTATATATTGCTTCTATATAGTCTAAGAAACATATATGCAAATCATCCAAACAGTATAATTCGCCAATTATTTGATCTTCAAGTTTAAGTGAACTACGAGCCCCATTGTTAATACTTTAACGGAAATTATTTGTAACTTTCTACAAGTAGAACAATGAATAGAACAGGTAGACGGTTGAAATCTTTGTATATGTTGCGTCTATATATTCTAAGAAACCTATATTCAAAGCATCTAAACAGTAACAATCGCCAATTTTTTGATCTTCAAGTTTAAGTGAACATCGAGCCCCATTGATAATCATGAAATGGAAATTATTTGTAACTTGCTACAAGTAGAACAATGAATAGTACAGGTAGACGGGTGAAATCTTTCTATATATTACTTCTAAATAGTCTAAGAAACATATATGCAAAGCATCGAAACAGTACAATTCGCCAATTTTGAGTTCTTCAAATTTAAGTGAACTACGAGCCCCATTGTTAATCCTTTAAAGGAAATTATTTGTAAATTTCGACAAGTTGAACAATGAATGGATCATGTAGACGGTTGAAATCATTGTATATTTTGCTTCTATATAGTCTAAGAAACATATATGCAAAGCATCCAAACAGTACAATTCGCCAATTTTTTTGTTCTTCAAGTTTAAGTGAACTACGAGCCCCATTGTTAATCCTTTATCGGAAATTATTTGTAACTTTCGACAAGTAGAACAATGAATGGAACAGGTAGACGGTTGAAATCTTTGTATATATTGCTTCTATATAGTCTAAGAAACATATATGCAAAGCATCCAAACAGTACAATTCGCCAATTTTTTGTTCTTCAAGTTTAAGTGAACTACGAGCCCCATTGTTAATCCTTTAACGGAAATTAATTGTAACTTTCTACAAGTAGAACAATGATTGGAACACTTAGACGGTTGAAATCTTTGTATATATTGCTTCCATATAGTCTAAGAAACATATATGCAAAGCATCCAAACAGTACCATTCGCCAATTTTTTGTTCTTCAAGTTTAAGTGAACAATGAGCCCCATTGTTAATCGTTTATCGGAAATTATTTGTAAATTTCGACAAGTAGAACAATGAATGGAACAGGTAGACTGTTGAAATTATTGTATATATTGCTTCTATATAGTCTAAGAAACATATATGCATAGCATCCAAACAGTACCATTCGCCAATTTTTTGTTCTTCAAGTTTAAGTGAACAATGAGCCCCATTGTTAATCCTTTAAAGGAAATTATTTGTAACTTTCGACAAGTAGAACAATGAATGGAACAGGTAGACGGTTGAAATCTTTGTATATATTGCTTCCATATAGTCTAAGAAACATATATGCAAAGCATCCAAACAGTAAAATTCGCCAATTTCTTGTTCTTCAAGTTTAAGTACACTACGGTCCCCATTGTTAATGCCTTAACGGAAATTATTTGTAAATTTCGACAAGTAGAACAATGAATGGAACAGGTAGACGGTTGAAATCAATGTATATATTGCTTCTATATAGTCTAAGAAACATATATGCAAAGCATCCAAACAGTACCATTCGCCACTTTTTTGTTCTTCAAGTTTAAGTGAACAACGAGCCCCATTGTTAATCCTTTAAAGGAAATTATTTGTAAATTTCGACAAGTAGAACAATGATTGGAACACGTAGACGGTTGAAATCTTTGTATATATTGCTTCCATATAGTCTAAGAAACATGTACGCAAAGCATCCAAACAGTACCATTCAGCAATTTTTTGTTCTTCAAGTTTAAGTGAACAATGAGCCCCAATGGTTAATCCTTTATCGGAAATTATTTGTAACTTTCGACAAGTAGAACAATGAATGGAACAGGTAGACGGATGAAATCTTTGTATATATTGCTTCTATATAGTCTAAGAAACATATATGCAAAGCATCCAAACAGTACAATTCGCCAATTTTTTGTTCTTCAAGTTTAAGTGAACAATGAGCCCCAATGGTTAATCCTTTATCGGAAATTATTTGTAAATTTCGACAAGTAGAACAATGAATGGAACAGGTAGCCGGTTGAAATCTTTGTATATATTGCTTCTATGTAGTCTAAGAAACATATATGCAAAGCATCCAAACAGTACAATTCGCCAATTTTTTGTTCTTCAAGTTTAAGTGAACAACGAGCCCCATTGTTAATCCTTTAAAGGAAATTATTTGTAAATTTCGACAAGTAGAACAATGAATGGAACAGGTAGACGGTTGAAATCTTTGTATATATTGCTTATATATAGTCTAAGAAACATATATGCAAATCATCCAAACAGTACAATTCGCCAATTTCTTGTTCTTCAAGTTTAAGTAAACTACGATCCCCATTGTTAATCCCTTAACGGAAATTATTTGTAACTTTCGACAAGTAGAACAATGAATGGAACAGGTAGACGGTTGAAATCTTTGTATATATTGCTTCTATATAGTCTAAGAAACATATATGCAAATCATCCAAACAGTATAATTCGCCAATTATTTGATCTTCAAGTTTAAGTGAACTACGAGCACCATTGTTAATACTTTAACGGAAATTATTTGTAACTTGCGACAAGTAGAACAATGAATGGAACAGGTAGACGGTTGAAATCAATGTATATATTGCTTTTTTATAGTCTAAGAAACATATATGCAAAGCATCCAAACAGTACCATTCGCCACTTTTTTGTTCTTCAAGTTTAAGTGAACAACGAGCCCCATTGTTAATCCTTTAAAGGAAATTATTTGTAATTTTCGACAAGTAGAACAGTGAATGGAACAGGTAGACGGTTGAAATCTTTGTATATATTGCTTCTATATAGTATAAGAAACATATATGCAAAGCATCCAAACAGTACAATTCGCCAATTTTTTGTTCTTAAAGTTTAAGTGAACAATGAGCCCCAATTGTTAATCCGTTATCGGAAATTAATTGTAACTTTCGACAAGTAGAACAATGAATGGAACAGGTAGACGGTTGAAATCTTTGTATATATTGCTTCTATATAGTCTAAGAAACATATATGCAAAGCATCCAAACAGTACAATTCGCCAATTTTTTGTTCTTCAAGTTTAAGTGAACAACGAGCCCCATTGTTAATCCTTTAAAGGAAATTATTTGTAAATTTCGACAAGTAGAACAATGTATGGAACAGGTAGACGGTTGAAATCTTTGTATATATTGCTTCTATATAGTCTAAGAAACATATATGCAAATCATCCAAACAGTATAATTCGCCAATTATTTGATCTTCAAGTTTAAGTGAACTACGAGCCCCATTGTTAATACTTTAACGGAAATTATTTGTAACTTTCTACAAGTAGAACAATGAATAGAACAGGTAGACGGTTGAAATCTTTGTATATGTTGCGTCTATATATTCTAAGAAACCTATATTCAAAGCATCTAAACAGTAACAATCGCCAATTTTTTGATCTTCAAGTTTAAGTGAACATCGAGCCCCATTGATAATCATGAAATGGAAATTATTTGTAACTTGCTACAAGTAGAACAATGAATAGTACAGGTAGACGGGTGAAATCTTTCTATATATTACTTCTAAATAGTCTAAGAAACATATATGCAAAGCATCGAAACAGTACAATTCGCCAATTTTGAGTTCTTCAAATTTAAGTGAACTACGAGCCCCATTGTTAATCCTTTAAAGGAAATTATTTGTAAATTTCGACAAGTTGAACAATGAATGGATCATGTAGACGGTTGAAATCATTGTATATTTTGCTTCTATATAGTCTAAGAAACATATATGCAAAGCATCCAAACAGTACAATTCGCCAATTTTTTGTTCTTCAAGTTTAAGTGAACAATGAGCCCCAATGGTTAATCCTTTATCGGAAATTATTTGTAACTTTCGACAAGTAGAACAATGAATGGAACTGGTAGACGGTTGAAATCTTTGTATATATTGCTTCTATATAGTCTAAGAAACATATATGCAAAGCATCCAAACAGTACCATTCGCCAATTTTTTGTTCTTCAAGTTTAAGTGAACTACGAGCCCCATTGTTAATCCGTTTTCGGAAATTATTTGTAACTTTCGACAAGTAGAACAATGAATGGAACAGGTAGACGGTTGAAATCTTTGTATATATTGCTTCTATATAGTCTAAGAAACTTATATGCAAAGCATCTAAACAGTAACATCCGCCAATTTTTTTATCTTCAAGTTTAAGTGAACAATGAACCCCAATGGTTAATCCGTTATCGGAAATTATTTGTAACTTGCGAGAAGTAGAACAATGAGTGGAACAGGTAGACGGTTGAAATCAATGTATATATTGCTTCTATATAGTCTAAGAAACATATATGCAAAGCATACGAACAGTACCATTCGCCAATTTTTTGTTCTTCAAGTTTAAGTGAACAATGAGCCCCATTGTTAATCCTTTATCGGAAATTATTTGTAACTTTAAACAAGTAGAACAATGAATGGAACAGGTAGACGGTTGAAATCTTTGTATATATTGCTTCTATATAGTCTAAGAAACATATATGCAAAGCATCCAAACAGTACAATTCGCCAATTTATTGTTCTTCAAGTTTAAGTGAACAACGAGCCCCATTGTTAATCCTTTAAAGGAAATTATTTGTAAATTTCGACAAGTAGAACAATGATTGGAACACGTAGACGGTTGAAATCTTTGTATATATTGCTTCCATATAGTCTAAGAAACATGTACGCAAAGCATCCAAACAGTACCGTTCGACAATTTTTTGTTCTTCAAGTTTAAGTGAACAATGAGCCCCATTGTTAATCCTTTATCGGAAATTATTTGTAACTTTCGACCAGTAGAACAATGAATGGAACAGGTAGACGGTTGAAATCTTTGTATATATTGCTTCTATATAGTCTAAGAAACATATATGCAAAGCATCCAAACAGTACAATTCGCAAATTTTTTTATCTTCAAGTTTAAGTGAACAATGAGCCCCAATGGTTAATCCGTTATCGGAAATTATTTGTAACTTTCGACAAGTAGAACAATGAATGGAACAGGTAGACGGTTGAAATCTTTGTATATATTGCTTCTATATAGTCTAAGAAACATATCTGCAAAGCATCCAAACAGTACCATTCGCCAATTATTTCATCTTCATGTTTAAGTGAACTACGAGCCCCATTGTTAATACTTTAACGGAAATTATTTGTAACTTCCGACAAGTAGAACAATGAATGGAACAGGTAGACGGTTGAAATCATTGTATATATTGCTTCTAAATAGTCTAAGAAACATATATGCAAAGCATCCAAACAGTACAATTCGCCAATTTTTTGTTCTTCAAGTTTAAGTAAACTACGATCCCCATTGTTAATCCCTTAACGGAAATTATTTGTAACTTTCGACAAGTAGAACAATGAATGGAACAGGTAGACGGTTGAAATCATTGTATATATTGCTGCTATATAGTCTAAGAAACATATATGCAAAGCATCCAAACAGTACAATTCGACAATTTTTTGTTCTTCAAGTTTAGTGAACAATGAGCCCCAATGGTTAATCCTTTATCGGAAATTATTTGTAATTTTCGACAAGTAGAACAATGAATGGAACAGGTAGACGGTTGAAACCTTTGTATGTATTGCTTCTATATAATCTAAGAAACATATATGCAAAGCATCCAAACAGTACCATTCGCCAATTTTTTGTTCTTCAAGTTTGAGTGAACTACGAGCCCCATTGTTAATACTTTAACGGAAATTATTTGTAACTTGCGACAAGTAGAACATTGAATGGAACATGTAGACGGTTGAAATCCTTGTATATATTGCTTCTATATAGTCTAAGAAACATATATGCAAAGCATCCAAACAGTACAATTCGCCAATTTGTTGTTCCTCAAGTTTAAGTGAACAATGAGCCCCAATGGTTAATCCTTTATCGGTAATTATTTGTAACTTTCGACAAGTAGAACATTGAATGGAACATGTAGACGGTTGAAATCCTTGTATATATTGCTTCTATATAATATAAGAAACATATATTCAAAGCATCCAAACAGTACGATTCGCCAATTTTTTGTTCTTCAAGTTTAAGTGAACTACGAGCCCCATTGTTAATCCTTTAAAGGAAATTATTTGTAAATTTCGGCAAGTAGAACAATGAATGGAATAGGTAGACGGTTGAAATCATTGTATGTATTGCTTCTATATAGTCTATGAAACCTATATGCAAAGCATCCAAACAGTACAATTCGCCAATTTCTGGTTCTTCAAGTTTAAGTAAACTACGATCCCCATTGTTAATCCCTTAACGGAAATTATTTGTAACTTTCGACAAGTAGAACAATGAGTGGAACAAGTTGACGGTTGAAATCTTTGTATATATTGCTTGTATATAGTCTAAGAAACATATATGCAATGCATCCAAACAGTACAATTCGCCAATTTTTTGTTCTTCAAGTTTAAGTGAACAATGAGCCCAATGGTTAATCCTTTATCGGAAATTATTTGTAACTTTCGACAAGTAGAACAATGAGTGGAACAAGTTGACGGTTGAAATCTTTGTATATATTGCTTGTATATAGTCTAAGAAACATATATGCAATGCATCCAAACAGTACAATTCGCCAATTTTTTGTTCTTCAAGTTTAAGTGAACAATGAGCCCAATGGTTAATCCTTTATCGGAAATTATTTGTAACTTTCGACAAGTAGAACAATGAGTGGAACAAGTTGACGGTTGAAATCTTTGTATATATTGCTTGTATATAGTCTAAGAAACATAATATGCAAAGCATCCAAACAGTACAATTCGCCAATTTCTTGTTCTTCAAGTTTAAGTGAACAACGAGCCCCATTGTTAATCCTTTAAAGGAAATTATTTGTAACTTTCTACAAGTAGAACAATGAATAGTACAGGTAGACGGGTGAAATCTTTCTATATATTGCTTCTAAATAGTCTAAGAAACATATATGCAAAGCATCCAAACAGTACAATTCGCCAATTATTTGATCTTCAAGTTTAAGTGAACAACGAGCCCCATTGTTAATCCTTTAAAGGAAATTATTTGTAAATTTCGACAAGTAGAACAATGAATGGAACAGGTAGACGGTTGAAATCTTTGTATATATTGCGTCTATATAGTCTATGAAACATATATGCAAAGCATCCAAACAGTGCCATTCGCCAATTTTTTGTTCTTCAAGTTTAAGTGAACAATGAGACCCATTGTTAATCCTTTATCGGAAATTATTTGTAACTTTCGACAAGTAGAACAATGAATGGAACAGGTAGACGGGTGAAATCTTTCTATATATTGCTTCTAAATAGTCTAAGAAACATATATGTAAAGCATCCAAACAGTACACTTCGCCAATTTTTTGTTCTTCAAGTTTAAGTGAACTACGAGCCACATTGTTAAACCTTTAAAGGAAATTATTTGTAAATTTCGAAAAGTAGAACAATAAATGGATCAGGTAGACGGTTGAAATAATTGTATATGTTGCTTATATATAGTCTACGAAACCTATATGCAACGCCTCTAAACAGTAACAATCGCCAATTTTTTGATCTTCAAATTTAAGTGAAGAGCGAGCCCCATTGATAATCATGAAATGGAAATTATTTGTAACTTTCTACAAGTAGAACAGTGAATAGTATAGGTAGACGGGTGAAATCTTTCTATATATTGCTTCTATATAGTCTAAGAAACAAATATGCAAAGCATCCAGACAGTACAATTCGCCAATTTTTTGTTCTTCAAGTTTAAGTGAACAATGATCCCCAATGGTTAATCCTTTATCGGTAATTATTTGTAACTTTCGACAAGTAGAACAATGAATGGAACAGGTAGACGGTTGAAATCCTTGTATATATTGCGTCTATATAATCTAAGTGACACATATGCAAAGCATCCAAACAGTACAATTCGCCAATTATTTCATATTCATGTTTAAGTGAACTACGAGCCCCATTGTTAATCCTCTAAAGGAAATTATTTGTAAATTTCGACAAGTAGAACAATGATTGGAACACGTAGACGGTTGAAATCTTTGTATATATTGCTTCCATATAGTCTATGAAACATATATGCAAAGCATCCAAACAGTACAATTCGCCAATTTTTTGTTCTTCAAGTTTAAGTGAACAATGAGCCCCAATGGTTAATCCTTTATCGGTAATTATTTGTAACTTTCGACAAGTAGAACAATGAATGGAACAGGTAGACGGTTGAAATCCTTGTATATATTGCGTCTATATAGTCTTAGAAACATATATGCAAAGCATCCAAACAGTACCATTCGGCAATTTTTTGTTCTTCAAGTTTAAGTGAACGACGAGCCCCATTGATAATCATGAAACGGAAATTATTTGTAACTTTCTACAAGTAGAACAATGAATGGAACAGGTAGACGGTTGAAATCATTGTATATATTGCTTCCATATAGTCTAAGAAACATATATGCAAAGCATCCAAACAGTACAATTCGCCAATTTTTTGTTCTTCAAGTTTATGTGTACAACGAGCCCAATTGTTAATCCTTTAAAGGAAATTATTTGTAAATTTCGACAAGTAGAACAATGATTGGAACAGGTAGACGGTTGAAATATTTGTATATATTGCTTCTATATAGTCTTAGAAACATATATGCAAAGCATCCAAACAGTGCCATTCGCCAATTTTTTGTTCTTCAAGTTTAAGTGAACAATGAGACCCATTGTTAATCCTTTATCGGAAATTATTTGTAACTTTCGACAAGTAGAACAATGAATGGAACAGGTAGACGGGTGAAATCTTTCTATATATTGCTTCTAAATAGTCTAAGAAACATATATGTAAAGCATCCAAACAGTACACTTCGCCAATTTTTTGTTCTTCAAGTTTAAGTGAACTACGAGCCACATTGTTAAACCTTTAAAGGAAATTATTTGTAAATTTCGAAAAGTAGAACAATAAATGGATCAGGTAGACGGTTGAAATAATTGTATATGTTGCTTCTATATAGTCTACGAAACCTATATGCAACGCCTCTAAACAGTAACAATCGCCAATTTTTTGATCTTCAAATTTAAGTGAAGAGCGAGCCCCATTGATAATCATGAAATGGAAATTATTTGTAACTTTCTACAAGTAGAACAGTGAATAGTACAGGTAGACGGGTGAAATCTTTCTATATATTGCTTCTATATAGTCTAAGAAACAAATATGCAAAGCATCCAGACAGTACAATTCGCCAATTTTTTGTTCTTCAAGTTTAAGTGAACAATGATCCCCAATGGTTAATCCTTTATCGGTAATTATTTGTAACTTTCGACAAGTAGAACAATGAATGGAACAGGTAGACGGTTGAAATCCTTGTATATATTGCGTCCATATAGTCTTAGAAACATATATGCAAAGCATCCAAACAGTACCATTCGCCAATTTTTTGTTCTTCAAGTTTAAGTGAACAATGAGACCCATTGTTAATCCTTTATCGGAAATTTTTTGTAACTTTCGACAAGTAGAACAATGAATGGAACATGTAGACGGTCGAAATCTTTGTATATATTGCTTCTATATAGTCTAAGAAACATATACGCAAAGCATCCAAACAGTACAATTCGCCAATTTGTTGTTCCTCAAGTTTAAGTGAACAATGAGCCCCAATGGTTAATCCTTTATCGGTAATTATTTGTAACTTTCGACAAGTAGAACAATGAATGGAACATGTAGACGGTTGAAATCCTTGTATATATTGCTTCTATATAATATAAGAAACATATATTCAAAGCATCCAAACAGTACGATTCGCCAATTTTTTGTTCTTCAAGTTTAAGTGAACAATGAGACCCATTGTTAATCCTTTATCGGTAATTATTTGTAACTTTCGACAAGTAGAACAATGAATGGAACAGGTAGACGGTTGAAATCAATGTATATATTGCTTCTATATAGTCTGAGAGACATATCTGCAAATCATCCAAACAGTACAATTCGCCAATTATTTGATCTTCAAGTTTAATTGAACTACGAGTCCCATTGTTAATACTTTAACGGAAATTATTTGTAACTTGCGACAAGTAGAACAAAGAATGAAACAGGTAGACGGTTGAAATCAATGTATATATTGCTTCTATATAGTCTAAGAAACATATCTGCAAAGCAACCAAACAGTACCATTCGCCAATTTTTTGTTCTTCAAGTTTAAGTGAACAGCGAGACCCATTGATAATCATGAAATGGAAATTATTTGTAACTTTCTACAAGTAGAACAATGAATAGTACAGGTAGACGGGTGAAATCTTTCTATATATTGCTTCTAACTAATCTAAGAAACATATATTCAAAGCATCCAAACAGTACAATTCGCCAATTTTTTGTTCTTCAAGTTTAAGTGAACTACGAGCCCAATTGTTAATCCTTTAAAGGAAATTATTTGTAAATTTCGACAAGTAGAACAATGAATGGAACAGGTAGACTGTTGAAATCATTGTATATATTGCTTCTATATAGTCTAAGAAACATATATGTTATGCATAGCGTCCAAACAGTACAATTCGCCAATTTTTTGCTCTTCAAGTTTAAGTAAACAATGAGCCCCAATGGTTAATCCTTTATCGGAAATTACTTGTAATTTTCGACAAGTAGAACAATGAATGGAACAGGTACACGGTTGAAATCTTTGTATATATTGCTTCTATATAATCTAAGAAACATATATTCAAAGCATCCAAACAGTACCATTCGCCAATTTTTTGTTCTTCAAGTTTAAGTGAACTACGACCCCATTGTTAATCCTTTAAATGAAATTATTTGTAAATTTCGGCAAGTAGAACAATGAATGGAATAGGTAGACGGTTGAAATCATTGTATATATTGCTTCTATATAGTCTAAGAAACATGTATGCAAAGCATCCAAACAGTACAATTCGCCAATTTCTTGTTCTTCAAGTTTAAGTAAACTACGATCCCCATTGTTAATCCCTTAACGGAAATTATTTGTAACTTTCGACAAGTAGAACAATGAATGGAACAGGTAGACGGTTGAGATCATTGTATATATTGCTTCTATATAGTCTAAGAAACATATCTGCAAATCATCCAAACAGTACAATTCGCCAATTATTTGATCTTCAAGTTTAAGTGAACTACGAGCCCCATTGTTAATACTTTAACGGAAATTATTTGTAACTTGCGACAAGTAGAACAATGAATGGAACAGGTAGACGGTTGAAATCAATGTATATATTGCTTCTATATAGTCTAAGAAACATATATGCAAAGCATCCAAACAGTACCATTCGCCAATTTTTTGTTCTTCAAGTTTAAGTGAACAATGAGCCCCAATGGTTAATCCTTTATCGGAAATTATTTGTAATTTTCGACAAGTAGAACAATGAATGGAACAGGTAGACGGTTGAAATCTTTGTATATATTGCTTCTATATAATCTAAGAATCATATATGCAAAGCATCCAAACAGTACCTTTCGCCAATTTTTTGTTCTTCAAGTTTAAGTGAACAACGAGCCCCATTGATAATCATGAAACGGAAATTATTTGTAACTTTCTACAAGTAGAACAATGAATAGAACAGGTAGACGGTTGAAATCTTTGTATATGTTGCTTATGTATAGTCTAAGAAACATATATGCAAAGCATCCAAACAGTACAATTCGCCAATTTTTTGTTCTTCAAGTTTAAGTGAACTACGAGCCCCATTGATAATCATGAAATGGAAATTATTTGTAACTTTCTACAAGTAGAACAATGAATAGTACAGGTAGACGGGTGAAATCTTTCTATATATTGCATCTAAATAGTCTAAGAAACATATATGCGAAGCATCCAAACAGTACCATTCGCCAATTTTTTGTTCTTCAAGTTTAAGTGAACTACGAGCCGCATTGTTAATCCTTTAAAGGAAATTATTTGTAAATTTCGACAAGTAGAACAATGAATTGAACAGGTAGACTGTTGAAATCATTGTATATATTGCTTCTATATAGTCTAAGAAACATATATGCAAAGCATCCAGACAGTACCATTCGCCAATTATTTGATCTTGAAGTTTAAGTGAACAACGAGCCCCATTGTTAATCCTTTAAAGGAAATTATTTGTAAATTTCGACAAGTAGAACAATGAATGGAACAGGTAGACGGTTGAAATCTTTGTATATATTGCTTCTATATAATCTAAGAAACATATATGCAAAGTATCCAAACAGTACCATTCGCCAATTTTTTGTTCTTCAAGTTTAAGTGAACTACGAGCCCCATTGTTAATCCTTTAAAGGAAATTATTTGTAACTTTCGACAAGTAGAACAATGAATGGAACAGGTAGACGGTTGAAATCTTTGTATATATTGCTTATATATAGTCTAAGAAACTTATATGCAAAGCATCCAAACAGTACAATTCGCCAATTTATTGTTCTTCAAGTTTAAGTGAACAACGAGCCCCATTGTTAATCCTTTAAAGGAAATTATTTGTAAATTTCGACAAGTAGAACAATGATTGGAACACGTAGACGGTTGAAATCTTTGTATATATTGCTTCCATATAGTCTAAGAAACATGTACGCAAAGCATCCAAACAGTACCGTTCGCCAATTTTTTGTTCTTCAAGTTTAAGTGAACAATGAGCCCCATTGTTAATCCTTTATCGGAAATTATTTGTAACTTTCGACCAGTAGAACAATGAATGGAACAGGTAGACGGTTGACATCTTTGTATATATTGCTTCTATATAGTCTAAGAAACATATATGCAAAGCATCCAAATAGTACAATTCGCCAATTTTTTGTTCTTCAAGTTTAAGTGAACAATGAGCCCCAATGGTTAATCATTTATCCGTAATTATTTGTAACTTTCGACAAGTAGAACAATGAATGGAACAGGTAGACGGTTGAAATCTTTGTATATATTGCTTCTATATAGTATAAGAAACATATATGCAAAGCATCCAAATAGTACAATTCGCCAATTTTTTGGTCTTCAAGTTTAAGTGAACTACGAGCCCCATTGATAATCATGAAATGGAAATTATTTGTAACTTTCTACAAGTAGAACAATGAATAGTACAGGTAGACGGGTGAAATCTTTCTATATATTGCATCTAAATAGTCTAAGAAACATATATGCAAAGCATCCAAACAGTACCATTCGCCAATTTTTTGTTCTTCAAGTTTAAGTGAACAACGAGCCCCATTGTTAATCCTTTAAAGGAAATTATTTGTAAATTTCGGCAAGTAGAGCAATGAATGGAACAGGTAGACGGTTGAAATCTTTGTATATATTGCTTCTATATAATCTAAGAAACATATATGCAAAGCATCTAAACAGTAACAATCGCCAATTTTTTGTTCTTCAAGTTTAAGTGAACTACGAGCCCCATTGTTAATCCTTTAACGGAAATTAATTCTAACTTTCTACGAGTAGAACAATGCTTGGAACACGTAGACGGATGAAATCTTTGTATATATTGCTTCCATATAGTCTAAGAAACATGTACGCAAAGCATCCAAACAGTACCATTCGCCAATTTTTTGTTCTTCAAGTTTAAGTGAACAAGGAGCCCCAATGGTTAATCCTTTATCGGAAATTACTTGTAATTTTCGACAAGTAGAACAAAGAATGGAACAGGTAGACGGTTGAAATCTTTGTATATATTGCTTCTATATAATGTAAGAAACATATATGCAAAGCATCCATACCGTACCATTCGCCAATTTTTTGTTCTTCAAGTTTAAGTGAACTACGAGCCCCATTGTTAATCCTTTAAAGGAAATTATTTGTAAATTTCGACAAGTAGAACAATGAATGGAACAGGTAGACTGTTGAAATCATTGTATATATTGCTACTATATAGTCTAAGAAACATATATGCATAGCGTCCAAACAGTACAATTCGCCAATTTTTTGCTCTTCAAGTTTAAGTGAACTACGAGCCCCATTGTTAATTCTTTAAAGGAAATTATTTGTAAATTTCGACAAGTAGAACAATGAATGGAACAGGTAGACGGTTGAAATCTTTGTATATATTGCGTCTATATAGTCTAAGAAACATATATGCAAAGCATCCAAACAGTACCATTCGCCAATTTTTTGTTCTTCAAGTTTAAGTGAACAACGAGCCCCATTGTTAATCCTTTAAAGGAAATTATTTGTAAATTTCGGCAAGTAGAGCAATGAATGGAACAGGTAGACGGTTGAAATCTTTGTATATATTGCTTCTATATAATCTAAGAAACATATATGCAAAGCATCTAAACAGTAACAATCGCCAATTTTTTGTTCTTCAAGTTTAAGTGAACTACGAGCCCCATTGTTAATCCTTTAACGGAAATTAATTCTAACTTTCTACGAGTAGAACAATGCTTGGAACACGTAGACGGATGAAATCTTTGTATATATTGCTTCCATATAGTCTAAGAAACATGTACGCAAAGCATCCAAACAGTACCATTCGCCAATTTTTTGTTCTTCAAGTTTAAGTGAACAAGGAGCCCCAATGGTTAATCCTTTATCGGAAATTACTTGTAATTTTCGACAAGTAGAACAAAGAATGGAACAGGTAGACGGTTGAAATCTTTGTATATATTGCTTCTATATAATGTAAGAAACATATATGCAAAGCATCCATACCGTACCATTCGCCAATTTTTTGTTCTTCAAGTTTAAGTGAACTACGAGCCCCATTGTTAATCCTTTAAAGGAAATTATTTGTAAATTTCGACAAGTAGAACAATGAATGGAACAGGTAGACTGTTGAAATCATTGTATATATTGCTACTATATAGTCTAAGAAACATATATGCATAGCGTCCAAACAGTACAATTCGCCAATTTTTTGCTCTTCAAGTTTAAGTGAACTACGAGCCCCATTGTTAATTCTTTAAAGGAAATTATTTGTAAATTTCGACAAGTAGAACAATGAATGGAACAGGTAGACGGTTGAAATCTTTGTATATATTGCGTCTATATAGTCTAAGAAACATATATGCAAAGCATCCAAACAGTACCATTCGCCAATTTTTTGTTCTTCAAGTTTAAGTGAACTACGAGCCCCATTGTTAATCCTTTAATGGAAATTATTTGTAAATTTCGACAAGTAGAACAATGAATGGAACAGGTAGACGGTTGAAATCAATGTATATATTGCTTCTATATAGTCTAAGAAACCTATATGCAAAGCATCCAAACAGTAACAATAGCCAATTTTTTGATCTTCAAGTTTAATTGAACAGCGAGCCCCATTGATAATCATGAAATGGAAATTATTTGTAACTTTCTACAAGTAGAACAATGAATAGTACGGGTAGACGGGTGAAATCTTTCTATATATTGCTTCTAAATAGTCTAAGAAACATATATGCAAAGCATCCAAACATTACAATTCGCCAATTTTTTGTTCTTCAAGTTTAAGTGAACTACGAGCCCAATTGTTAATCCTTTAAAGGAAATTATTTGTAAATATCGACAAGTAGAACAATGAATGTATCATGTAGACGGTTGAAATCATTGTATATATTGCTTCTATATAGTCTACGAAACATATATGCAAAGCATCCAAACAGTACAATTCGACAATTTTTTGTTCTTCAAGTTTAAGTGAACTACGAGCCCCATTGTTAATCCTTTAACGGAAATTAATTGTAACTTTCTCCAAGTAGAACAATGATTGGAACACGTAGACGGTTGAAATCTTTGTATATATTGCTTCCATATAGTCTAAGAAACATATATGCAAAGCATCCAAACAGTACCATTCGCCAATTTTTTGTCCTTCAAGTTTAAGTGAACAATGAGCCCCATTGTTAATCCTTTATCGGAAATTATTTGTAACTTTCGACAAGTAGAACAATGAATGGAACAGGTAGACGGTTGAAATCTTTGTATATATTGCTTCTATATAGTCTAAGAAACATATATGCAAAGCATCCAAACAGTACAATTCGCCAATTTTTTGTTCTTCAAGTTTAAGTGAACAATGAGCCCCAATGGTTAATCCTTTATCCTTAATTATTTGTAACTTCCGACAAGTAGAACAATGAATCGAACAGGTAGACGGTTGAAATCTTTGTATATATTGCGTCTATATAGTCTAAGAAACATATATGCAAAGCATCCAAACAGTACCATTCGCCAATTTTTTGTTCTTCAAGTTTAAATGAACTACGAGCCCCATTGTTAATCCTTTAAAGGAAATTATTTGTAAATTTCGACAAGTAGAACAATGCTTGGAACACGTAGACGGATGAAATCTTTGTATATATTGCTTCCATATAGTCTAAGAAACATGTACGCAAAGCATCTAAACAGTAACAATCGCCAATTGTTTGATCTTCAAGTTTAAGAGAACAGCGAGCCCCATTGATAATCATGAAATGGAAATTATTTGTAACTTTCTACAAGTAGAACAATGAATAGTACAGGTAGACGGGTGAAATCTTTCTATATATTGCTTCTAAATAGTCTAAGAAAAATATATGCAAAGCATCCAAATAGTACAATTCGCCATTTTTTTGTTCTTCTAGTTTAAGTGAACTACCAGCCCCATTGTTAATCCTTTAAAGGAAATTATTTGTAAATTTCGACAAGTAGAACAATGAATGGATCAGGTAGACGGTTGAAATCATTGTATATATTGCTTCTATATAGTCTAAGAAACGTATATGCAAAGCATCCAAACAGTACAATTCGCCAATTTTGTTATCTTCAAGTTTAAGTGAACAACGAGCCACATTGTTAATCCTTTATCGGAAATTATTTGTAACTTGCGAGAAGTAGAACAATGAGTGGAACAGGTAGACGGTTGAAATCAATGTATATATTGCTTCTATATAGTCTAAGAAACACAAATGCAAAGCATACACCAGTACCATTCGCCAATTTTTTGTTCTTCAAGTTTAAGTGAACAAGAGCCCCATTGTTAATCCTTTATCGGAAATTATTTGTAACTTTAAACAAGTAGAACAATGAATGGAACAGTTAGACGGGTGAAATCTTTGTATATATTGCGTCTATATAGTCTAAGAAACATATATACAAAGCATCCAAACAGTACAATTCGCCAATTTATTGTTCTTCAAGTTTAAGTGAACAACGAGCCCCATTGTTAATCCTTTAAAGGAAATTATTTGTAAATTTCGACAAGTAGAACAATGATTGGGACACGTAGAAGTTTGAAATCTTTGTATATATTGCTACCATATAGTCTAAGAAACATGTACGCAAAGCATCCAAACAGTACCGTTCGCCAATTTTTTGTTCTTCAAGTTTAAGTGAACAATGAGCCCCAATGGTTAATCCGTTATCGGAAATTATTTGTAACTTTCGACAAGTAGAACAATGAATGGAACGGGTAGACGGTTGAAATCTTTGTATATATTGCTTCTATATAGTCTAAGAAACATATATGCAAAGCATCCAAACAGTACCATTCGCCAATTATTTCATCTTCATGTTTAAGTGAACTACGAGCCCCATTGTTAATACTTTAACGGAAATTATCTGTAACTTCCGACAAGTAGAACAATGAATGGAACAGGTAGACGGTTGAAATCAATGTATATATTGCTTCTATATAGTCAAAGAAACATATATGCAAAGCATCCAAACAGTAAAAGTTGCCAATTTTTTGTTCTTCAAGTTTAAGTGAACTACGAGCCCCATTGTTAATACTTTAAAGGAAATTATTTGTAAATTTAGACAAGTAGAACAATGAATGGAACTGGTAGACGGTTGAAATCATTGTATATATTGCTTCTATATAGTCTAAGAAACATGTACGCAAAGCATCCAAACAGTACCGTTCGCCAATTTTTTGTTCTTCAAGTTTAAGTGAACAATGAGCCCCAATGGTTAATCCGTTATCGGAAATTATTTGTAACTTTCGACAAGTAGAACAATGAATGGAACAGGTAGACGGTTGAAATCAATGTATATATTGCTTCTATATAGTCTAAAAAACCTATATGCAAAGCATCCAAACAGTAACAATCGCCAATTTTTTGATCTTCAAGTTTAAGTGAACAGCGAGCCCCATTGATAATCATGAAATGGAAATTATTTGTAACTTTCTACAAGTACAACAATGAATAGTAAGGGTAGACGGGTGAAATCTTTCTATATATTGCTTCTAGATAGTCTAAGAAACATATATGCAAAGCATCCAAACAGTACAATTCGCCAATTTTATGTTCTTCAAGTTTAAGTGAACTACGAGCCCAATTGTTAATCCTTTAAAGGAAATTATTTGTAAATATCGACAAGTAGAACAATGAATGGATCATGTAGACGGTTGAAATCATTGTATATATTGCTTCTATATAGTCTACGAAACATATATGCAAAGCATCCAAACAGTACAATTCGACAATTTTTTGTTCTTCAAGTTTAAGTGAACTACGAGCCCCATTGTTAATCCTTTAACGGAAATTAATTGTAACTTTCTACAAGTAGAACAATGATTGGAACACGTAGACGGTTGAAATCTTGGTATATATTGCTTCCATATAGTCTAAGAAACATATATGCAAAGCATCCAAACAGTACCATTCGCCAATTTTTTGTCCTTCAAGTTTAAGTGAACAATGAGCCCCATTGTTAATCCTTTATCGGAAATTATTTGTAACTTTCGACAAGTAGAACAATGAATGGAACAGGTAGACGGTTGAAATCTTTGTATATATTGCTTCTATATAGTCTAAGAAACATATATGCAAAGCATCCAAACAGTACAATTCGCCAATTTTTTGTTCTTCAAGTTTAAGTGAACAATGAGCCCCAATGGTTAATCCTTTATCCGTAATTATTTGTAACTTCCGACAAGTAGAACAATGAATGGAACTGGTAGACGGTTGAAATCATTGTATATATTGCTTCTATATAGCCTAAGAAACATATATGCAAAGCATCCAAACAGTACAATTCGACAATTTTTTGTTCTTCAAGTTTAAGTGAACAATGAGCCCCATTGTTAATCCTTTATCGGAAATTATTTGTAACTTTCGACAAGTAGAACAATGAATGGAACAGGTAGACGGTTGAAATCTTTGTATATATTGCGTCTATATAGTCTAAGAAACATATATGCAAAGCATCCAAACAGTACCATTCGCCAATTTTTTGTTCTTCTAGTTTAAGTGAACTACCAGCCCCATTGTTAATCCTTTAAAGGAAATTATTTGTAAATTTCGACAAGTAGAACAATGAATGGATCAGGTAGACGGTTGAAATCATTGTATATATTGCTTCTATATAGTCTAAGAAACGTATATGCAAAGCATCCAAACAGTACAATTCGCCAATTTTGTTATCTTCAAGTTTAAGTGAACAACGAGCCCCATTGTTAATCCTTTAAAGGAAATTATTTGTAAATTTCGTCAAGTAGAACAATGATTGGAACACGTAGACGGTTGAAATCTTTGTATATATTGCTTCCATATAGTCTAAGAAACATGTACGCCAAGCATCCAAACAGTACCGTTCGCCAATTTTTTGTTCTTCAAGTTTAAGTGAACTGCGAGCCCCATTGTTAATCCTTTAAAGGAAATTATTTGTAAATTTCGACATGTAGAACAATGAATGGAACAGGAAGACGGTTGAAATCTTTGTATATATTGCTTCTATATAGTCTAAGAAACATATATGCAAAGCATCCAAACAGTACAATTCGCCAATTTTTTGTTCTTCAAGTTTAAGTGAACAATGAGCCCCAATGGTTAATCCGTTTTCGGAAATTATTTGTAACTTGCGAGAAGTAGAACAATGAGTGGAACAGGTAGACGGTTGAAATCAATGTATATATTGCTTCTATATAGTCTAAGAAACATAAATGCAAAGCATACACCAGTACCATTCGCCAATTTTTTGTTCTTCAAGTTTAAGTGAACTACGAGCCCCATTGTTAATCCTTTAAAAGAAATTATTTGTAAATTTCGACAAGTAGAACAATGAATGGAACAGGTAGACGGTTGAAATCCTTGTATATATTGCGTCTATATAGTCTAAGAAACATATATGGAAAGCATCCAAACAGTACAATTCGCCAATTTATTGTTCTTCAAGTTTAAGTGAACAACGAGCCCCATTGTTAATCCTTTATCGGAAATTATTTGTAACTTTCGACAAGTAGAACAATGAATGGAACTGGTAGACGGTTGAAATCTTTTTATATATTGCTTCTAAATAGTCTAAGAAACATATATGCAAAGTATCCAAACAGTACAATTCGCCAATTTTTTGTTC
This sequence comes from Cerceris ruficornis, assembly GCA_963989415.1. Taxonomy (NCBI): domain Eukaryota; kingdom Metazoa; phylum Arthropoda; class Insecta; order Hymenoptera; family Crabronidae; genus Cerceris; species Cerceris ruficornis. The sequence goes on along the minus strand of CAXDIW010000233.1, from coordinate 122,396 downwards.
TTTAAGTTTAAGTGAACTACGAGCCCAATTGTTAATCCTTTAAAGGAAATTATTTGTAAATATCGACAAGTAGAACAATGAATGGATCATGTAGACGGTTAAAGTCATTGTATATATTGCTTCTATATAGTCTATGAAACATATATGCAAAGCATCCAAACAGTACCATTCGCCAATTTTTTGTTCTTCAAGTTTAAGTGAACAACGAGCCCCATTGATAATTATGAAACGGAAATTATTTGTAACTTTCTACAAGTAGAACAATGAATGGAACAGGTAGACGGTTGAAATCAATGTATATATTGCTTCTATATAGTCTAAGAAACATATATGCAAAGCATCCAAACAGTACCATTCGCCAATTTTTTGGTCTTCAACTTTAAGTGAACAATGATCTCCAATGGTTAATCCTTTAAAGGAAATTATTTGTAAATTTCGACAAGTAAAACAATGAATGGATTAGGTAGACGGTTGAAATCATTGTATATATTGCTTCTATATAGCCTACGAAACATATATGCAAAGCATCCAAACAGTACCATTCGCCAATTTTTTGTTCTTCAAGTTTAAGTGAACAATGAGCCCCATTGTTAATCTTTTATCGGAAATTATTTGTAACTTTCGACAAGTAGAACATTGAATGGAACAGGTAGACGGTTGAAATCATTGTATATATTGCTTCTATATAGACTAAGAAACATATATGCAAATCATCCAAACAGTACAATTCGCCAATTTTTTGTTCTTCAAGTTTAAGTAAACTACGATCCCCATTGTTAATCCCTTAACGGAAATTATTTGTAACTTTCGACAAGTAGAACACTGAATGGAACAGGTAGACGGTTGAAATCATTGTATATATTGCTTCTATATAATCTAAGAAACATATATGCAAAGCATCCAAACAGTACCATTCGCCAATTTTTTGGTCTTCAACTTTAAGTGAACAATGATCTCCAATGGTTAATCCTTTATCGGAAATTATTTGTAATTTTCGACAAGTAGAACAATGAATGGAACAGGTATACGGTTGAAATCATTGTATATATTGCTTCTATATAGTCTAAGAAACATATCTGCAAGTCATCCAAACAGTACAATTCGCCAATTATATGATCTTCAAGTTTATGTGAACTACGAGCCCCATTGTTAATACTTTAACGGAAATTATTTGTAACTTGCGACAAGTAGAACAATGAATGGAACTGGTAGACGGTTGAAATCTTTTTATATATTGCTTCTATATAGTCTAAGAAACATATATGCAAAGCATCCAAACAGTTCCAGTCGCCAATTTTTTGTTCTTCAAGTTTAAATGAACAACGAGCCCCATTGTTAATCCTTTAAAGGAAATTATTTGTAACTTTCGACAAGTAGAACAACGAATGGATCATTTAGACGGTTGAAATCATTGTATATATTGCTTCTATATAGTCTACGAAACATATATGCAAAGCATCCAAACAGTACAATTCGCCAATTTCTTGTTCTTCAAGTTTAAGTAAACTACGATCCCCATTGTTAATCCCTTAACGGAAATTATTTGTAACTTTCGACAAGTAGAACAATGAATGGATCATTTACACGGTTGAAATCATTGTATATATTGCTTCTATATAGTCTACGAAACATATATGCAAAGCATCCAAACAGTACAATTCGCCAATTTCTTGTTCTTCAAGTTTAAGTGAACTACGAGCCCCATTGTTAATCCTTTAACGGAAATTAATTGTAACTTTCTACAAGTAGAACAATGATTGGAACACGCAGACGGTTGAAATCTTTGTATATATTGCTTCCATATAGTCTAAGAAACATATATGCAAAGCATCCAAACAGTACCATTCGCCAATTTTTTGTTCTTCAAGTTTAAGTGAACAATGAGCCCCATTGTTAATCCTTTAAAGGATATTATTTGTAAATTTCGGCAAGTAGAACAATGAATGGAATAGGTAGACTGTTGAAATCATTGTATATATTGCTTCTATATAGTCTAAGATACATATATGCAAAGCATCCAAACAGTACAATTCGCCAATTTATTTTTCTTCAAGTTTAAGTGAACTACGATCCCCATTGTTAATCCTTTAACGGAAATTATTTGTAACTTTCGACAAGTAGAACAATGAATGGAACAGGTAGACGGTTGAAATCTTTGTATATATTGCTTCTATATAGTCTAAGAAACGTATATGCAAAGCATCCAGACAGTATAATTCGCAAATTTTTTGTTCTTCAAGTTTAAGTAAACTACGATCCCCATTGTTAATCGCTTAACGGAAATTATTTGTAACTTTCGACAAGAAGAACAATGAATGGAACTGGTACACGGTTGAAATCCTTTTATATATTGCTTCTATGTAGTCTAAGAAACATATATGCAAAGCATCCAAACAGTACCAGTCGCCAATTTTTTGTTCTTCAAGTTTAAGTGAACAACGAGGCCCATTGATAATCATGAAACGGAAATTATTTGTAACTTTCGACAAGATGAACAATGAATAGAACAGGTAGACGGTTGAAATCTTTGTATATATTGCTTCTATATAGTCTAAGAAACATAAATGCAAAGCATCCAAACAGTACAATTCGCCAATTTTTTGTTCATCAAGTTTAAGTAAACTACGATCCCCATTGTTAATCCCTTAACGGAAATTATTTGTAACTTTCGACAAGTAGAACAGTGAATGGAACAGGTAGACGGTTGAAATCTTTGTATATATAGATTCTATATAGTATCGGAAACATATATGCAAAGCATCCAAACAGTACAATTCGCCAATTTTTTGTTCTTCAAGTTTAAGGGAACAATGAGCCCCAATGGTTAATCCTTTATCGGTAATTATTTGTAACTTTCGACAAGTAGAACAATGAATGGAACAGGTAGACGGTTGAAATCCTTGTATATATTGCGTCTATATAGTCTAAGAAACATATATGCAAAGCATCCAAACAGTACAATTCGCCAATTTTTTGTTCTTCAAGTTTAAGTGAACTACGAGCCCCATTGTTAATCCTTTAACGGAAATTAATTGTAACTTTCTACAAGCAGAACAATGATTGGAACACGCAGACGGTTGAAATCTTTGTATATATTGCTTCCATATAGTCTAAGAAACATATATGCAAAGCATCCAAATAGTACCATTCGCCAATTTTTTGTTCATCAAGTTTAAGTGAACAATGAGCCCCATTGTTAATACTTTATCGGAAATTATTTGTAACTTTCGACAAGTAGAACATTGAATGGAACAGGTAGACGGTTGAAATCTTTGTATCTATTGCTTCTATATAGTATAAGAAACATATATGCAAAGCATCCAAACAGTACAATTCGCCAATTTCTTGTTCTTCAAGTTTAAGTGAACAATGAGCCCCAATGGTTAATCCTTTGTCGGTAATTATTTGTAACTTTCGACAAGTAGAACAATGAATGGAACAGGTACACGGTAGAAATCTTTGTATATATTGCTTCTATATAGTATAAAAAACATATATGCAAAGCATCCAAACAGTACAATTCGCCAATTTTTTGTTCTTCAAGTTTAAGTGAACTACGAGCCCCATTGTTAATCCTTTAACGGAAATTAATTGTAACTTTCTACAAGTAGAACAATGATTGGAACACGCAGACGATTGAAATCTTTGTATATATTGCTTCCATATAGTCTAAGAAACATATATGCAAAGCATCCAAACAGTACCATTCGCCACTTTTTTGTTCTTCAAGTTTAAGTGAACAACGAGCCCCATTGTTAATCCTTTAAAGGAAACTATTTGTAAATTTCGACAAGTAGAACAACGATTGGAACACGTAGACGGTTGAAATCATTGTATATATTGCTTCTATATAGTCTAAGAAACATATCTGCAAATCTTCCAAACAGTACAATTCGCCAATTATTTGATCTTCAAGTTTAAGTGAACTACGAGGCCCATTGGTAATCCCTTAACGGAAATTATTTGTAACTTTCGACAAGTAGAACAACGAATGGAACAGGTAGACTGTTGAAATCATTGTATATATAGCGTCTATATAGTCTAAGAAACATATATGCAAAGCATCCAAACAGTACAATTCGCCAATTTTTTGTTCTTCAAGTTTAAGTGAACAATGAGCCCCATTGTTAATCCTTTAAAGGAAATTATTTGTAACTTTCGACAAGTAGAACAATGAATGGTACAGGTAGACGGTTGAAATCTTTGTATATATTGCTTCTATATAGTCTAAGAAACATATATGCAAAGCATCCAAACAGTACCATTCGCCAATTTTTTGTTCTTCAAGTTTAAGTGAACAATGAGCCCCAATGGTTAATCATTTATGCGTAATTATTTGTAACTTTCGACAAGTAGAACAATGAATGGAACAGGTAGACGGTTGAAATCCTTGTATATATTCCGTCTATATAGTCTAAGAAATATATATGCAAAGCATCCAAACAGTACAATTCGCCAATTTATTGTTCTTCAAGTTTAAGTGAACAACGAGCCCCATTGTTAATCCTTTAAAGGAAATTATTTGTAAATTTCGACAAGTAGAACAATGATTGGAACACGTAGACGGTTGAAATCTTTGTATATATTGCTTCCATATAGTCTAAGATCATGTACGCAAAGCATCTAAACAGTAACAATTGCCAATTTTTTGATCTTCAAGTTTAAGTGAACTACGAGCCCCATGGTTAAACCTTTAACGGAAATTAATTGTAACTTTCTACAAGTAGAACAATGATTGGAACACGTAGACGGTTGAAATCTTTGTATATATTGCTTCCATATAGTCTAAGAAACATATATGCAAAGAATCCAAACAGTACCATTCCCCAATTTTTTGTCCTTCAAGTTTAAGTGAACAATGAGCCCCATTGTTAATCCTTTATCGGAAATTATTTGTAACTTTCGACAAGTAGAACAATGAAAGGAACCGGTGGACGGTTGAATTTTTTGTATATATTGCTTCTATATAGTCTAAGAAACATATATGCAAAGCATCCAAATAGTACAATTCGCCAATTTTTTGTTCTTCAAGTTTAAGTGAACAATGAGCCCCAATGGTTAATCATTTATCCGTAATTATTTGTATCTTTCGACAAGTAGAACAATGAATGGAACAGGTAGACGGTTGAAATCTTTGTATATATTGCTTCTATATAGTCTAAGAAACATATATGCAAATCATCCAAACAGTACAATTCGCCAATTATTTGATCTTCAAGTTTAAGTGAACTACGAGCCCCATTGTTAATCATTTAAAGGAAATTATTTGTAACTTTCGACAAGTAGAACAATGAATGGAACAGGTAGACTGTTGAAATCATTGTATATATTGCTTCTATATAGTCTAAGAAACATTTATGCAAAGCATCCAAACAGTACAATTCGCCAATTTTTTGTTCTTCAAGTTTAAGTAAACTACGATCCCCATTGTTAATCCCTTAAAGGAAATTATTTGTAACTTTCGACAAGTAGAACAGTGAATGGAACAGGTAGACGGTTGAAATCTTTGTTTATATTGCTTCTATATAGTATAAGAAACATATATGCAAAGCATCCAAACAGTACCATTCGCCAATTTTTTGTTCTTCAAGTTTAAGTGAACAATGAGCCCCAATGGTTAATCCTTTATCGGAAATTATTTGTAACTTTCGACAAGTAGAACAATGAATGGAACAGGTAAACGGTTGAAATCATTGTATATATTGCTTCTATATAGTCTAAGAAACATATATGCAAAGCATCCAAACAGTACCATTCGCCAATTATTTGATCTTCAAGTTTAAGTGAACAACGAGCCCCATTGTTAATCCTTTAAAGGAAATTATTTGTAAATTTCGACAAGTAGAACAATGAATGGAACAGGTAGACGGTTGAAATCTTTGTATATATTGCTTCTATATAATCTAAGAAACATATATGCAAAGTATCCAAACAGTACCATTCGCCAATTTTTTGTTCTTCAAGTTTAAGTGAACTACGAGCCCCATTGTTAATCCTTTAAAGGAAATTATTTGTAAATTTCGACAAGTAGAACAATGAATGGAACAGGTAGACGGTTGAAATCTTTGTATATATTGCTTCTATATAATCTAAGAAACATATATGCAAAGTATCCAAACAGTACCATTCGCCAATTTTTTGTTCTTCAAGTTTAAGTGAACAATGAGCCCCAATGGTTAATCCGTTATCGGAAATTATTTGTAACTTTCGACAAGTAGAACAATGAATGGAACAGGTAGACGGTTGAAATCTTTGTATATATTGCTTCTATATAGTCTAAGAAACATATATGCAAAGCATCCAAACAGTACCATTCGCCAATTTTTTGTTCTTCAAGTTTAAGTGAACAATGAGCCCCATTGTTAATCCTTTATCGGAAATTATTTGTAACTTTCGACAAGTAGAACAATGAATGGAACAGGTAGATTGTTGAAATCATTGTATATATTGCTTCTATATAGTCTAAGAAATATATATGCAAAGCATCCAAACAGTACAATTCGCCAATTTTTTGTTCTTCAAGTTTAAGTGAACAATGAGCCCCAATGGTTAATCCGTTTTCGGAAATTATTTGTAACTTTCGACAAGTAGAACAATGAATGGAACAGGTGGACGGTTGAATTCTTTGTATATATTGCTTCTATATAGTCTAAGAAACATATATGCAAAGCATCCAAATAGTACAATTCGCCAATTTTTTGTTCTTCAAGTTTAAGTGAACAATGAGCCCCAATGGTTAATCATTTATCCGTAATTATTTGTAACTTTCGACAAGTAGAACAATGAATGGAACAGGTAGACGGTTGAAATCTTTGTATATATTGCTTCTATATAGTATAAGAAACATATATGCAAAGCATCCAAATAGTACAATTCGCCAATTTTTTGGTCTTCAAGTTTAAGTGAACTACGAGCCCCATTGATAATCATGAAATGGAAATTATTTGTAACTTTCTACAAGTAGAACAATGAATAGTACAGGTAGACGGGTGAAATCTTTCTATATATTGCATCTAAATAGTCTAAGAAACATATATGCAAAGCATCTAAACAGTAACAATCGCCAATTTTTTGTTCTTCAAGTTTAAGTGAACTACGAGCCCCATTGTTAATCCTTTAACGGAAATTAATTGTAACTTTCTACAAGTAGAACAATGATTGGAACACGTAGACGGTTGAAATCTTTGTATATATTGCTTCCATATAGTCTAAGAAACATATATGCAAAGCATCCAAACAGTACCATTCGCCAATTTTTTGTCCTTCAAGTTTAAGTGAACAATGAGCCCCATTGTTAATCCTTTATCGGAAATTATTTGTAACTTTCGACAAGTAGAACAATGAATGGAACAGGTAGACGGTTGAAATCTTTGTATATATTGCTTCTATATAGTCTAAGAAACATATATGCAAAGCATCCAAACAGTACAATTCGCCAATTTTTTGTTCTTCAAGTTTAAGTGAACAATGAGCCCCAATGGTTAATCCTTTATCCGTAATTATTTGTAACTTCCGACAAGTAGAACAATGAATGGAACAGGTAGACGGTTGAAATCTTTGTATATATTGCGTCTATATAGTCTAAGAAACATATATGCAAAGCATCCAAACAGTACCATTCGCCAATTTTTTGTTCTTCAAGTTTAAGTGAACTACGAGCCCCATTGTTAATCCTTTAAAGGAAATTATTTGTAAATTTCGACAAGTAGAACAATGAATGGAACAGGTAGACGGTTGAAATCAATGTATATATTGCTTCTATATAGTCTAAGAAACATATATGCAAAGCATCCAAACAGTACCATTCGCCAATTTTTTGTTCTTCAAGTTTAAGTGAACTACGAGCCCCATTGTTAATCCTTTAAAGGAAATTATTTGTAAATTTCGACAAGTAGAACAATGAATGGAACAGGTAGACGGTTGAAATCAATGTATATATTGCTTCTATATAGTCTAAGAAACCTATATGCAAAGCATCTAAACAGTAACAATCGCCAATTGTTTGATCTTCAAGTTTAAGAGAACAGCGAGCCCCATTGATAATCATGAAATGGAAATTATTTGTAACTTTCTACAAGTAGAACAATGAATAGTACTGGTAGACGGGTGAAATCTTTCTATATATTGCTTCTAAATAGTCTAAGAAAAATATATGCAAAGCATCCAAATAGTACAATTCGCCATTTTTTTGTTCTTCTAGTTTAAGTGAACTACCAGCCCCATTGTTAATCCTTTAAAGGAAATTATTTGTAAATTTCGACAAGTAGAACAATGAATGGATCAGGTAGACGGTTGAAATCATTGTATATATTGCTTCTATATAGTCTAAGAAACGTATATGCAAAGCATCCAAACAGTACAATTCGCCAATTTTGTTATCTTCAAGTTTAAGTGAACAACGAGCCACATTGTTAATCCTTTATCGGAAATTATTTGTAACTTGCGAGAAGTAGAACAATGAGTGGAACAGGTAGACGGTTGAAATCAATGTATATATTGCTTCTATATAGTCTAAGAAACACAAATGCAAAGCATACACCAATACCATTCGCCAATTTTTTGTTCTTCAAGTTTAAGTGAACAAGAGCCCCATTGTTAATCCTTTATCGGAAATTATTTGTAACTTTAAACAAGTAGAACAATGAATGGAACAGTTAGACGGTTGAAATCTTTGTATATATTGCGTCTATATAGTCTAAGAAACATATATACAAAGCATCCAAACAGTACAATTCGCCAATTTATTGTTCTTCAAGTTTAAGTGAACAACGAGCCCCATTGTTAATCCTTTAAAGGAAATTATTTGTAAATTTCGACAAGTAGAACAATGATTGGGACACGTAGAAGTATGAAATCTTTGTATATATTGCTACCATATAGTCTAAGAAACATGTACGCAAAGCATCCAAACAGTACCGTTCGCCAATTTTTTGTTCTTCAAGTTTAAGTGAACAATGAGCCCCAATGGTTAATCCGTTATCGGAAATTATTTGTAACTTTCGACAAGTAGAACAATGAATGGAACGGGTAGACGGTTGAAATCTTTGTATATATTGCTTCTATATAGTCTAAGAAACATATATGCAAAGCATCCAAACAGTACCATTCGCCAATTATTTCATCTTCATGTTTAAGTGAACTACGAGCCCCATTGTTAATACTTTAACGGAAATTATTTGTAACTTCCGACAAGTAGAACAATGAATGGAACAGGTAGACGGTCGAAATCAATGTATATATTGCTTCTATATTGTCTAAGAAACACATATGCAAAGCATCCAAACAGCACCATTCGCCAATTTTTTGTTCTTCAAGTTTAAGTGAACAATGAGCCCCATTGTTAATCCTTTATCGGAAATTATTTGTAACTTTCGACAAGTAGAACAATGAATGGAACTGGTAGACGGTTAAAATCATTGTATATATTGCTTCCATATAGTCTAAGAAACATATATGCAAAGCATCCAAACAGTACCATTCGCCAATTTTTTGTCCTTCAAGTTTAAGTGAACAATGAGCCCCATTGTTAATCCTTTATCGGAAATTATTTGTAACTTTCGACAAGTAGAACAATGAATGGAACAGGTAGACGGTTGAAATCTTTGTATATATTGCTTCTATATAGTCTAAGAAACATATATGCAAAGCATCCAAATAGTACAATTCGCCAATTTTTTGTTCTTCAAGTTTAAGTGAACAATGAGCCCCAATGGTTAATCCTTTATCCGTAATTATTTGTAACTTCCGACAAGTAGAACAATGAATGGAACTGGTAGACGGTTGAAATCATTGTATATATTGCTTCTATATAGCCTAAGAAACATATATGCAAAGCATCCAAACAGTACAATTCGACAATTTTTTGTTCTTCAAGTTTAAGTGAACAATGAGCCCCATTGTTAATCCTTTAAAGGAAATTATTTGTAAATTTCGACATGTAGAACAATGAATGGAACAGGTAGACGGTTGAAATCAATGTATATATTGCTTCTATATAGTCTAAGAAACCTATATGCAAAGCATCTAAACAGTAACAATCGCCAATTGTTTGATCTTCAAGTTTAAGAGAACAGCGAGCCCCATTGATAATCATGAAATGGAAATTATTTCTAACTTTCTACAAGTAGAACAATGAATAGTACAGGTAGACGGGTGAAATCTTTCTATATATTGCTTCTAAATAGTCTAAGAAAAATATATGCAAAGCATCCAAATAGTACAATTCGCCATTTTTTTGTTCTTCTAGTTTAAGTGAACTACCAGCCCCATTGTTAATCCTTTAAAGGAAATTATTTGTATATTTCGACAAGTAGAACAATGAATGGATCAGGTAGACGGTTGAAATCATTGTATATATTGCTTCTATATAGTCTAAGAAACGTATATGCAAAGCATCCAAACAGTACAATTCGCCAATTTATTGTTCTTCAAGTTTAAGTGAACAACGAGCCCCATTGTTAATCCTTTAAAGGAAATTATTTGTAAATTTCGACAAGTAGAACAATGATTGGGACACGTAGAAGTTTGAAATCTTTGTATATATTGCTACCATATAGTCTAAGAAACATGTACGCAAAGCATCCAAACAGTACCGTTCGCCAATTTTTTGTTCTTCAAGTTTAAGTGAACAATGAGCCCCAATGGTTAATCCGTTATCGGAAATTATTTGTAACTTTCGACAAGTAGAACAATGAATGGAACGGGTAGACGGTTGAAATCTTTGTATATATTGCTTCTATAAAGTCTAAGAAACATATATGCAAAGCATCCAAACAGTACCATTCGCCAATTATTTCATCTTCAAGTTTAAGTGAACAATGAACCCCAATGGTTAATCCGTTATCGGAAATTATTTGTAACTTGCGAGAAGTAGAACAATGAGTGGAACAGGTAGACGGTTGAAATCAATGTATATATTGCTTCTATATAGTCTAAGAAACATAAATGCAAAGCATACACCAGTACCATTCGCCAATTTTTTGTTCTTCAAGTTTAAGTGAACAAGAGCCCCATTGTTAATCCTTTATCGGAAATTATTTGTAACTTTAAACAAGTAGAACAATGAATGGAACAGGTAGACGGTTGAAATCTTTGTATATATTGCTTCTATATAATATAAGAAACATATATTCAAAGCATCCAAACAGTACCATTCGCCAATTTTTTGGTCTTCAACTTTAAGTGAACAATGAGCCCCAATGGTTAATCCTTTATCGGAAATTATTTGTAATTTTCGACAAGTAGAACAATGAATGGAACAGGTAGACGGTTGAAATATTTGTATATATTGCGTCTATATAGTCTAAGAAACATATAGGCAAAGCATCCAAACAGTACCATTCGCCAATTTTTTGTTCTTCAAGTTTAAGTGAACTACGAGCCCCATTGTTAATCCTTTAAAGGAAATTATTTGTAAATTTCGACAAGTAGAACAATGAATGGAACAGGTAGACGGTTGAAATCAATGTATATATTGCTTCTATATAGTCTAAGAAACATATATGCAAAGCATCCAAACAGTACCATTCGCCAATTTTTTGTTCTTCAAGTTTAAGTGAACAACGAGCCCCAATGGTTAATCCTTTATCGGAAATTATTTGTAACTTCCGACAAGTAGAACAATGAATGGAACAGGTAGACTATTGAAATCTTTGTATATATTGCGTCTATATAGTCTAAGAAACATATATGCAAAGCATCCAAACAGTACCATTCGCCAATTTTTTGTTCTTCAAGTTTAAGTGAACTACGAGCCCCATTGTTAATCCTTTAAAGGAAATTATTTGTAAATGTCGACAAGTAGAACAATGAATGGAACAGGTAGACGGTCGAAATCTTTGTATATATTGCTTCTATATAATCTAAGAAACATATATGCAAAGCATCCAAACAGTACCATTCGCCAATTTTTTGTTCTTCAAGTTTAAGTGAACTACGAGCCCCATTGTTAATCCTTTAAAGGAAATTATTTGTAAATATCGACAAGTAGAACAATGAATGGATCATGTAGACGGTTAAAGTCATTGTATATATTGCTTCTATATAGTCTATGAAACATAGATGCAAAGCATCCAAACAGTACCATTCGCCAATTTTTTGTTCTTCAAGTTTAAGTGAACAACGAGCCCCATTGATAATTATGAATCGGAAATTATTTGTAACTTTCTAGAAGTAGAACAATGAATGGAACAGGTAGACGGTTGAAATCAATGTATATATTGCTTCTATATAGTCTAAGAAACATATATGCAAAGCATCCAAACAGTACCATTCGCCAATTTTTTGTTCTTCAAGTTTAAGTGATCTACGAGCCCCATTGTTAATCCTTTAAAGGAAATTATTTGTAAATTTCGACAAGTAGAACAATGAATGGAACAGGTAGACGGTCGAAATCTTTGTATATATTGCTTCTATATAATCTAAGAAACATATATGCAAAGCATCCAAACAGTACCATTCGCCAATTTTTTGTTCTTCAAGTTTAAGTGAACTACGAGCCCCATTGTTAATCCTTTAAAAGAAATTATTTGTAAATTTCGACAAGTAGAACAATGAATGGAACAGGTAGACTGTTGAAATCATTGTATATATTGCTTCTATATAGTCTAAGAAACATATATGCAAAGCGTCCAAACAGTACAATTCGCCAATTATTTGATCTTCAAGTTTAAGTGAACTACGAGCTCCATTGTTAATACTTTAACGGAAATTATTTGTAACTTGCGACAAGTAGAACAATGAATGGAACAGGTAGCCGGTTGAAATCAATGTATATATTGCTTCTATATAGTCTAAGAAACATATATGCAAAGCATCCAAACAGTACAATTCGCCAATTTTTTGTTCTTCAAGTTTAAGTGAACAATGAGCCCCAATGGTTAATCCTTTATCCGTAATTATTTGTAACTTTCGACAAGTAGAACAATGAATGGAACAGGTAGACGCTTGAAATCCTTGTATATATTAAGTCTATATAGTCTAAGAAACATATATGCAAAGCATCCAAACAGTACAATTCGCCAATTTATTGTTCTTCAAGTTTAAGTGAACAACGAGCCCCATTGTTAATCCTTTAAAGGAAATTATTTGTAAATTTCGACAAGTAGAACAATGAATGGAACAGGTAGACGGTTGAAATCTTTGTATATATTGCTTTTATATAATATAAGAAACATATATTCAAAGCATCCAAACAGTACCATTCGCCAATTTTTTGTTCTCCAAGATTAAGTGAACAACGAGCCCCATTGTTATTCCATTAAAGGAAATTATTTGTAACTTTCGACAAGTAGAACAATGAATGGAACAGGTAGACGGTTGAAATCAATGTATATATTGCTTCTATATAGTGTAAGAAACATATATGCAAAGCATCCAATCAGTACCATTCGCCAATTTTTTGTTCTTCAAGATTAAGTGATCAACGAGCCCCATTGTTATTCCATTAAAGGAAATTATTTGTAATTTTCGACAAGTAGAACAAAGAATAGAACAGTTAGACGGTTGAAATATTTGTATATATTGCTTCTATATAGTCTAAGAAACATATATGCAAAGCATCCAAACAGTACCATTCGCCAATTTTTTGGTCTTCAACTTTAAGTGAACAATGAGCCCCAATGGTTAATCCTTTATCGGAAATTATTTGTAATTTTCGACAAGTAGAACAATGAATGGAACAGGTAGACGGTTGAAATATTTGTATATATTGCTTCTATATAATATAAGAAACATATATTCAAAGCATCCAAACAGTACCATTCGCCAATTTTTTGTTCTTCAAGTTTAAGTGAACTACGAGCCCCATTGTTAATCCTTTAAAGGAAATTATTTGTAAATTTCGACAAGTAGAACAATGAATGGAACAGGTAGACGGTCGAAATCTTTGTATATATTGCTTCTATATAATCTAAGAAACATATATGCAAAGCATCCAAACAGTACCATTCGCCAATTTTTTGTTCTTCAAGTTTAAGTGAACTACGAGCCCCATTGTTAATCCTTTAAAAGAAATTATTTGTAAATTTCGACAAGTAGAACAATGAATGGAACAGGTAGACTGTTGAAATCATTGTATATATTGCTTCTATATAGTCTAAGAAACATATATGCAAAGCGTCCAAACAGTACAATTCGCCAATTATTTGATCTTCAAGTTTAAGTGAACTACGAGCTCCATTGTTAATACTTTAACGGAAATTATTTGTAACTTGCGACAAGTAGAACAATGAATGGAACAGGTAGCCGGTTGAAATCAATGTATATATTGCTTCTATATAGTCTAAGAAACATATATGCAAAGCATCCAAACAGTACAATTCGCCAATTTTTTGTTCTTCAAGTTTAAGTGAACAATGAGCCCCAATGGTTAATCCTTTATCCGTAATTATTTGTAACTTTCGACAAGTAGAACAATGAATGGAACAGGTAGACGCTTGAAATCCTTGTATATATTAAGTCTATATAGTCTAAGAAACATATATGCAAAGCATCCAAACAGTACAATTCGCCAATTTATTGTTCTTCAAGTTTAAGTGAACAACGAGCCCCATTGTTAATCCTTTAAAGGAAATTATTTGTAAATTTCGACAAGTAGAACAATGAATGGAACAGGTAGACGGTTGAAATCTTTGTATATATTGCTTTTATATAATATAAGAAACATATATTCAAAGCATCCAAACAGTACCATTCGCCAATTTTTTGTTCTCCAAGATTAAGTGAACAACGAGCCCCATTGTTATTCCATTAAAGGAAATTATTTGTAACTTTCGACAAGTAGAACAATGAATGGAACAGGTAGACGGTTGAAATCAATGTATATATTGCTTCTATATAGTGTAAGAAACATATATGCAAAGCATCCAATCAGTACCATTCGCCAATTTTTTGTTCTTCAAGATTAAGTGATCAACGAGCCCCATTGTTATTCCATTAAAGGAAATTATTTGTAATTTTCGACAAGTAGAACAAAGAATAGAACAGTTAGACGGTTGAAATATTTGTATATATTGCTTCTATATAGTCTAAGAAACATATATGCAAAGCATCCAAACAGTACCATTCGCCAATTTTTTGGTCTTCAACTTTAAGTGAACAATGAGCCCCAATGGTTAATCCTTTATCGGAAATTATTTGTAATTTTCGACAAGTAGAACAATGAATGGAACAGGTAGACGGTTGAAATATTTGTATATATTGCTTCTATATAATATAAGAAACATATATTCAAAGCATCCAAACAGTACCATTCGCCAATTTTTTGGTCTTCAACTTTAAGTGAACAATGAGCCCCAATGGTTAATCCTTTATCGGAAATTATTTGTAATTTTCGACAAGTAGAACAATGAATGGAACAGGTAGACGGTTGAAATATTTGTATATATTGCGTCTATATAGTCTAAGAAACATATAGGCAAAGCATCCAAACAGTACCATTCGCCAATTTTTTGTTCTTCAAGTTTAAGTGAACTACGAGCCCCATTGTTAATCCTTTAAAGGAAATTATTTGTAAATTTCGACAAGTAGAACAATGAATGGAACAGGTAGACGGTTGAAATCAATGTATATATTGCTTCTATATAGTCTAAGAAACATATATGCAAAGCATCCAAACAGTACCATTCGCCAATTTTTTGTTCTTCAAGTTTAAGTGAACTACGAGCCCCATTGTTAATCCTTTAAAGGAAATTATTTGTAAATTTCGACAATTAGAACAATGAATGGATCATGTAGACGGTTGAAATCATTGTATATATTGCTTCTATGTAGTCTACGAAACATATATGGAAAGCATCCAAACAGTACAATTCGCCAATTTTTTGGTCTTCAAGTTTAAGTGAACTACGAGCCCCATTATTAATCCTTCAACGGAAATTAATTGTAACTTTCTACAAGTAGAACAATGATTGGAACACGTAGACGGTTGAAATCTTTGTATATATTGCTTCCATATAGTCTAAGAAACATATATGCAAAGCATCCAAACAGTACCATTCGCCAATATTTTGTTCTTCAAGTTTAAGTGAACAACGAGCCCCATTGATAATCATGAAACGGAAATAATTTGTAACTTTCTACAAGTAGAACAATGAATTGTACAGGTAGACGGGTGAAGTCTTTTTATGTATTGCTTCTATATATTCTAAGAAACATATATGCAAAGCATCCAAACAGTACAATTCGCCAATTTTTTGTTCTTCAAGTTTAAGTGAACTACGAGCCCCATTGTTAATCCTTCAACGGAAATTAATTGTAACTTTCTACAAGTAGAACAATGATTGGAACACGTAGACGGATGAAATCATTGTATATATTGCTTCCATATAGTCTAAGAAACATATATGCAGAGCATCCAAACAGTACCATTCGCCAATTTTTTGTTCTTCAAGTTTAAGTGAACAATGAGCCCCATTGGTTAATCATTTATCGGAAATTATTTGTAACTTTCGACAAGTAGAACAATGAATGGAACAGGTAGACGGTTGAAATCATTGTATATATTGCTTCTATATAGTCTAAGAAACATATCTGCGTATCATCCAAACAGTACAATTCGCCAATTATTTGATCTTCAAGTTTAAGTGAACTACGAGCCCCATTGTTAATCCTTTAAAGGAAATTATTTGTAAATTTCGAAAAGTAGAACAATGATTGGAACACGTAGACGGTTGAAATCTTTGTATATATTGCTTCCATATAGTCTAAGAAACATGTACGCAAAGCATCCAAACAGTACCATACGCCAATTTTTTGTTCTTCAAGTTTAAGTGAACTACGAGCCCCATTGTTAATCCTTTAAAGGAAATTATTTGTAAATTTCGGCAAGTAGAACAATGAATGGACCACGTAGACGGTTGAAATCTTTGTATATATTGCTTCTATATAGTCTAAGAAACATATATGCAAAGCATCCAAACAGTACCATTCGCCAATTTATTGTTCTTCAAGTTTAAGTGAACAACGAGCCCCATTGTTAATCCTTTAAAGGAAATTATTTGTAAATTTCGACAAGTAGAACAATGATTGGAACACGTAGACGGTTGAAATCTTTGTATATATTGCTTCCATATAGTCTAAGAAACATGTACGCAAAGCATCCAAACAGTACCATTCGCCAATTTTTTGTTCTTCAAGTTTAAGTGAACAATGAGCCCCAATGGTTAATCCTTTATCGTAAATTATTTGTAATTTTCGACAAGTAGAACACTGATTGGAACACGTAGACGGTTGAATTCTTTGTATATATTGCTTCCATATAGTCTAAGAAACATGTACGCAAAGCATCCAAACAGTACAATTCGCCAATTTATTGTTCTTCAAGTTTAAGTGAACAACGAGCCCCATTGTTAATCCTTTAAAGGAAATTATTTGTAACTTCCGACAAGTAGAACAATGAATGGAACAGGTAGACTATTGAAATCTTTGTATATATTGCGTCTATATAGTCTAAGAAACATACATGCAAAGCATCCAAACAGTACCATTCGCCAATTTTTTGTTCTTCAAGTTTAAGTGAACTACGAGCCCCATTGATAATTATGAAACGGAAATTATTTGTAACTTTCTACAAGTAGAACAATGAATGGAACAGGTAGACGGTTGAAATCAATGTATATATTGCTTCTATATAGTCTAAAAAACATATATGCAAAGCATCCAAACAGTACCATTCGCCAATTTTTTGTTCTTCAAGTTTAAGTGAACAACGAGCCCCATTGATAATTATGAAACGGAAATTATTTGTAACTTTCTACAAGTAGAACAATGAATGGAACAGGTAGACGGTTGAAATCAATGTATATATTGCTTCTATATAGTCTAAGAAACATATATGCAAAGCATCCAAACAGTACCATTCGCCAATTTTTTGTTCTTCAAGTTTAAGTGAACAACGAGCCCCAATGGTTAATCCTTTATCGGAAATTATTTGTAACTTCCGACAAGTAGAACAATGAATGGAACAGGTAGACTATTGAAATCTTTGTATATATTGCGTCTATATAGTCTAAGAAACATATATGCAAAGCATCCAAACAGTACCATTCGCCAATTTTTTGTTCTTCAAGTTTAAGTGAACTACGAGCCCCATTGTTAATCCTTTAAAGGAAATTATTTGTAAATGTCGACAAGTAGAACAATGAATGGAACAGGTAGACGGTCGAAATCTTTGTATATATTGCTTCTATATAATCTAAGAAACATATATGCAAAGCATCCAAACAGTACCATTCGCCAATTTTTTGTTCTTCAAGTTTAAGTGAACTACGAGCCCCATTGTTAATCCTTTAAAGGAAATTATTTGTAAATATCGACAAGTAGAACAATGAATGGATCATGTAGACGGTTAAAGTCATTGTATATATTGCTTCTATATAGTCTATGAAACATATATGCAAAGCATCCAAACAGTACCATTCGCCAATTTTTTGTTCTTCAAGTTTAAGTGAACAACGAGCCCCATTGATAATTATGAATCGGAAATTATTTGTAACTTTCTACAAGTAGAACAATGAATGGAACAGGTAGACGGTTGAAATCAATGTATATATTGCTTCTATATAGTCTAAGAAACATATATGCAAAGCATCCAAACAGTACCATTCGCCAATTTTTTGTTCTTCAAGTTTAAGTGATCTACGAGCCCCATTGTTAATCCTTTAAAGGAAATTATTTGTAAATTTCGACAAGTAGAACAATGAATGGAACAGGTAGACGGTCGAAATCTTTGTATATATTGCTTCTATATAATCTAAGAAACATATATGCAAAGCATCCAAACAGTACCATTCGCCAATTTTTTGTTCTTCAAGTTTAAGTGAACTACGAGCCCCATTGTTAATCCTTTAAAAGAAATTATTTGTAAATTTCGACAAGTAGAACAATGAATGGAACAGGTAGACTGTTGAAATCATTGTATATATTGCTTCTATATAGTCTAAGAAACATATATGCAAAGCGTCCAAACAGTACAATTCGCCAATTATTTGATCTTCAAGTTTAAGTGAACTACGAGCTCCATTGTTAATACTTTAACGGAAATTATTTGTAACTTGCGACAAGTAGAACAATGAATGGAACAGGTAGCCGGTTGAAATCAATGTATATATTGCTTCTATATAGTCTAAGAAACATATATGCAAAGCATCCAAACAGTACAATTCGCCAATTTTTTGTTCTTCAAGTTTAAGTGAACAATGAGCCCCAATGGTTAATCCTTTATCCGTAATTATTTGTAACTTTCGACAAGTAGAACAATGAATGGAACAGGTAGACGCTTGAAATCCTTGTATATATTAAGTCTATATAGTCTAAGAAACATATATGCAAAGCATCCAAACAGTACAATTCGCCAATTTATTGTTCTTCAAGTTTAAGTGAACAACGAGCCCCATTGTTAATCCTTTAAAGGAAATTATTTGTAAATTTCGACAAGTAGAACAATGAATGGAACAGGTAGACGGTTGAAATCTTTGTATATATTGCTTTTATATAATATAAGAAACATATATTCAAAGAATCCAAACAGTACCATTCGCCAATTTTTTGTTCTCCAAGATTAAGTGAACAACGAGCCCCATTGTTATTCCATTAAAGGAAATTATTTGTAACTTTCGACAAGTAGAACAATGAATGGAACAGGTAGACGGTTGAAATCAATGTATATATTGCTTCTATATAGTGTAAGAAACATATATGCAAAGCATCCAATCAGTACCATTCGCCAATTTTTTATTCTTCAAGATTAAGTGATCAACGAGCCCCATTGTTATTCCATTAAAGGAAATTATTTGTAATTTTCGACAAGTAGAACAAAGAATAGAACAGTTAGACGGTTGAAATATTTGTATATATTGCTTCTATATAGTCTAAGAAACATATATGCAAAGCATCCAAACAGTACCATTCGCCAATTTTTTGGTCTTCAACTTTAAGTGAACAATGAGCCCCAATGGTTAATCCTTTATCGGAAATTATTTGTAATTTTCGACAAGTAGAACAATGAATGGAACAGGTAGACGGTTGAAATATTTGTATATATTGCTTCTATATAATATAAGAAACATATATTCAAAGCATCCAAACAGTACCATTCGCCAATTTTTTGGTCTTCAACTTTAAGTGAACAATGAGCCCCAATGGTTAATCCTTTATCGGAAATTATTTGTAATTTTCGACAAGTAGAACAATGAATGGAACAGGTAGACGGTTGAAATATTTGTATATATTGCGTCTATATAGTCTAAGAAACATATAGGCAAAGCATCCAAACAGTACCATTCGCCAATTTTTTGTTCTTCAAGTTTAAGTGAACTACGAGCCCCATTGTTAATCCTTTAAAGGAAATTATTTGTAAATTTCGACAAGTAGAACAATGAATGGAACAGGTAGACGGTTGAAATCAATGTATATATTGCTTCTATATAGTCTAAGAAACATATATGCAAAGCATCCAAACAGTACCATTCGCCAATTTTTTGTTCTTCAAGTTTAAGTGAACTACGAGCCCCATTGTTAATCCTTTAAAGGAAATTATTTGTAAATTTCGACAATTAGAACAATGAATGGATCATGTAGACGGTTGAAATCATTGTATATATTGCTTCTATGTAGTCTACGAAACATATATGGAAAGCATCCAAACAGTACAATTCGCCAATTTTTTGGTCTTCAAGTTTAAGTGAACTACGAGCCCCATTATTAATCCTTCAACGGAAATTAATTGTAACTTTCTACAAGTAGAACAATGATTGGAACACGTAGACGGTTGAAATCTTTGTATATATTGCTTCCATATAGTCTAAGAAACATATATGCAAAGCATCCAAACAGTACCATTCGCCAATATTTTGTTCTTCAAGTTTAAGTGAACAACGAGCCCCATTGATAATCATGAAACGGAAATAATTTGTAACTTTCTACAAGTAGAACAATGAATTGTACAGGTAGACGGGTGAAGTCTTTTTATGTATTGCTTCTATATATTCTAAGAAACATATATGCAAAGCATCCAAACAGTACAATTCGCCAATTTTTTGTTCTTCAAGTTTAAGTGAACTACGAGCCCCATTGTTAATCCTTCAACGGAAATTAATTGTAACTTTCTACAAGTAGAACAATGATTGGAACACGTAGACGGATGAAATCATTGTATATATTGCTTCCATATAGTCTAAGAAACATATATGCAGAGCATCCAAACAGTACCATTCGCCAATTTTTTGTTCTTCAAGTTTAAGTGAACAATGAGCCCCATTGGTTAATCATTTATCGGAAATTATTTGTAACTTTCGACAAGTAGAACAATGAATGGAACAGGTAGACGGTTGAAATCATTGTATATATTGCTTCTATATAGTCTAAGAAACATATCTGCGTATCATCCAAACAGTACAATTCGCCAATTATTTGATCTTCAAGTTTAAGTGAACTACGAGCCCCATTGTTAATCCTTTAAAGGAAATTATTTGTAAATTTCGAAAAGTAGAACAATGATTGGAACACGTAGACGGTTGAAATCTTTGTATATATTGCTTCCATATAGTCTAAGAAACATGTACGCAAAGCATCCAAACAGTACCATACGCCAATTTTTTGTTCTTCAAGTTTAAGTGAACTACGAGCCCCATTGTTAATCCTTTAAAGGAAATTATTTGTAAATTTCGGCAAGTAGAACAATGAATGGACCACGTAGACGGTTGAAATCTTTGTATATATTGCTTCTATATAGTCTAAGAAACATATATGCAAAGCATCCAAACAGTACCATTCGCCAATTTATTGTTCTTCAAGTTTAAGTGAACAACGAGCCCCATTGTTAATCCTTTAAAGGAAATTATTTGTAAATTTCGACAAGTAGAACAATGATTGGAACACGTAGACGGTTGAAATCTTTGTATATATTGCTTCCATATAGTCTAAGAAACATGTACGCAAAGCATCCAAACAGTACCATTCGCCAATTTTTTGTTCTTCAAGTTTAAGTGAACAATGAGCCCCAATGGTTAATCCTTTATCGGAAATTATTTGTAATTTTCGACAAGTAGAACACTGATTGGAACACGTAGACGGTTGAATTCTTTGTATATATTGCTTCCATATAGTCTAAGAAACATGTACGCAAAGCATCCAAACAGTACCATTCGCCAATTTTTTGTTCTTCAAGTTTAAGTGAACAATGAGCCCCAATGGTTAATCCTTTATCGGAAATTATTTGTAATTTTCGACAAGTAGAACAATGAATGGAACATGTAAACGGTTGAAATCTTTGGATATATTGCTTCTATATAACCTAAGAAACATATATGCAAAGCATCCAAACAGTACCATTCGCCAATTTTTTGTTCTTCAAGTTTAAGTGAACAATGAGCCCCAATGGTTAATCCTTTATCGGAAATTATTTGTAACTTTCGACAAGTAGAACAATGAATGGAACAGGTAGACGGTTGAAATATTTGGATATATTGCTTCCGTATAGTCTAAGAAACATATATGCAAAGCATCCAAACAGTACCATTCGCCAATTTTTTGTTCTTCAAGGTTAAGTGAACAATGAGCCCGATTGTTAATCCTTTATCGGAAATTATTTCTAACTTTCGACAAGTAGAACAATGAATGGGACACGTAGACGGTTGAAATCTTTGTATATATTGCTTCCATATAGTCTAAGAAACATGTATGCAAAGCATCCAAACAGTACCATTCGCCAATTTTTTGTTCTTCAAGTTTAAGTGAACAATGAGCCACATTGTTAATCCTTTATCGGAAACTATTTGTAATTTTCGACAAGTAGAACAATGAATGGAACATGTAAACGGTTGAAATCTTTGGATATATTGCTTCTATATAACCTAAGAAACATATATGCAAAGCATCCAAACAGTACCATTCGCCAATTTTTTGTTCTTCAAGGTTAAGTGAACAATGAGCCACATTGTTAATCCTTTATCGGAAACTATTTGTAACTTTCTACAAGTAGAACAATAATTGGAACACGTAGACGGTTGAAATCTTTGTATATATTGCTTCTATATAGACTAAGAAACATATATGCAAAGCATCCAAACGTAACCATTCGCCAATTATTTGTTCTTCAAGTTTAAGTGAACAACGAGCCCCATTGATAATCATGAAACGGAAATTATTTGTAACTTTCGACATGTAGAACAATGAATGGAACAGGTAGACGGTTGAAATATTTGGATATATTGCTTCCGTATAGTCTAAGAAACATATATGCAAAGCATCCAAACAGTACCATTCGCCAATTTTTTGTTCTTCAAGGTTAAGTGAACAATGAGCCCGATTGTTAATCCTTTATCGGAAATTATTTCTAACTTTCGACAAGTAGAACAATGATTGGAACACGTAGACGGTTGAAATCTTTGTATATATTGCTTCCATATAGTCTAAGAAACATGTACGCAAAGCATCCAAACAGTACCATTCGCCAATTTTTTGTTCTTCAAGTTTAAGTGAACAATGAGCCCCAATGGTTAATCCTTTATCGGAAATTATTTGTAATTTTCGACAAGTAGAACAATGAATGGAACATGTAAACGGTTGAAATCTTTGGATATATTGCTTCTATATAACCTAAGAAACATATATGCAAAGCACCCAAACAGTACCATTCGCCAATTTTTTGTTCTTCAAGTTTAAGTGAACAATGAGCCCCAATGGTTAATCCTTTATCGGAAATTATTTGTAACTTTCGACAAGTAGAACAATGAATGGAACAGGTAGACGGTTGAAATCTTTGTATATATTGCTTCCATATAGTCTAAGAAACATGTACGCAAAGCATCCAAACAGTACCATTCGCCAATTTTTTGTTCTTCAAGTTTAAGTGAACAATGAGCCCCAATGGTTTATCCTTTATCCGTAATTATTTGTAACTTTCGACAAGTAGAACAATGAATGGAACAGGTAGACGGTTGAAATCCTTGTATATATTAAGTCTATATAGTCTAAGAAACACATATGCAAAGCATCCAAACAGTACAATTCGCCAATTTATTGTTCTTCAAGTTTAAGTGAACAACGAGCCCCATTGTTAATCCTTTAAAGGAAATTATTTGTAAATTTCGACAAGTAGAACAATGAATGGAACAGGTAGACGGTTGAAATCTTTGTATATATTGCTTTTATATAATATAAGAAACATATATTCAAAGCATCCAAACAGTACCATTCGCCAATTTTTTGTTCTCCAAGATTAAGTGAACAACGAGCCCCATTGTTATTCCATTAAAGGAAATTATTTGTAACTTTCGACAAGTAGAACAATGAATGGAACAGGTAGACGGTTGAAATCAATGTATATATTGCTTCTATATAGTGTAAGAAACATATATGCAAAGCATCCAATCAGTACCATTCGCCAATTTTTTGTTCTTCAAGATTAAGTGATCAACGAGCCCCATTGTTATTCCATTAAAGGAAATTATTTGTAATTTTCGACAAGTAGAACAAAGAATAGAACAGTTAGACGGTTGAAATATTTGTATATATTGCTTCTATATAGTCTAAGAAACATATATGCAAAGCATCCAAACAGTACCATTCGCCAATTTTTTGGTCTTCAACTTTAAGTGAACAATGAGCCCCAATGGTTAATCCTTTATCGGAAATTATTTGTAATTTTCGACAAGTAGAACAATGAATGGAACAGGTAGACGGTTGAAATATTTGTATATATTGCTTCTATATAATATAAGAAACATATATTCAAAGCATCCAAACAGTACCATTCGCCAATTTTTTGTTCTTCAAGTTTAAGTGAACTACGAGCCCCATTGTTAATCCTTTAAAGGAAATTATTTGTAAATTTCGACAAGTAGAACAATGAATGGAACAGGTAGACGGTCGAAATCTTTGTATATATTGCTTCTATATAATCTAAGAAACATATATGCAAAGCATCCAAACAGTACCATTCGCCAATTTTTTGTTCTTCAAGTTTAAGTGAACTACGAGCCCCATTGTTAATCCTTTAAAAGAAATTATTTGTAAATTTCGACAAGTAGAACAATGAATGGAACAGGTAGACTGTTGAAATCATTGTATATATTGCTTCTATATAGTCTAAGAAACATATATGCAAAGCGTCCAAACAGTACAATTCGCCAATTATTTGATCTTCAAGTTTAAGTGAACTACGAGCTCCATTGTTAATACTTTAACGGAAATTATTTGTAACTTGCGACAAGTAGAACAATGAATGGAACAGGTAGCCGGTTGAAATCAATGTATATATTGCTTCTATATAGTCTAAGAAACATATATGCAAAGCATCCAAACAGTACAATTCGCCAATTTTTTGTTCTTCAAGTTTAAGTGAACAATGAGCCCCAATGGTTAATCCTTTATCGGAAATTATTTGTAATTTTCGACAAGTAGAACAATGAATGGAACATGTAAACGGTTGAAATCTTTGGATATATTGCTTCTATATAACCTAAGAAACATATATGCAAAGCATCCAAACAGTACCATTCGCCAATTTTTTGTTCTTCAAGTTTAAGTGAACAATGAGCCCCAATGGTTAATCCTTTATCGGAAATTATTTGTAACTTTCGACAAGTAGAACAATGAATGGAACAGGTAGACGGTTGAAATATTTGGATATATTGCTTCCGTATAGTCTAAGAAACATATATGCAAAGCATCCAAACAGTACCATTCGCCAATTTTTTGTTCTTCAAGGTTAAGTGAACAATGAGCCCGATTGTTAATCCTTTATCGGAAATTATTTCTAACTTTCGACAAGTAGAACAATGAATGGGACACGTAGACGGTTGAAATCTTTGTATATATTGCTTCCATATAGTCTAAGAAACATGTATGCAAAGCATCCAAACAGTACCATTCGCCAATTTTTTGTTCTTCAAGTTTAAGTGAACAATGAGCCACATTGTTAATCCTTTATCGGAAACTATTTGTAATTTTCGACAAGTAGAACAATGAATGGAACATGTAAACGGTTGAAATCTTTGGATATATTGCTTCTATATAACCTAAGAAACATATATGCAAAGCATCCAAACAGTACCATTCGCCAATTTTTTGTTCTTCAAGGTTAAGTGAACAATGAGCCACATTGTTAATCCTTTATCGGAAACTATTTGTAACTTTCTACAAGTAGAACAATAATTGGAACACGTAGACGGTTGAAATCTTTGTATATATTGCTTCTATATAGACTAAGAAACATATATGCAAAGCATCCAAACGTAACCATTCGCCAATTATTTGTTCTTCAAGTTTAAGTGAACAACGAGCCCCATTGATAATCATGAAACGGAAATTATTTGTAACTTTCGACATGTAGAACAATGAATGGAACAGGTAGACGGTTGAAATATTTGGATATATTGCTTCCGTATAGTCTAAGAAACATATATGCAAAGCATCCAAACAGTACCATTCGCCAATTTTTTGTTCTTCAAGGTTAAGTGAACAATGAGCCCGATTGTTAATCCTTTATCGGAAATTATTTCTAACTTTCGACAAGTAGAACAATGATTGGAACACGTAGACGGTTGAAATCTTTGTATATATTGCTTCCATATAGTCTAAGAAACATGTACGCAAAGCATCCAAACAGTACCATTCGCCAATTTTTTGTTCTTCAAGTTTAAGTGAACAATGAGCCCCAATGGTTAATCCTTTATCGGAAATTATTTGTAATTTTCGACAAGTAGAACAATGAATGGAACATGTAAACGGTTGAAATCTTTGGATATATTGCTTCTATATAACCTAAGAAACATATATGCAAAGCACCCAAACAGTACCATTCGCCAATTTTTTGTTCTTCAAGTTTAAGTGAACAATGAGCCCCAATGGTTAATCCTTTATCGGAAATTATTTGTAACTTTCGACAAGTAGAACAATGAATGGAACAGGTAGACGGTTGAAATCTTTGTATATATTGCTTCCATATAGTCTAAGAAACATGTACGCAAAGCATCCAAACAGTACCATTCGCCAATTTTTTGTTCTTCAAGTTTAAGTGAACAATGAGCCCCAATGGTTTATCCTTTATCCGTAATTATTTGTAACTTTCGACAAGTAGAACAATGAATGGAACAGGTAGACGGTTGAAATCCTTGTATATATTAAGTCTATATAGTCTAAGAAACACATATGCAAAGCATCCAAACAGTACAATTCGCCAATTTATTGTTCTTCAAGTTTAAGTGAACAACGAGCCCCATTGTTAATCCTTTAAAGGAAATTATTTGTAAATTTCGACAAGTAGAACAATGAATGGAACAGGTAGACGGTTGAAATCTTTGTATATATTGCTTTTATATAATATAAGAAACATATATTCAAAGCATCCAAACAGTACCATTCGCCAATTTTTTGTTCTCCAAGATTAAGTGAACAACGAGCCCCATTGTTATTCCATTAAAGGAAATTATTTGTAACTTTCGACAAGTAGAACAATGAATGGAACAGGTAGACGGTTGAAATCAATGTATATATTGCTTCTATATAGTGTAAGAAACATATATGCAAAGCATCCAATCAGTACCATTCGCCAATTTTTTGTTCTTCAAGATTAAGTGATCAACGAGCCCCATTGTTATTCCATTAAAGGAAATTATTTGTAATTTTCGACAAGTAGAACAAAGAATAGAACAGTTAGACGGTTGAAATATTTGTATATATTGCTTCTATATAGTCTAAGAAACATATATGCAAAGCATCCAAACAGTACCATTCGCCAATTTTTTGGTCTTCAACTTTAAGTGAACAATGAGCCCCAATGGTTAATCCTTTATCGGAAATTATTTGTAATTTTCGACAAGTAGAACAATGAATGGAACAGGTAGACGGTTGAAATATTTGTATATATTGCTTCTATATAATATAAGAAACATATATTCAAAGCATCCAAACAGTACCATTCGCCAATTTTTTGGTCTTCAACTTGAAGTGAACAATGAGCCCCAATGGTTAATCCTTTATCGGAAATTATTTGTAATTTTCGACAAGTAGAACAATGAATGGAACAGGTAGACGGTTGAAATATTTGTATATATTGCGTCTATATAGTCTAAGAAACATATAGGCAAAGCATCCAAACAGTACCATTCGCCAATTTTTTGTTCTTCAAGTTTAAGTGAACTACGAGCCCCATTGTTAATCCTTTAAAGGAAATTATTTGTAAATTTCGACAAGTAGAACAATGAATGGAACAGGTAGACGGTTGAAATCAATGTATATATTGCTTCTATATAGTCTAAGAAACATATATGCAAAGCATCCAAACAGTACCATTCGCCAATTTTTTGTTCTTCAAGTTTAAGTGAACTACGAGCCCCATTGTTAATCCTTTAAAGGAAATTATTTGTAAATTTCGACAATTAGAACAATGAATGGATCATGTAGACGGTTGAAATCATTGTATATATTGCTTCTATGTAGTCTACGAAACATATATGGAAAGCATCCAAACAGTACAATTCGCCAATTTTTTGGTCTTCAAGTTTAAGTGAACTACGAGCCCCATTATTAATCCTTCAACGGAAATTAATTGTAACTTTCTACAAGTAGAACAATGATTGGAACACGTAGACGGTTGAAATCTTTGTATATATTGCTTCCATATAGTCTAAGAAACATATATGCAAAGCATCCAAACAGTACCATTCGCCAATATTTTGTTCTTCAAGTTTAAGTGAACAACGAGCCCCATTGATAATCATGAAACGGAAATAATTTGTAACTTTCTACAAGTAGAACAATGAATTGTACAGGTAGACGGGTGAAGTCTTTTTATGTATTGCTTCTATATATTCTAAGAAACATATATGCAAAGCATCCAAACAGTACAATTCGCCAATTTTTTGTTCTTCAAGTTTAAGTGAACTACGAGCCCCATTGTTAATCCTTCAACGGAAATTAATTGTAACTTTCTACAAGTAGAACAATGATTGGAACACGTAGACGGATGAAATCATTGTATATATTGCTTCCATATAGTCTAAGAAACATATATGCAGAGCATCCAAACAGTACCATTCGCCAATTTTTTGTTCTTCAAGTTTAAGTGAACAATGAGCCCCATTGGTTAATCATTTATCGGAAATTATTTGTAACTTTCGACAAGTAGAACAATGAATGGAACAGGTAGACTGTTGAAATCATTGTATATATTGCTTCTATATAGTCTAAGAAACATATCTGCGTATCATCCAAACAGTACAATTCGCCAATTATTTGATCTTCAAGTTTAAGTGAACTACGAGCCCCATTGTTAATCCTTTAAAGGAAATTATTTGTAAATTTCGAAAAGTAGAACAATGATTGGAACACGTAGACGGTTGAAATCTTTGTATATATTGCTTCCATATAGTCTAAGAAACATGTACGCAAAGCATCCAAACAGTACCATACGCCAATTTTTTGTTCTTCAAGTTTAAGTGAACTACGAGCCCCATTGTTAATCCTTTAAAGGAAATTATTTGTAAATTTCGGCAAGTAGAACAATGAATGGACCACGTAGACGGTTGAAATCTTTGTATATATTGCTTCTATATAGTCTAAGAAACATATATGCAAAGCATCCAAACAGTACCATTCGCCAATTTATTGTTCTTCAAGTTTAAGTGAACAACGAGCCCCATTGTTAATCCTTTAAAGGAAATTATTTGTAAATTTCGACAAGTAGAACAATGATTGGAACACGTAGACGGTTGAAATCTTTGTATATATTGCTTCCATATAGTCTAAGAAACATGTACGCAAAGCATCCAAACAGTACCATTCGCCAATTTTTTGTTCTTCAAGTTTAAGTGAACAATGAGCCCCAATGGTTAATCCTTTATCGGAAATTATTTGTAATTTTCGACAAGTAGAACACTGATTGGAACACGTAGACGGTTGAATTCTTTGTATATATTGCTTCCATATAGTCTAAGAAACATGTACGCAAAGCATCCAAACAGTACCATTCGCCAATTTTTTGTTCTTCAAGTTTAAGTGAACAATGAGCCCCAATGGTTAATCCTTTATCGGAAATTATTTGTAATTTTCGACAAGTAGAACAATGAATGGAACATGTAAACGGTTGAAATCTTTGGATATATTGCTTCTATATAACCTAAGAAACATGTATGCAAAGCACCCAAACAGTACCATTCGCCAATTTTTTGTTCTTCAAGTTTAAGTGAACAATGAGCCCCAATGGTTAATCCTTTATCGGAAATTATTTGTAACTTTCGACAAGTAGAACAATGAATGGAACAGGTAGACGGTTGAAATCTTTGTATATATTGCTTCCATATAGTCTAAGAAACATGTACGCAAAGCATCCAAACAGTACCATTCGCCAATTTTTTGTTCTTCAAGTTTAAGTGAACAATGAGCCCGATTGTTAATCCTTTATCGGAAATTATTTGTAATTTTCGACAAGTAGAACAATGATTGGAACACGTAGACGGTTGAAATCTTTGTATATATTGCTTCCATATAGTCTAAGAAACATGTACGCAAAGCATCCAAACAGTACCATTCGCCAATTTTTTGTTCTTCAAGTTTAAGTGAACAATGAGCCCCAATGGTTAATCCTTTATCGGAAATTATTTGTAATTTTCGACAAGTAGAACAATGAATGGAACATGTAAACGGTTGAAATCTTTGGATATATTGCTTCTATATAACCTAAGAAACATATATGCAAAGCATCCAAACAGTACCATTCGCCAATTTTTTGTTCTTCAAGTTTAAGTGAACAATGAGCCCCAATGGTTAATCCTTTATCGGAAATTATTTGTAACTTTCGACAAGTAGAACAATGAATGGAACAGGTAGACGGTTGAAATATTTGGATATATTGCTTCCGTATAGTCTAAGAAACATATATGCAAAGCATCCAAACAGTACAATTCGCCAATTTTTTGTTCTTCAAGTTTAAGTGAACAATGAGCCCCAATGCTTAATCCTTTATCGGAAATTATTTGTAACTTTCGACAAGTAGAACAATGAATGGAACAGGTAGACGGTTGAAATCTTTGTATATATTGCTTCCATATAGTCTAAGAAACATGTACGCAAAGCATCCAAACAGTACCATTCGCCAATTTTTTGTTCTTCAAGTTTAAGTGAACAATGAGCCCGATTGTTAATCCTTTATCGGAAATTATTTGTAATTTTCGACAAGTAGAACAATGATTGGAACACGTAGACGGTTGAAATCTTTGTATATATTGCTTCCATATAGTCTAAGAACCATGTACGCAAAGCATCCAAACAGTACCATTCGCCAATTTTTTGTTCTTCAAGTTTAAGTGAACAATGAGCCCCAATGGTTAATCCTTTATCGGAAATTATTTGTAATTTTCGACAAGTAGAACAATGAATGGAACATGTAAACGGTTGAAATCTTTGGATATATTGCTTCTATATAACCTAAGAAACATATATGCAAAGCATCCAAACAGTACCATTCGCCAATTTTTTGTTCTTCAAGTTTAAGTGAACAATGAGCCCCAATGGTTAATCCTTTATCGGAAATTATTTGTAACTTTCGACAAGTAGAACAATGAATGGAACAGGTAGACGGTTGAAATATTTGGATATATTGCTTCCGAATAGTCTAAGAAACATATATGCAAAGCATCCAAACAGTACCATTCGCCAATTTTTTGTTCTTCAAGGTTAAGTGAACAATGAGCCCGATTGTTAATCCTTTATCGGAAATTATTTCTAACTTTCGACAAGTAGAACAATGAATGGGACACGTAGACGGTTGAAATCTTTGTATATATTGCTTCCATATAGTCTAAGAAACATGTATGCAAAGCATCCAAACAGTACAATTCGCCAATTTTTTGTTCTTCAAGTTTAGGTGAACAATGAGCCACATTGTTAATCCTTTATCGGAAACTATTTGTAATTTTCGACAAGTAGAACAATGAATGGAACATGTAAACGGTTGAAATCTTTGGATATATTGCTTCTATATAACCTAAGAAACATATATGCAAAGCATCCAAACAGTACCATTCGCCAATTTTTTGTTCTTCAAGGTTAAGTGAACAATGAGCCACATTGTTAATCCTTTATCGGAAACTATTTGTAATTTTCGACAAGTAGAACAATGAATGGAACACGTAGACGGTTGAAATCTTTGTATGTATTGCTTCTATATAGACTAAGAAACATATATGCAAAGCATCCAAATAGTACAATTCGCCAATTTATTGTTCTTCAAGTTTAAGTGAACAACGAGCCCCATTGTTAATCCTTTAAAGGAAATTATTTGTAAATTTCGACAAGTAGAACAATGATTGGAACACGTAGACGGTTGAAATCTTTGTATATATTGCTTCCATATAGTCTAAGAAACATGTACGCAAAGCATCCAAACAGTACCATTCGCTAATTTTTTGTTCTTCAAGTTTAAGTGAACAATGAGCCCCAATGGTTAATCCTTTATCGGAAATTATTTGTAATTTTCGACAAGTAGAACAATGAATGGAACATGTAAACGGTTGAAATCTTTGGATATATTGCTTCTATATAACCTAAGAAACATATATGCAAAGCATCCAAACAGTACCATTCGCCAATTTTTTGTTCTTCAAGGTTAAGTGAACAATGAGCCACATTGTTAATCCTTTATCGGAAACTATTTGTAACTTTCTACAAGTAGAACAATAATTGGAACACGTAGACGGTTGAAATCTTTGTATATATTGCTTCTATATAGACTAAGAAACATATATGCAAAGCATCCAAACAGTACCATTCGCCAATTATTTGTTCTTCAAATTTAAGTGAACAACGAGCCCCATTGATAATCATGAAACGGAAATTATTTGTAACTTTCGACATGTAGAACAATGAATGGAACAGGTAGACGGTTGAAATCATTATATATATTGCTTCTATATAGTCTAAGAAACATATATGCATAGCATCCACACAGTACAATTCGCCAATTTATTGTTCTTCAAGTTTAAGTGAACAACGAGCCCCATTGTTAATCCTTTAAAGGAAATTATTTGTAAATTTCGACAAGTAGAACAATGATTGGAACACGTAGACGGTTGAAATCTTTGTATATATTGCTTCCATATAGTCTAAGAAACATGTACGCAAAGCATCCAAACAGTACCATTCGCCAATTTTTTGTTCTTCAAGTTTAGGTGAACAATGAGCCCCAATGGTTAATCCTTTATCGGAAATTATTTGTAACTTTCGACAAGTAGAACAATGAATGGAACAGGTAGACGGGTGAAATCCTTCTATATATTGCTTCTATATAGTCTAAGAAACATATATGCAAAGCATCCAAACAGTAAAATTCGCCAATTTCTTGTTCTTCAAGTTTAAGTACACTACGGTCCCCATTGTTAATGCCTTAACGGAAATTATTTGTAAATTTCGACAAGTAGAACAATGAATGGAACAGGTAGACGGTTGAAATCAATGTATATATTGCTTCTATATAGTCTAAGAAACATATATGCAAAGCATCCAAACAGTACCATTCGCCAATTTTTTGTTCTTCAAGGTTAAGTGAACAATGAGCCCGATTGTTAATCCTTTAAAGGAAATTATTTGTAAATTTCGACAAGTAGAACAATGATTGGAACACGTAGACGGTTGAAATCTTTGTATATATTGCTTCCATATAGTCTAAGAAACATGTACGCAAAGCATCCAAACAGTACCATTCGCCAATTTTTTGTTCTTCAAGTTTAAGTGAACAATGAGCCCCAATGGTTAATCCTTTATCGGAAATTATTTGTAATTTTCGACAAGTAGAACAATGAATGGAACGTGTAAACGGTTGAAATCTTTGTATATATTGCTTCTATATAGACTAAGAAACATATATGCAAAGCATCCAAACAGTACCATTCGCCAATTTTTTGTTCTTCAAGTTTAAGTGAACAATGAGCCCCAATGGTTAATCCTTTATCGGAAATTATTTGTAATTTTCGACAAGTAGAACAATGAATGGAACATGTAAACGGTTGAAATCTTTGGATATATTGCTTCTATATAACCTAAGAAACATATATGCAAAGCATCCAAACAGTACCATTCGCCAATTTTTTGTTCTTCAAGGTTAAGTGAACAATGAGCCACATTGTTAATCCTTTATCGGAAACTATTTGTAACTTTCTACAAGTAGAACAATAATTGGAACACGTAGACGGTTGAAATCTTTGTATATATTGCTTCTATATAGACTAAGAAACATATATGCAAAGCATCCAAACAGTACCATTCGCCAATTTTTTGTTCTTCAAGGTTAAGTGAACAATGAGCCACATTGTTAATCCTTTATCGGAAACTATTTGTAACTTTCTACAAGTAGAACAATAATTGGAACACGTAGACGGTTGAAATCTTTGTATATATTGCTTCTATATAGACTGAGAAACATATATGCAAAGCATCCAAACAGTACCATTCGCCAATTTTTTGTTCTTCAAGTTTAAGTGAACAACGAGCCCCATTGATAATCATGAAACGGAAATTATTTGTAACTTTCGACATGTAGAACAATGATTGGAACACGTAGACGGTTGAAATATTATTATATATTGCTTGCATATAGTCTAAGAAACATATATGCAAAGCATCCAAACAGTACCATTCGCCAATTTATTGTTCTTCAAGTTTAAGTGAACAACGAGCCCCATTGTTAATCCTTTAAAGGAAATTATTTGTAAATTTCGCCAAGTAGAACAATGATGGGAAAACGTAGACGGTTAAAATCTTTGTATATATTGCTTCCGTATAGTCTAAGAAACATATATGCAAAGCATCCAAACAGTACCATTCGCCAATTTTTTGATCTTCAAGGTTAAGTGAACAATGAGCCCGATTGTTAATACTTTATCCGAAATTATTTGTAAATTTCGACAAGTAGAACAATGATTGGATCACGTGGACGGTTGAAATCTTTGTATATATTGCTTCCATATAGTCTAAGAAACATATATGCAAAGCATCCAAACAGTACAATTCGCCAATTTTTTGTTCTTCAAGTTTAAGTGAACAATGAGCCCCAATGGTTAATCCTTTATCGGAAATTATTTGTAACTTCCGACAAGTAGAACAATGAATGTAACAGGTAGACGGTTGAAATCTTTGTATATAATGCTTCTATATAGTCTGAGAAACATATATGCAAAGCATCCAAACAGTACCATTCGCCAATTTATTGTTCTTCAAGTTTAAGTGAACAACGAGCCCCATTGTTAATCCTTTAAAGGAAATTATTTGTAAATTTCGACAAGTAGAACAATGATTGGAACACGTAGACGGTTGAAATCTTTGTATATATTGCTTCCATCTAGTGTAAGAAACAAATATGCAAAGCATCCAAACAGTACAATTCGCCAATTTATTGTTCTTCAAGTTTAAGTGAACAACGAGCCCCATTGTTAATCCTTTAAAGGAAATTATTTGTAAATTTCGACAAGTAGAACAATGATTGGAACACGTAGACGGTTGAAATCTTTGTATATATTGCTTCCATATAGTCTAAGAAACATGTACGCAAAGCATCCAAACAGTACCATTCGCCAATTTTTTGTTCTTCAAGTTTAAGTGAACAATGAGCCCCAATGGTTAATCCTTTATCGGAAATTATTTGTAATTTTCGACAAGTAGAACAATGATTGGAACACGTAGACGGTTGAAATCTTTGTATATATTGCTTCCATATAGTCTAAGAAACATGTACGCAAAGCATCCAAACAGTACCATTCGCCAATTTTTTGTTCTTCAAGTTTAAGTGAACTACGAGCCCCATTGTTAATCCTTTAAAGGAAATTATTTGTAAATTTCGACAATTAGAACAATGAATGGATCATGTAGACGGTTGAAATCATTGTATATATTGCTTCTATGTAGTCTACGAAACATATATGGAAAGCATCCAAACAGTACAAGTCGCCAATTTTTTGGTCTTCAAGTTTAAGTGTACTACGAGCCCCATTATTAATCCTTCAACGGAAATTAATTGTAACTTTCTACAAGTAGAACAATGATTGGAACACGTAGACGGTTGAAATCTTTGTATATATTGCTTCCATATAGTCTAAGAAACATATATGCAAAGCATCCAAACAGTACCATTCGCCAATATTTTGTTCTTCAAGTTAAAGTGAACAACGAGCCCCATTGATAATCATGAAACGGAAATTATTTGTAACTTTCTACAAGTAGAACAATGAATTGTACAGGTAGACGGGTGAAGTCTTTCTATGTATTGCTTCTATATATTCTAAGAAACATATATGCAAAGCATCCAAACAGTACAATTCGCCAATGTTTTGTTCTTCAAGTTTAAGTGAACTACGAGCCCCATTGTTAATCCTTCAACGGAAATTAATTGTAACTTTCTACAAGTAGAACAATGATTGGAACACGTAGACGGATGAAATCATTGTATATATTGCTTCCATATAGTCTAAGAAACATATATGCAGAGCATCCAAACAGTACCATTCGCCAATTTTTTGTTCTTCAAGTTTAAGTGAACAATGAGCCCCATTGGTTAATCATTTATCGGAAATAATTTGTAACTTTCGACAAGTAGAAAAATGAATGGAACAGGTAGACGGTTGAAATCATTGTATATATTGCTTCTATATAGTCTAAGAAACATATCTGCGTATCATCCAAACAGTACAATTCGCCAATTATTTGATCTTCAAGTTTAAGTGAACTACGAGCCCCATTGTTAATCCTTTAAAGGAAATTATTTGTAAATTTCGAAAAGTAGAACAATGATTGGAACACGTAGACGGTTGAAATCTTTGTATATATTGCTTCCATATAGTCTAAGAAACATGTACGCAAAGCATCCAAACAGTACCATTCGCCAATTTTTTGTTCTTCAAGTTTAAGTGAACTACGAGCCCCATTGTTAATCCTTTAAAGGAAATTATTTGTAAATTTCGGCAAGTAGAACAATGAATGGACCACGTAGACGGTTGAAATCTTTGTATATATTGCTTCTATATAGTCTAAGAAACATATATGCAAAGCATCCAAACAGTACCATTCGCCAATTTTTTGTTCTTCAAGTTTAAGTGAACAACGAGCCCCATTGATAATCATGAAACGGAAATTATTTGTAACTTTCTACAAGTAGAACAATGATTGGAACACGTAGACGGTTGAAATCTTTGTATATATTGCTTCCATATAGTCTAAGAAACATGTACGCAAAGCATCCAAACAGTACCATTCGCCAATTTTTTGTTCTTCAAGTTTAAGTGAACTACGAGCCCCATTGTTAATCCCTTAAAGGAAATTATTTGTAAATTTCGACAATTAGTACAATGAATGGAACAGGTAGACGGTTGAAATCTTTGTATATATTGCTTCCATATAGTCTAAGAAACATATATGCAAAGCATCCAAACAGTACAATACGCCAATTTTTTGTTCTTCAAGTTTAAGTGAACAATGAGCCCCAATGGTTAATCCTTAATCGGAAATTATTTGTAACTTTCGACAAGTAGAACAATGAATGGAACAGGTAGACGGTTGAAATCTTTGTATATATTGCTTCTATATAGTCTGAGAAACATATATGCAAAGCATCCAAACAGTACCATTCGCCAATTTATTGTTCTTCAAGTTTAAGTGAACAACGAGCCCCATTGTTAATCCTTTAAAGGAAATTATTTGTAAATTTCGACAAGTAGAACAATGATTGGAACACGTAGACGGTTGAAATCTTTGTATATATTGCTTCCATATAGTCTAAGAAACATGTACGCAAAGCATCCAAACAGTACCATTCGCCAATTTTTTGTTCTTCAAGTTTAAGTGAACAATGAGCCCCAATGGTTAATCCTTTATCGGAAATTATTTGTAATTTTCGACAAGTAGAACAATGAATGGAACATGTAAACGGTTGAAATCTTTGGATATATTGCTTCTATATAACCTAAGAAACATATATGCAAAGCATCCAAACAGTACCATTCGCCAATTTTTTGTTCTTCAAGTTTAAGTGAACAATGAGCCCCAATGGTTAATCCTTTATCGGAAATTATTTGTAACTTTCGACAAGTAGAACAATGAATGGAACAGGTAGACGGTTGAAATCTTTGTATATATTGCTTCCATATAGTCTAAGAAACATGTACGCAAAGCATCCAAACAGTACCATTCGCCAATTTTTTGTTCTTCAAGTTTAAGTGAACAATGAGCCCGATTGTTAATCCTTTATCGGAAATTATTTGTAATTTTCGACAAGTAGAACAATGATTGGAACACGTAGACGGTTGAAATCTTTGTATATATTGCTTCCATATAGTCTAAGAAACATGTACGCAAAGCATCCAAACAGTACCATTCGCCAATTTTTTGTTCTTCAAGTTTAAGTGAACAATGAGCCCCAATGGTTAATCCTTTATCGGAAATTATTTGTAACTTTCGACAAGTAGAACAATGAATGGAACAGGTAGACGGTTGAAATATTTGGATATATTGCTTCTATATAACCTAAGAAACATATATGCAAAGCATCCAAACAGTACCATTCGCCAATTTTTTGTTCTTCAAGTTTAAGTGAACAATGAGCCCCAATGGTTAATCCTTTATCGGAAATTATTTGTAACTTTCGACAAGTAGAACAATGAATGGAACAGGTAGACGGTTGAAATATTTGGATATATTGCTTCCGTATAGTCTAAGAAACATATATGCAAAGCATCCAAACAGTACCATTCGCCAATTTTTTGTTCTTCAAGGTTAAGTGAACAATGAGCCCGATTGTTAATCCTTTATCGGAAATTATTTCTAACTTTCGACAAGTAGAACAATGAATGGGACACGTAGACGGTTGAAATCTTTGTATATATTGCTTCCATATAGTCTAAGAAACATGTATGCAAAGCATCCAAACAGTAACATTCGCCAATTTTTTGTTCTTCACGTTTAAGTGAACAATGAGCCCCAATGGTTAATAATTTACCGGAAATTATTTGTAATTTTCGACAAGTAGAACAATGAATGGAACACGTAGACGGTTGAAATCTTTGTATGTATTGCTTCTATATAGACTAAGAAACATATATGCAAAGCATCCAAATAGTACAATTCGCCAATTTATTGTTCTTCAAGTTTAAGTGAACAACGAGCCCCATTGATAATCATGAAACGGAAATTATTTGTAACTTTCGACATGTAGAACAATGAATGGAACAGGTAGACGGTTGAAATCATTATATATATTGCTTCTATATAGTCTAAGAAACATATATGCATAGCATCCACACAGTACAATTCGCCAATTTATTGTTCTTCAAGTTTAAGTGAACAACGAGCCCCATTGTTAATCCTTTAAAGGAAATTATTTGTAAATTTCGACAAGTAGAACAATGATTGGAACACGTAGACGGTTGTAATCTTTGTATATATTGCTTCCGTATAGTCTAAGAAACATATATGGAAAGCATCCAAACAGCACCATTCGCCAATTTTTTGTTCTTCAAGGTTAAGTGAACAATGAGCCCGATTGTTAATCCTTTAAAGGAAATTATTTGTAAATTTCGACAAGTAGAACAATGATTGGAACACGTAGACGGTTGAAATCTTTGTATATATTGCTTCCATATAGTCTAAGAAACATGTACGCAAATCATCCAAACAGTACCATTCGCCAATTTTTTGTTCTTCAAGTTTAAGTGAACAATGAGCCCCAATGGTTAATCCTTTATCGGAAATTATTTGTAATTTTCGACAAGTAGAACAATGAATGGAACATGTAAACGGTTGAAATCTTTGGATATATTGCTTCTATATAACCTAAGAAACATATATGCAAAGCATCCAAACAGTACCAGTCGCCAATTTTTTGTTCTTCAAGGTTAAGTGAACAATGAGCCACATTGTTAATCCTTTATAGGAAACTATTTGTAACTTTCTACAAGTAGAACAATAATTGGAACACGTAGACGGTTGAAATCTTTGTATATATTGCTTCTATATAGACTAAGAAACATATATGCAAAGCATCCAAACAGTACCATTCGCCAATTTTTTGTTCTTCAAGTTTAAGTGAACAATGAGCCCCAATGGTTAATCCTTTATCGGAAATTATTTGTAATTTTCGACAAGTAGAACAATGAATGGAACATGTAAACGGTTGAAATCTTTGGATATATTGCTTCTATATAACCTAAGAAACATATATGCAAAGCATCCAAACAGTACCATTCGCCAATTTTTTGTTCTTCAAGTTTAAGTGAACAACGAGCCCCATTGATAATCATGAAACGGAAATTATTTGTAACTTTCTACAAGTAGAACAATGATTGGAACACGTAGACGGTTGAAATCTTTGTATATATTGCTTCCATATAGTCTAAGAAACATGTACGCAAAGCATCCAAACAGTACCATTCGCCAATTTTTTGTTCTTCAAGTTTAAGTGAACTACGAGCCCCATTGTTAATCCCTTAAAGGAAATTATTTGTAAATTTCGACAATTAGTACAATGAATGGAACAGGTAGACGGTTGAAATCTTTGTATATATTGCTTCCATATAGTCTAAGAAACATATATGCAAAGCATCCAAACAGTACAATTCGCCAATTTTTTGTTCTTCAAGTTTAAGTGAACAATGAGCCCCAATGGTTAATCCTTAATCGGAAATTATTTGTAACTTTCGACAAGTAGAACAATGAATGGAACAGGTAGACGGTTGAAATCTTTGTATATATTGTTTCTATATAGTCTGAGAAACATATATGCAAAGCATCCAAACAGTACCATTCGCCAATTTATTGTTCTTCAAGTTTAAGTGAACAACGAGCCCCATTGTTATTCCTTTAAAGGAAATTATTTGTAAATTTCGACAAGTGGAACAATGATTGGAACACGTAGACGGTTGAAATCTTTGTATATATTGCTTCCATATAGTCTAAGAAACATGTACGCAAAGCATCCAAACAGTACCATTCGCCAATTTTTTGTTCTTCAAGTTTAAGTGAACAATGAGCCCCAATGGTTAATCCTTTATCGGAAATGATTTGTAATTTTCGACAAGTAGAACACTGATTGGAACACGTAGACGGTTGAAATCTTTGTATATATTGCTTCCATATAGTCTAAGAAACATGTACGCAAAGCATCCAAACAGTACCATTCGCCAATTATTTGTTCTTCAAGTTTAAGTGAACAACGAGCCCCATTGATAATCATGAAACGGAAATTATTTGTAACTTTCGACATGTAGAACAATGAATGGAACAGGTAGACGGTTGAAATCATTATATATATTGCTTCTATATAGTCTAAGAAACATATATGCATAGCATCCACACAGTACAATTCGCCAATTTATTGTTCTTCAAGTTTAAGTGAACAACGAGCCCCATTGTTAATCCTTTAAAGGAAATTATTTGTAAATTTCGACAAGTAGAACAATGATTGGAACACGTAGACGGTTGTAATCTTTGTATATATTGCTTCCGTATAGTCTAAGAAACATATATGGAAAGCATCCAAACAGTACCATTCGCCAATTTTTTGTTCTACAAGGTTAAGTGAACAATGAGCCCGATTGTTAATCCTTTAAAGGAAATTATTTGTAAATTTCGACAAGTAGAACAATGATTGGAACACGTAGACGGTTGAAATCTTTGTATATATTGCTTCCATATAGTCTAAGAAACATGTACGCAAAGCATCCAAACAGTACCATTCGCCAATTTTTTGTTCTTCAAGTTTAAGTGAACAATTAGCCCCAATGGTTAATCCTTTATCGGAAATTATTTGTAATTTTCGACAAGTAGAACAATGAATGGAACATGTAAATGGTTGAAATCTTTGGATATATTGCTTCTATATAACCTAAGAAACATATATGCAAAGCATCCAAACAGTACCATTCGCCAATTTTTTGTTCTTCAAGGTTAAGTGAACAATGAGCCACATTGTTAATCCTTTATAGGAAACTATTTGTAACTTTCTACAAGTAGAACAATAATTGGAACACGTAGACGGTTGAAATCTTTGAATATATTGCTTCTATATAGACTAAGAAACATATATGCAAAGCATCCAAACAGTACCATTCGCCAATTTTTTGTTCTTCAAGTTTAAGTGAACAATGAGCCCCAATGGTTAATCCTTTATCGGAAATTATTTGTAATTTTCGACAAGTAGAACAATGAATGGAACATGTAAACGGTTGAAATCTTTGGATATATTGCTTCTATATAACCTAAGAAACATATATGCAAAGCATCCAAACAGTACCATTCGCCAATTTTTTGTTCTTCAAGGTTAAGTGAACAATGAGCCACATTGTTAATCCTTTATCGGAAACTATTTGTAACTTTCTACAAGTAGAACAATAATTGGAACACGTAGACGGTTGAAATCTTTGTATATATTGCTTCTATATAGACTAAGAAACATATATGCAAAGCATCCAAACAGTACCATTCGCCAATTTTTTGTTCTTCAAGTTTAAGTGAACAACGAGCCCCATTGATAATCATGAAACGGAAATTATTTGTAACTTTCGACATGTAGAACAATGAATGGAACAGGTAGACGGTTGAAATCATTATATATATTGCTTCTATATAGTCTAAGAAACATATATGCATAGCATCCACACAGTACAATTCGCCAATTTATTGTTCTTCAAGTTTAAGTGAACAACGAGCCCCATTGTTAATCCTTTAAAGGAAATTATTTGTAAATTTCGACAAGCAGAACAATGATTGGAACACGTAGACGGTTGAAATATTATTATTTATTGCTTCCATATAGTCTAAGAAACATATATGCAAAGCATCCAAACAGTACCATTCGCCAATTTATTGTTCTTCAAGTTTAAGTGAACAACGAGCCCCATTGTTAATCCTTTAAAGGAAATTATTTGTAAATTTCGACAAGTAGAACAATGATGGGAAAACGTAGACGGTTGAAATCTTTGTATATATTGCTTCCGTATAGTCTAAGAAACATATATGCAAAGCATCCAAACAGTACCATTCGCCAATTTTTTGATCTTCAACGTTAAGTGAACAATGAGCCCGATTGTTAATAATTTATCCGAAATTATTTGTAAATTTCGACAAGTAAAACAATGATTGGATCACGTGGACGGTTGAAATCTTTGTATATATTGCTTCCATATAGTCTAAGAAACATATATGCAAAGCATCCAAACAGTACAATTCGCCAATTTTTTGTTCTTCAAGTTTAAGTGAACAATGAGCCCCAATGGTTAATCCTTTATCGGAAATTATTTGTAACTTTCGACAAGTAGAACAATGAATGTAACAGGTAGACGGTTGAAATCTTTGTATATATTGCTTCTATATAGTCTGAGAAACATATATGCAAAGCATCCAAACAGTACCATTCGCCAATTTATTGTTCTTCAAGTTTAAGTGAACAACGAGCCCCATTGTTAATCCTTTAAAGGAAATTATTTGTAAATTTCGACAAGTAGAACAATGATTGGAACACGTAGACGGTTGAAATCTTTGTATATATTGCTTCCATATAGTCTAAGAAACATGTACGCAAAGCATCCAAACAGTACCATTCGCCAATTTTTTGTTCTTCAAGTTTAAGTGAACAATGAGCCCCAATGGTTAATCCTTTATCGGAAATTATTTGTAACTTTCGACAAGTAGAACAATGAATGGAACAGGTAGACGGTTGAAATATTTGGATATATTGCTTCTATATAACCTAAGAAACATATATGCAAAGCATCCAAACAGTACCATTCGCCAATTTTTTGTTCTTCAAGTTTAAGTGAACAATGAGCCCCAATGGTTAATCCTTTATCGGAAATTATTTGTAACTTTCGACAAGTAGAACAATGAATGGAACAGGTAGACGGTTGAAATATTTGGATATATTGCTTCCGTATAGTCTAAGAAACATATATGCAAAGCATCCAAACAGTACCATTCGCCAATTTTTTGTTCTTCAAGGTTAAGTGAACAATGAGCCCGAT
This sequence comes from Cerceris ruficornis, assembly GCA_963989415.1. NCBI lineage: Eukaryota > Metazoa > Arthropoda > Insecta > Hymenoptera > Crabronidae > Cerceris > Cerceris ruficornis. Next base: position 78,402 of record CAXDIW010000233.1, on the reverse strand, counting down.
TGTTAATCCTTTATCGGAAATTATTTGTAATTTTCGACAAGTAGAACAATGAATGGAACACGTAGACGGTTGAAATCTTTGTATGTATTGCTTCTATATAGACTAAGAAACATATATGCAAAGCATCCAAATAGTACAATTCGCCAATTTATTGTTCTTCAAGTTTAAGTGAACAACGAGCCCCATTGATAATCATGAAACGGAAATTATTTGTAACTTTCGACATGTAGAACAATGAATGGAACAGGTAGACGGTTGAAATCATTATATATATTGCTTCTATATAGTCTAAGAAACACATATGCATAGCATCCACACAGTACAATTCGCCAATTTATTGTTCTTCAAGTTTAAGTGAACAACGAGCCCCATTGTTAATCCTTTAAAGGAAATTATTTGTAAATTTCGACAAGTAGAACAATGATTGGAACACGTAGACGGTTGTAATCTTTGTATATATTGCTTCCGTATAGTCTAAGAAACATATATGGAAAGCATCCAAACAGTACCATTCGCCAATTTTTTGTTCTTCAAGGTTAAGTGAACAATGAGCCCGATTGTTACTCCTTTAAAGGAAATTATTTGTAAATTTCGACAAGTAGAACAATGATTGGAACACGTAGACGGTTGAAATCTTTGTATATATTGCTTCCATATAGTCTAAGAAACATGTACGCAAAGCATCCAAACAGTACCATTCGCCAATTTTTTGTTCTTCAAGTTTAAGTGAACAATGAGCCCCATTGATAATCATGAAACGGAAATTATTTGTAACTTTCGACATGTAGAACAATGAATGGAACAGGTAGACGGTTGAAATCATTATATATATTGCTTCTATATAGTCTAAGAAACATATATGCATAGCATCCACACAGTACAATTCGCCAATTTATTGTTCTTCAAGTTTAAGTGAACAACGAGCCCCATTGTTAATCCTTTAAAGGAAATTATTTGTAAATTTCGACAAGCAGAACAATGATTGGAACACGTAAACGGTTGAAATATTATTATATATTGCTTCCATATAGTCTAAGAAACATATATGCAAAGCATCCAAACAGTACCATTCGCCAATTTATTGTTCTTCAAGTTTAAGTGAACAACGAGCCCCATTGTTAATCCTTTAAAGGAAATTATTTGTAAATTTCGACAAGTATAACAATGATGGGAAAACGTAGACGGTTGAAATCTTTGTATATATTGCTTCCGTATAGTCTAAGAAACATATATGCAAAGCATCCAAACAGTACCATTCGCCAATTTTTTGATCTTCAAGGTTAAGTGAACAATCAGCCCGATTGTTAATAATTTATCCGAAATTATTTGTAAATTTCGACAAGTAAAACAATGATTGGATCACGTGGACGGTTGAAATCTTTGTATATATTGCTTCCATATAGTCTAAGAAACATATATGCAAAGCATCCAAACAGTACAATTCGCCAATTTTTTGTTCTTCAAGTTTAAGTGAACAATGAGCCCCAATGGTTAATCCTTTATCGGAAATTATTTGTAACTTTCGACAAGTAGAACAATGAATGTAACAGGTAGACGGTTGAAATCTTTGTATATATTGCTTCTATATAGTCTGAGAAACATATATGCAAAGCATCCAAACAGTACCATTCGCCAATTTATTGTTCTTCAAGTTTAAGTGAACAACGAGCCCCATTGTTAATCCTTTAAAGGAAATTATTTGTAAATTTCGACAAGTAGAACAATGATTGGAACACGTAGACGGTTGAAATCTTTGTATATATTGCTTCCATCTAGTGTAAGAAACAAATATGCAAAGCATCCAAACAGTACAATTCGCCAATTTATTGTTCTTCAAGTTTAAGTGAACAACGAGCCCCATTGTTAATCCTTTAAAGGAAATTATTTGTAAATTTCGAAAAGTAGAACAATGATTGGAACACGTAGACGGTTGAAATCTTTGTATATATTGCTTCCATATAGTCTAAGAAACATGTACGCAAAGCATCCAAACAGTACAGTTCGCCAATTTATTGTTCTTCAAGTTTAAGTGAACAACGAGCCCCATTGTTAATCCTTTAAAGGAAATTATTTGTAAATTTCGACAAGCAGAACAATGATTGGAACACGTAGACGGTTGAAATATTATTATATATTGCTTCCATATAGTCTAAGAAACATATATGCAAAGCATCCAAACAGTACCATTCGCCAATTTATTGATCTTCAAGTTTAAGTGAACAACGAGCCCCATTGTTAATCCTTTAAAGGAAATTATTTGTAAATTTCGACAAGTAGAACAATGATGGGAAAACGTAGACGGTTGAAATCTTTGTATATATTGCTTCCGTATAGTCTAAGAAACATATATGCAAAGCATCCAAACAGTAACATTCGCCAATTTTTTGATCTTCAAGGTTAAGTGAACAATGAGCCCGATTGTTAATACTTTATCCGAAATTATTTGTAAATTTCGACAAGTAGAACAATGATTGGATCACGTGGACGGTTGAAATCTTTGTATATATTGCTTCCATATAGTCTAAGAAACATATATGCAAAGCATCCAAACAGTACAATTCGCCAATTTTTTGTTCTTCAAGTTTAAGTGAACAATGAGCCCCAATGGTTAATCCTTTATCGGAAATTATTTGTACCTTTCGACAAGTAGAACAATGAATGTAACAGGTAGACGGTTGAAATCTTTGTATATATTGCTTCTATATAGTCTGAGAAACATATATGCAAAGCATCCAAACAGTACCATTCGCCAATTTATTGTTCTTCAAGTTTAAGTGAACAACGAGCCCCATTGTTAATCCTTTAAAGGAAATTATTTGTAAATTTCGACAAGTAGAACAATGATTGGAACACGTAGACGGTTGAAATCTTTGTATATATTGCTTCCATCTAGTGTAAGAAACAAATATGCAAAGCATCCAAACAGTACAATTCGCCAATTTATTGTTCTTCAAGTTTAAGTGAACAACGAGCCCCATTGTTAATCCTTTAAAGGAAATTATTTGTAAATTTCGACAAGTAGAACAATGATTGGAACACGTAGACGGTTGAAATCTTTGTATATATTGCTTCCATATAGTCTAAGAAACATGTACGCAAAGCATCCAAACAGTACCATTCGCCAATTTTTTGTTCTTCAAGTTTAAGTGAACAATGAGCCCCAATGGTTAATCCTTTATCGGAAATTATTTGTAATTTTCGACAAGTAGAACAATGATTGGAACACGTAGACGGTTGAAATCTTTGTATATATTGCTTCCATATAGTCTAAGAAACATGTACGCAAAGCATCCAAACAGTACCATTCGCCAATTTTTTGTTCTTCAAGTTTAAGTGAACAATGAGCCCCAATGGTTAATCCTTTATCGGAAATTATTTGTAATTTTCGACAAGTAGAACAATGAATGGAACATGTAAACGGTTGAAATCTTTGGATATATTGCTTCTATATAACCTAAGAAACATATATGCAAAGCATCCAAACAGTACCATTTGCCAATTTTTTGTTCTTCAAGTTTAAGTGAACAATGAGCCCCAATGGTTAATCCTTTATCGGAAATTATTTGTAATTTTCGACAAGTAGAACAATGAATGGAACAGGTAGATGGTTGAAATCTTTGTATATATTGCTTCTATATAACCTAAGAAACATATATGCAAAGCATCCAAACAGTACCATTCGCCAATTTTTTGTTCTTCAAGTTTAAGTGAACAACGAGCCCCATTGATAATCATGAAACGGAAATTATTTGTAACTTTCTACAAGTAGAACAATGATTAGAACACGTAGACGGTTGAAATCTTTGTATATATTCCTTCCATATAGTCTAAGAAACATGTAGGCAAAGCATCCAAACAGTACCATTCGCCAATTTTTTGTTCCTCAAGTTTAAGTGCACAATGAGCCCCATTGTTGATCCTTTATCGGAATTTATTTGTAACTTTCGACAAGTAGAACAATGAATGGAACACGTAGACGGTTGAAATCTTTGTATATATTGCTTCTATATAGTCTAAGAAACATATATGCAAAGCATCCAAACAGTACCAGTCGCCAATTTTTTGTTCTTCAAGTTTAAGTGAACAACGAGCCCCATTGATAATCATGAAACGGAGATTATTTGTAACTTTCTACAAGTAGAACAATGAATAGAACAGGTAGACGGTTGAAATCTTTGTATATGTTGCTTCTATATAGTCTAAGAAACCTATATGAAAAGTGTTGGAGTACAACGATGAAATGCTCAACGGCCGCTAAGCAAACGATAACGGCGACTTTCATAACATTGTTTGACACCAAAGCAGATCCGTCTTCGTGCTGTAAAACCGTTTCAAGTTCAGTTCCAAAGTCAAAGCCGCAGAGAGCAGATTAAACGTTATTTTTCACTATTTCTTATTCTTTTCTTTATATTTCTAAGCAGCTTAATATAATTGTATCTAAATTAATAAAACCATTTTAAACAAAATTCCATCAGGTAATGGGCCCAGATCACAATAAAACAATAAAGTGAATATAAAACAAAGGACGTTATATAAATTTTTTTAAATATACAATTAAATCGAAATGGCAAACGGTGGAAGTACGCATTTTGTTATTCAAAAATTGAACAATGAAAATTATTCAGTGTGGAGTTACAAATTGGAAATGCTCCTAATTAAAGAAAAATTGTGGAGTGTAATAAACGACAGAAAACCTGATCCAATGAATTCATCATGGACGCAGATGGATAGCGAGGCACGTGCTACCATTGGATTATTGGTAGAAGATAATCAATTACAGCACATAAGAAACGCTAAATCTGCACGTGAAGCATGGGATTGTTTGAAAGGATATCACCAAAAGGCAACTTTAACCAGTAAGGTACTTTTATTAAAACGGTTATGTAGAACAGTGCTAAAAGAAGATGGTGATATGGAAGAACACATCACAAAAATTGCAAATTATTTCGAAGAACTCACAGCTCTCGGACAAGAATTGCCAGATAATCGAAAAAGCAGCAATTTTGCTCGGAAGTCTTCCAGAATCGTACGAAACGCTTGTAACGGCTTTGGAAAGTAGACCCGAAAGCGATTTGACGTTAAATCTCGTCAAAGGGAAATTAATAGACGAATACAAAAGGCGTAAAGGGGCAAAAGATACGAGGCAACATATTTCAGAATGCGAAGCGGCTATGAAAACGGAACTCAAACATACAGCTGGCGCACTGCCTGGAAAAACATGTTTCTTCTGCAAAGAAACCGGTCATTTCAAGAGTGACTGTTCAAAGTACAAATCATGGAAGTTGAAAAGAGAAAAGGCTAATGCAGTTATAGAAGACAAATCGTCGTCTTCTAACGATTTCTGTTTTCATGCGATAGCCACAAAAGGAACTTCGAAAGAAGCATGTTTTGTTATTAAAGAAAAGAAACATAATTTATGGATTGTCGACTCGGGTGCAACAAGCCACATGGCAACGTCGAGGATTTTTTTCGACAATTTTAATCCCGAAAGAAAAGGCCAAGTAGGTCTCGCAGACGAAGGGAAGACGGCTGAGGTGCAAGGGATTGGCTCAGGAGTGCTAAACTGTGGGATAGGCCCGCGAGAGGTCGCCCAAATTAAATTGAACAATGTACTTTACGTTCCTACGTTCAGATCGAATTTACTGTCGGTAAAGAGGTTAGTGAGTGATGGCTATAAACTAATTTTCGAAAAAGACAACTGCACAATTTCAAAGAACGGAGAATTAAAGGCAATAGCGAAATTATCCTCGGAACTGTTCGAACTGACCACAATTGAAAAAGCCTGCACAGTAAGTAATACTATATATTTAAATCATACTGAAAATTGTCAGCATGCATGGCATAGACGTTTTGGACATCGAGACCCTACCGCAGTCAAAGATTTAGTTGAAAAGAATTTAGCGACAGGAATTAAAATAAAAGATTTTGGACAACGAGTAACTTGCGAATGCTGCGTAATAGGTAAGATGGCACGTGTACCTTTCCCAAAAGAATCAGAAAACAGAAGCAATGCAATTCTCGATCTAATTCATACGGATGTTTGTGGGCCAATGCAAACAATCACGCCAGGTAATAAAAGATATATTTTAACAATCATTGATGATTTTTCACGATACACAAGGATTTATCTTATGAGTCACAAAAGCAAAGCAGCGTCACATATTAAAGAATTCGTAGAGATGATGAAAACACAATATTCCAAGAAACCAAAGAAGATAAGATCCGATCGAGGAAGGGAATATATAAATGAAAATTTGCAAAATTATCTGAAACAGGAAGGGATTCAGGTCCAGTATACAGCGCCTTACTCTCCACAGCAGAACGGAATTGCGGAGCGGAAGAACAGATCCCTACTCGAGATGGCAAGATGTATGTTACTTGATGCACATATGGAAAAAAGGTATTGGGGGGAAGCAGTTAATACTGCAAACTATTTACAAAACAGGTTACCTTCAAGAGCAATTCGAAAAACCCCTTACGAATTATGGCACTCAAGAAAGCCAGATGTCAGAAATCTACATACTTTTGGATGCGACGCGTATGTCTACGTTCATAAAGAACAAAGAAAAAAATTAGACGATAAAGCCGAAAAATTCAGTTTTGTTGGGTATTCAGAGGAGTCAAAGGCTTTTCGGTTGTTGGATACTAAAACAAATAAAACAAAGATTAGCCGCGATGTAGTTTTCTGCGAAAAATTTAATGAAAACAAGCCAATTAATGGAATCGTAATTCCAGTTACTAGAAACCAAAATGCAGAAAATCAAGACACCGCCGAAGACGATGGGTCTGAGGGAGAATCAACCATAACTGAAGACAGTTCCATCTATGAAACGGACCATGCGGATAGCGACTTTGCTCAAGATTCTAGACATGAAGAAATGAGGCCAGAACAATACAGGCGATCAGAGAGATCGAATAGAGGGGTTCCACCCGATAGATACGCTGCATCTCTGCATATGGCTGTGGATGAAAATAATGAACCCAGAAGTGCAAAGGAAGCATTATCAGGACCCAATAAGGATGAGTGGAAAAAGGCTATGGACGAAGAGATGAAATATTTAAGGGAAAATGGTACATGGGATCTTGTACCCAAACCGAAAGATAGAGATGCTGTTACCTGTGAGTGGGTTTTTAAATTAAAGAAAAATGAAGGAAACGTTAATAAGTTTAAGGCCAGGCTTGTCGCTCGAGGTTTTTCACAGAAATTTGGAACAGACTACGATGAAGTTTTTGCACCTGTAGTGCGACAAACCACATTCAGGACTTTCTTGACGCTAGCCGGACAGAAACGCATGCAGGTAAAACATTTTGATGTGAAAACGGCTTTTCTAAATGGAATACTCACAGAAACCATTTTTATGAGACAGCTAGAAACATATATCGTGCCCGGTAAAGAAGACTATGTGTGTAGTTTGAAAAGAGGCATCTATGGCTTAAAACAAGCTGCAAAAGTATGGAATGACCAATTAACCGATTTATTAAAGCAGTATGGTTTCAGACAGAGTCAAGTGGACCAATGTTTATATATAAAGGGCGAAGAGAATGAGGAACAAGTTTATCTCATTGTATATGTCGGTGACATTTTAATCGCTGCTAAAGAAATGGACAAGATCGATGAAGCGGCTGTTTTTCTAAAAAGGCATTTCCAACTCAGCGATCTCGGACTCTTGAAACAGTATTTAGGTATGGAGATTAGAAGAAACGAAGAGGGATTTTTCTGCATTAAGCAAGAAAAATATATAGAAAAAATTTTACATAGATTTTGTCTCCAGGACGCAAAGGCTTCTAGTATACCGTTAATTGAAGGTTATATAAAGCACAGAAACGGCGAACCAGAAATGCCAGAAAACTCAAAATATCAGCAATTGATCGGTGCACTGTTATATTTGGCAGTAAATACAAGGCCCGACATAGCAGCGAGCGTTGGAATTTTGAGCCAGTACAATAAACGACCCACAACAGGTGACTGGACTGAAGTAAAAAGGATTGCTCGCTATTTAAAAGGAACAATAGGATATGTATTAAGACTTGGCAAACGGAACAGCGAAAAAGGGCTAATTGGTTTCGCGGATGCTGACTGGGCACAGGAAAAGACCGACAGAAAGTCGCACAGTGGGTACCTATTCCAAGTAATGGGAGCACCTATAAGTTGGAACTGCCGGAAACAAACGTGTGTCGCACTCTCTTCAACGGAAGCAGAATATATAGCTCTTGCTGAAGCAACACAAGAAGGATTATGGATTCGTCGCTTGCTGGAAGATTTCGGTGAAACGGTCCAAAATGAAACAGTCATTTTTGAGGACAATCAGAGTTGCCTCAAGATTGCCTCGAATAATAGATTCAGCAACAGGACAAAGCACATCGACACCAAGTTCCATTTCATAAAGGATATAAAAAATCAGGGAATTATAAATTATAAATACTGTCCTACAGACGAAATGCTCGCATACATGCTGACAAAACCACTTGGAAGGATAAAGTTAAAACGCATGGCTGAAAAGTGTGGCCTATTCAATCGCTAAATTTTTCTGTTTTTTTGTTTTTTTCAGTATCTTCATCGTTGAGAAAGGGTGTTGGAGTACAACGATGAAATGCTCAACGGCCGCTGAGCAAACGATAACGGCGACTTTCAAAACATTGTTTGACACCAAAGCAGAGCCGACTTCGTGCTGTAAAACCGTTTCAAGTTCAGTTCCAAAGTCAAAGCCGCAGAGAGCAGATTAAACGTTATTTTTCACTATTTCTTATTCTTTTCTTAATATTTCTAAGCAGCTTAATATAATTGTATCTAAATTAATAAAACCATTTTAAACAAAATTCCATCAAAAAGCATCTAAACAGTAACAATCGCCAATTTTTTGATCTTCAAGTTTAAGTGAACAGCGAGCCCCATTGATAATCATGAAATGGAAATTATTTGTAACTTTCTACAAGTAGAACAATGAATTGTACAGGTAGACGGGTGAAGTCTTTCTATATATTGCTTCTATATATTCTAAGAAACATATATGCAAAGCATCCAAACAGTACATTTCGCCAATTTTTTGTTCTTCAAGTTTAAGTGAACTACGAGCCCCATTGTTAATCCTTTAAAGGAAATTATTTGTAATTTTCTACAATTAGAACAATGAATGGAACAGGTAGACGGTTGAAATCTTTGTATATATTGTTTTTATATAGTCTAAGAAACATACCTGCAAAGGATCCAAATAGTACCATTCGCGAATTTATTGTTCTTCAAGTTTAAGTGAACAACGAGCCCCATTGATAATCATGAAAGGGAAATTATTTCTAACTTTCTACAAATAGAACAATGAATAGATCAGTTAGACTGTTGAAATCTTTGTATATATTGCTTCTATATAGTCTAAGAAACATATATGCAAAGCATCCAAACAGTACAATTCGCCAATTTTTTGTTCTTCAAGTTTAAGTGAACTACGAGCCCCATTGTTAATCCTTTAAAGGAAATTATTTGTAAATTTCGACAAGTAGAACAATGAATGGAACAGGTAGACGGTTGAAATCAATGTATATATTGCTTCTATATAGTCTAAGATACAGTTATGCAAAGCATCCAAACAGTACAATTCGCCAATTTTTTGATCTTCAAGTTTAAGTGAACAGCGAGCTCCATTGTTAATCCTTTAAAGGAAATTATTTGTAAATTTCGACAATTAGAACAATGAATGGATCATGTAGACGGTTGAAATCATTGTATATATTGCTTCTATATAGTCTACGAAACATATATGGAAAGCATCCAAACAGTACAATTCGCCAATTTTTTGTTCTTCAAGTTTAAGTGAACTACGAGCCCCATTGTTAATCCTTTAAAGGAAATTATTTGTAAATTTCGGCAAGTAGAACAATGAATGGACCACGTAGACGGTTGAAATCTTTGTATATATTGCTTCTATATAGTCTAAGAAACATATATGCAAAGCATCCAAACAGTACCATTCGCCAATTTTTTGTTCTTCAAGTTTAAGTGAACAACGAGCCCCATTGATAATCATGAAACGGAAATTATTTGTAACTTTCTACAAGTAGAACAATGATTAGAACACGTAGACGGTTGAAATCTTTGTATATATTCCTTCCATATAGTCTAAGAAACATGTAGGCAAAGCATCCAAACAGTACCATTCGCCAATTTTTTGTTCCTCAAGTTTAAGTGCACAATGAGCCCCATTGTTGATCCTTTATCGGAATTTATTTGTAACTTTCGACAAGTAGAACAATGAATGGAACACGTAGACGGTTGAAATCTTTGTATATATTGCTTCTATATAGTCTAAGAAACATATATGCAAAGCATCCAAACAGTACCAGTCGCCAATTTTTTGTTCTTCAAGTTTAAGTGAACAACGAGCCCCATTGATAATCATGAAACGGAGATTATTTGTAACTTTCTACAAGTAGAACAATGAATAGAACAGGTAGACGGTTGAAATCTTTGTATATGTTGCTTCTATATAGTCTAAGAAACCTATATGAAAAGTGTTGGAGTACAACGATGAAATGCTCAACGGCCGCTAAGCAAACGATAACGGCGACTTTCAAAACATTGTTTGACACCAAAGCAGATCCGTCTTCGTGCTGTAAAACCGTTTCAAGTTCAGTTCCAAAGTCAAAGCCGCAGAGAGCAGATTAAACGTTATTTTTCACTATTTCTTATTCTTTTCTTTATATTTCTAAGCAGCTTAATATAATTGTATCTAAATTAATAAAACCATTTTAAACAAAATTCCATCAAAAAGCATCTAAACAGTAACAATCGCCAATTTTTTGATCTTCAAGTTTAAGTGAACAGCGAGCCCCATTGATAATCATGAAATGGAAATTATTTGTAACTTTCTACAAGTAGAACAATGAATTGTACAGGTAAACGGGTGAAGTCTTTCTATATATTGCTTCTATATATTCTAAGAAACATATATGCAAAGCATCCAAACAGTACATTTCGCCAATTTTTTGTTCTTCAAGTTCAAGTGAACTACGAGCCCCATTGTTTATCCTTTAAAGGAAATTATTTGTAATTTTCTACAATTAGAACAATGAATGGAACAGGTAGACGGTTGAAATCTTTGTATATATTGTTTTTATATAGTCTAAGAAACATACCTGCAAAGGATCCAAATAGTACCATTCGCGAATTTATTGTTCTTCAAGTTTAAGTGAACAACGAGCCCCATTGATAATCATGAAAGGGAAATTATTTGTAAGTTTCTATAAATAGAACAATGAATAGATCAGTTAGACTGTTGAAATCTTTGTATATATTGCTTCTATATAGTCTAAGAAACATATATGCAAAGCATCCAAACAGTACAATTCGCCAATTTTTTGTTCTTCAAGTTTAAGTGAACTACGAGCCCCATTGTTAATCCTTTAAAGGAAATTATTTGTAAATTTCGACAAGTAGAACAATGAATGGAACAGGTAGACGGTTGAAATCAATGTATATATTGCTTCTATATAGTCTAAGATACAGTTATGCAAAGCATCCAAACAGTACAATTCGCCAATTATTTGTTCTACAAGTTTAAGTGAACTACGATCCCCAATGTTAATCCTTTAACGGAAATTGTTTGTAAATTTCGACAAGTAGAACAATGAATGGAAAAGGGAGACTGTTGAAATCATTGTATATATTGCTTCTATATAGTCTAAGAAACATATATGCAAAGCATCCAAACAGTACAATTCGCCAATTTTTTGATCTTCAAGTTTAAGTGAACTACGAGCCCCATTGTTAATCCTTTAAAGGAAATTATTTGTAAATTTCGACAAGTAGAACAATGAATGGAACAGGTAGACGGTTGAAATCAATGTATATATTGCTTCTATATAGTCTAAGATACAGTTATGCAAAGCATCCAAACAGTACAATTCGCCAATTTTTTGATCTTCAAGTTTAAGTGAACAGCGAGCTCCATTGTTAATCCTTTAAAGGAAATTATTTGTAAATTTCGACAATTAGAACAATGAATGGATCATGTAGACGGTTGAAATCATTGTATATATTGCTTCTATATAGTCTACGAAACATATATGGAAAGCATCCAAACAGTACAATTCGCCAATTTTTTGTTCTTCAAGTTTAAGTGAACTACGATCCCCAATGTTAATCCCTTAACGGAAATTGTTTGTAAATTTCGACAAGTAGAACAATGAATGGAAAAGGGAGACTGTTGAAATCATTGTATATATTGCATCCATATAGTCTAAGAAACATGTACGCAAAGCATCCAAACAGTACAATTCGCCAATTATTTGTTCTTCAAGTTTAAGTGAACTACGATCCCCAATGTTAATCCTTTAACGGAAATTGTTTGTAAATTTCGACAAGTAGAACAATGAATGGAAAAGGGAGACTGTTGAAATCATTGTATATATTGCTTCCATATAGTCTAAGAAACATGCACGCAAAGCATCCAAACAGTACCATTCGCCAATATTTTGTTCTTCAAGTTTAAGTGAACAACGAGCCCCATTGATAATCATGAAACGGAAATTATTTGTAACTTTCTACAAGTAGAACAATGAATTGTACAGGTAGACGGGTGAAGTCTTTCTATGTATTGCTTCTATATATTCTAAGAAACATATATGCAAAGCATCCAAACAGTACAATTCGCCAATTTTTTGTTCTTCAAGTTTAAGTAAACTACGATCCCCATTGTTAATCCCTTAACGGAAATTATTTGTAACTTTCGACAAGTAGAACAATGAATGGAACAGGTAGACGGTTGAAATCTTTGTATATATTGCTTCTATATAATCTAAGAATCATATATGCAAAGCATCCAAACAGTACCATTCGCCAATTTTCTGTTCTTCAAGTTTAAGTGAAATACGAGCCCCATTGTTAATCCTTTAAAGGAAATTATTTGTAAATTTCGACAAGTAGAACAATGAATGGATCATGTAGACGGTTGAAATCATTGTATATATTGCTTCTATATAGTCTAAGAAACATATATGCAAAGCATCCAAACAGTACCAGTCGCCAATTTTTTGTTCTTCAAGTTTAAGTGAACAACGAGCCCCATTGATAATCATGAAACGGAGATTATTTGTAACTTTCTACAAGTAGAACAATGAATAGAACAGGTAGACGGTTGAAATCTTTGTATATGTTGCTTCTATATAGTCTAAGAAACCTATATGAAAAGTGTTGGAGTACAACGATGAAATGCTCAACGGCCGCTAAGCAAACGATAACGGCGACTTTCAAAACATTGTTTGACACCAAAGCAGATCCGTCTTCGTGCTGTAAAACCGTTTCAAGTTCAGTTCCAAAGTCAAAGCCGCAGAGAGCAGATTAAACGTTATTTTTCACTATTTCTTATTCTTTTCTTTATATTTCTAAGCAGCTTAATATAATTGTATCTAAATTAATAAAACCATTTTAAACAAAATTCCATCAAAAAGCATCTAAACAGTAACAATCGCCAATTTTTTGATCTTCAAGTTTAAGTGAACAGCGAGCCCCATTGATAATCATGAAATGGAAATTATTTGTAACTTTCTACAAGTAGAACAATGAATTGTACAGGTAAACGGGTGAAGTCTTTCTATATATTGCTTCTATATATTCTAAGAAACATATATGCAAAGCATCCAAACAGTACATTTCGCCAATTTTTTGTTCTTCAAGTTCAAGTGAACTACGAGCCCCATTGTTTATCCTTTAAAGGAAATTATTTGTAATTTTCTACAATTAGAACAATGAATGGAACAGGTAGACGGTTGAAATCTTTGTATATATTGTTTTTATATAGTCTAAGAAACATACCTGCAAAGGATCCAAATAGTACCATTCGCGAATTTATTGTTCTTCAAGTTTAAGTGAACAACGAGCCCCATTGATAATCATGAAAGGGAAATTATTTGTAAGTTTCTATAAATAGAACAATGAATAGATCAGTTAGACTGTTGAAATCTTTGTATATATTGCTTCTATATAGTCTAAGAAACATATATGCAAAGTATCCAAACAGTACAATTCGCCAATTTTTTGTTCTTCAAGTTTAAGTGAACTACGAGCCCCATTGTTAATCCTTTAAAGGAAATTATTTGTAAATTTCGACAAGTAGAACAATGAATGGAACAGGTAGACGGTTGAAATCAATGTATATATTGCTTCTATATAGTCTAAGATACAGTTATGCAAAGCATCCAAACAGTACAATTCGCCAATTATTTGTTCTACAAGTTTAAGTGAACTACGATCCCCAATGTTAATCCTTTAACGGAAATTGTTTGTAAATTTCGACAAGTAGAACAATGAATGGAAAAGGGAGACTGTTGAAATCATTGTATATATTGCTTCTATATAGTCTAAGAAACATATATGCAAAGCATCCAAACAGTACAATTCGCCAATTTTTTGATCTTCAAGTTTAAGTGAACAGCGAGCTCCATTGTTAATCCTTTAAAGGAAATTATTTGTAAATTTCGACAATTAGAACAATGAATGGATCATGTAGACGGTTGAAATCATTGTATATATTGCTTCTATATAGTCTACGAAACATATATGGAAAGCATCCAAACAGTACAATTCGCCAATTTTTTGTTCTTCAAGTTTAAGTGAACTACGAGCCCCATTGTTAATCCTTTATCGGAAATTATCTGTAACTTTCGACAAGTAGAACAATGAATGGAACAGGTAGACGGTTGAAAACTTTGTATATATTGCTTCTATATAGTCTAATAAACATATATGCAAAGCACCCAAACAGTACCATTCGCCAATTTTTTGTTCTTCAAGTTTAAGTGAACTACGAGCCCCATTGTTAATCCTTCAACGGAAATTAATTGTAACTTTCTACAAGACGAACAATGATTGGAACACGTAGACGGTTGAAATCTTTGTATATATTGCTTCCATATAGTCTAAGAAACATGTACGCAAAGCATCCAAACGGTACCATTCGCCAATTTTTTGTTCTTCAAGTTTAAGTGAACTACGAGCCCCATTGTTAATCCTTTAAAGGAAATTATTTGTAAATTTCGACAATTAGAACAATGAATGGATCATGTAGACGGTTGAAATCATTGTATATATTGCTTCTATATAGTCTACGAAACATATGTGCAAATTATCCAAACAGTACAATTCGCCAATTTTTTGTTCTTCAAGTTTAAGTGAACTACGAGCCCCATTGTTAATCCTTTAAAGGAAATTATTTGTAAATTTCGGCAAGTAGAACAATGAATGGAATAGGTAGACTGTTGAAATCATTGTATATATTGCTTCTATATAGTCTAAGAAACATATATGCAAAGCATCCAAACAGTACAATTCGCCAATTTTTTGATCTTCAAGTTTAAGTGAACAGCGAGCTCCATTGATAATCATGAAATGGAAATTATTTGTAACTTTCTACAAGCAGAACAATGAATTGTACAGGTAGACGGGTGAAGTCTTTCTATATATTGCTTCTATATATTCTAAGAAACATATATGCAAAGCATCCAAACAGTACATTTCGCCAATTTTTTGTTCTTCAAGTTTAAGTGAACTACGAGCCCCATTGTTAATCCTTTAAAGGAAATTATTTGTGATTTTCTACAATTAGAACAATGAATGGAACAGGTAGACGGTTGAAATCTTTGTATATATTGCTTCTATATAGTCTAAGGAACATATATGCAAAGCATCCAAACAGTACCATTCGCCAATTTTTTGTTCTTCAAGGTTAAGTGAAAATTGAGCCCCATTGTTAATCCTTTATCGGAAATTATTTGTAACTTTCGACAAGTAGAACAATGAATGGAACAGGTAGACGGTTGAAAACTTTGTATATATTGCTTCTATATAGTCTAAGAAACATGTACGCAAAGCATCCAAACTGTACCATTCGCCAATTTTTTGTTCCTCAAGTTTAAGTGAACTACGAGCCCCATTGTTAATCCTTCAACGGAAATTAATTGTAACTTTCTACAAGACGAACAATGATTGGAACACGTAGACGGTTGAAATCTTTGTATATATTGCTTCCATATAGTCTAAGAAACATGTACGCAAAGCATCCAAACGGTACCATTCGCCAATTTTTTGTTCTTCAAGTTTAAGTGAACTACGAGCCCCATTGTTAATCCTTTAAAGGAAATTATTTGTAAATTTCGACAATTAGAACAATGAATGGATCATGTAGACGGTTGAAATCATTGTATATATTGCTTCTATATAGTCTACGAAACATATGTGCAAATTATCCAAACAGTACAATTCGCCAATTTTTTGTTCTTCAAGTTTAAGTGAACTACGAGCCCCATTGTTAATCCTTTAAAGGAAATTATTTGTAAATTTCGGCAAGTAGAACAATGAATGGAATAGGTAGACTGTTGAAATCATTGTATATATTGCTTCTATATAGTCTAAGAAACATATATGCAAAGCATCCAAACAGTACAATTCGCCAATTTTTTGATCTTCAAGTTTAAGTGAACAGCGAGCTCCATTGATAATCATGAAATGGAAATTATTTGTAACTTTCTACAAGCAGAACAATGAATTGTACAGGTAGACGGGTGAAGTCTTTCTATATATTGCTTCTATATATTCTAAGAAACATATATGCAAAGCATCCAAACAGTACATTTCGCCAATTTTTTGTTCTTCAAGTTTAAGTGAACTACGAGCCCCATTGTTAATCCTTTAAAGGAAATTATTTGTGATTTTCTACAATTAGAACAATGAATGGAACAGGTAGACGGTTGAAATCTTTGTATATATTGCTTCTATATAGTCTAAGGAACATATATGCAAAGCATCCAAACAGTACCATTCGCCAATTTTTTGTTCTTCAAGGTTAAGTGAAAATTGAGCCCCATTGTTAATCCTTTATCGGAAATTATTTGTAACTTTCGACAAGTAGAACAATGAATGGAACAGGTAGACGGTTGAAAACTTTGTATATATTGCTTCTATATAGTCTAAGAAACATGTACGCAAAGCATCCAAACTGTACCATTCGCCAATTTTTTGTTCCTCAAGTTTAAGTGAACAATGAGCCCCATTGTTGATCCTTTATCGGAAATTATTTGTAACTTTCGACATGTAGAACAATGAATGGAACAGGTAGACGGTTGAAATCATTATATATATTGCTTCTATATAGTCTAAGAAACATATATGCATAGCATCCACACAGTACAATTCGCCAATTTATTGTTCTTCAAGTTTAAGTGAACAACGAGCCCCATTGTTAATCCTTTAAAGGAAATTATTTGTAAATTTCGACAAGCAGAACAATGATTGGAACACGTAGACGGTTGAAATATTATTATATATTGCTTCCATATAGTCTAAGAAACATATATGCAAAGCATCCAAACAGTACCATTCGCCAATTTATTGTTCTTCAAGTTTAAGTGAACAACGAGCCCCATTGTTAATCCTTTAAAGGAAATTATTTGTAAATTTCGACAAGTAGAACAATGATGGGAAAACGTAGACGGTTGAAATCTTTGTATATATTGCTTCCGTATAGTCTAAGAAACATATATGCAAAGCATCCAAACAGTACCATTCGCCAATTTTTTGATCTTCAAGGTTAAGTGAACAATGAGCCCGATTGTTAATACTTTATCCGAAATTATTTGTAAATTTCGACAAGTAGAACAATGATTGGATCACGTGGACGGTTGAAATCTTTGTATATATTGCTTCCATATAGTCTAAGAAACATATATGCAAAGCATCCAAACAGTACAATTCGCCAATTTTTTGTTCTTCAAGTTTAAGTGAACAATGAGCCCCAATGGTTAATCCTTTATCGGAAATTATTTGTAACTTTCGACAAGTAGAACAATGAATGTAACAGGTAGACGGTTGAAATCTTTGTATATATTGCTTCTATATAGTCTGAGAAACATACATGCAAAGCATCCAAACAGTACCATTCGCCAATTTATTGTTCTTCAAGTTTAAGTGAACAACGAGCCCCATTGTTAATCCTTTAAAGGAAATTATTTGTAAATTTCGACAAGTAGAACAATGATTGGAACACGTAGACGGTTGAAATCTTTGTATATATTGCTTCCATCTAGTGTAAGAAACAAATATGCAAAGCATCCAAACAGTACAATTCGCCAATTTATTGTTCTTCAAGTTTAAGTGAACAACGAGCCCCATTGTTAATCCTTTAAAGGAAATTATTTGTAAATTTCGAAAAGTAGAACAATGATTGGAACACGTAGACGGTTGAAATCTTTGTATATATTGCTTCCATATAGTCTAAGAAACATGTACGCAAAGCATCCAAACAGTACAATTCGCCAATTTATTGTTCTTCAAGTTTAAGTGAACAACGAGCCCCATTGTTAATCCTTTAAAGGAAATTATTTGTAAATTTCGACAAGCAGAACAATGATTGGAACACGTAGACGGTTGAAATATTATTATATATTGCTTCCATATAGTCTAAGAAACATATATGCAAAGCATCCAAACAGTACCATTCGCCAATTTATTGTTCTTCAAGTTTAAGTGAACAACGAGCCCCATTGTTAATCCTTTAAAGGAAATTATTTGTAAATTTCGACAAGTAGAACAATGATGGGAAAACGTAGACGGTTGAAATCTTTGTATATATTGCTTCCGTATAGTCTAAGAAACATATATGCAAAGCATCCAAACAGTAACATTCGCCAATTTTTTGATCTTCAAGGTTAAGTGAACAATGAGCCCGATTGTTAATACTTTATCCGAAATTATTTGTAAATTTCGACAAGTAGAACAATGATTGGATCACGTGGACGGTTGAAATCTTTGTATATATTGCTTCCATATAGTCTAAGAAACATATATGCAAAGCATCCAAACAGTACAATTCGCCAATTTTTTGTTCTTCAAGTTTAAGTGAACAATGAGCCCCAATGGTTAATCCTTTATCGGAAATTATTTGTAACTTTCGACAAGTAGAACAATGAATGTAACAGGTAGACGGTTGAAAACTTTGTATATATTGCTTCTATATAGTCTAAGAAACATGTACGCAAAGCATCCAAACTGTACCATTCGCCAATTTTTTGTTCCTCAAGTTTAAGTGAACAATGAGCCCCATTGTTGATCCTTTATCGGAAATTATTTGTAACTTTCGACATGTAGAACAATGAATGGAACAGGTAGACGGTTGAAATCATTATATATATTGCTTCTATATAGTCTAAGAAACATATATGCATAGCATCCACACAGTACAATTCGCCAATTTTTTGTTCTTCAAGTTTAAGTGAACAATGAGCCCCAATGGTTAATCCTTTATCGGAAATTATTTGTAACTTTCGACAAGTAGAACAATGAATGTAACAGGTAGACGGTTGAAATCTTTGTATATATTGCTTCTATATAGTCTGAGAAACATACATGCAAAGCATCCAAACAGTACCATTCGCCAATTTATTGTTCTTCAAGTTTAAGTGAACAACGAGCCCCATTGTTAATCCTTTAAAGGAAATTATTTGTAAATTTCGACAAGTAGAACAATGATTGGAACACGTAGACGGTTGAAATCTTTGTATATATTGCTTCCATCTAGTGTAAGAAACAAATATGCAAAGCATCCAAACAGTACAATTCGCCAATTTATTGTTCTTCAAGTTTAAGTGAACAACGAGCCCCATTGTTAATCCTTTAAAGGAAATTATTTGTAAATTTCGAAAAGTAGAACAATGATTGGAACACGTAGACGGTTGAAATCTTTGTATATATTGCTTCCATATAGTCTAAGAAACATGTACGCAAAGCATCCAAACAGTACAATTCGCCAATTTATTGTTCTTCAAGTTTAAGTGAACAACGAGCCCCATTGTTAATCCTTTAAAGGAAATTATTTGTAAATTTCGACAAGCAGAACAATGATTGGAACACGTAGACGGTTGAAATATTATTATATATTGCTTCCATATAGTCTAAGAAACATATATGCAAAGCATCCAAACAGTACCATTCGCCAATTTATTGTTCTTCAAGTTTAAGTGAACAACGAGCCCCATTGTTAATCCTTTAAAGGAAATTATTTGTAAATTTCGACAAGTAGAACAATGATGGGAAAACGTAGACGGTTGAAATCTTTGTATATATTGCTTCCGTATAGTCTAAGAAACATATATGCAAAGCATCCAAACAGTAACATTCGCCAATTTTTTGATCTTCAAGGTTAAGTGAACAATGAGCCCGATTGTTAATACTTTATCCGAAATTATTTGTAAATTTCGACAAGTAGAACAATGATTGGATCACGTGGACGGTTGAAATCTTTGTATATATTGCTTCCATATAGTCTAAGAAACATATATGCAAAGCATCCAAACAGTACAATTCGCCAATTTTTTGTTCTTCAAGTTTAAGTGAACAATGAGCCCCAATGGTTAATCCTTTATCGGAAATTATTTGTAACTTTCGACAAGTAGAACAATGAATGTAACAGGTAGACGGTTGAAAACTTTGTATATATTGCTTCTATATAGTCTAAGAAACATGTACGCAAAGCATCCAAACTGTACCATTCGCCAATTTTTTGTTCCTCAAGTTTAAGTGAACAATGAGCCCCATTGTTGATCCTTTATCGGAAATTATTTGTAACTTTCGACATGTAGAACAATGAATGGAACAGGTAGACGGTTGAAATCATTATATATATTGCTTCTATATAGTCTAAGAAACATATATGCATAGCATCCACACAGTACAATTCGCCAATTTATTGTTCTTCAAGTTTAAGTGAACAACGAGCCCCATTGTTAATCCTTTAAAGGAAATTATTTGTAAATTTCGACAAGCAGAACAATGATTGGAACACGTAGACGGTTGAAATATTATTATATATTGCTTCCATATAGTCTAAGAAACATATATGCAAAGCATCCAAACAGTACCATTCGCCAATTTATTGTTCTTCAAGTTTAAGTGAACAACGAGCCCCATTGTTAATCCTTTAAAGGAAATTATTTGTAAATTTCGACAAGTAGAACAATGATGGGAAAACGTAGACGGTTGAAATCTTTGTATATATTGCTTCCGTATAGTCTAAGAAACATATATGCAAAGCATCCAAACAGTACCATTCGCCAATTTTTTGATCTTCAAGGTTAAGTGAACAATGAGCCCGATTGTTAATACTTTATCCGAAATTATTTGTAAATTTCGACAAGTAGAACAATGATTGGATCACGTGGACGGTTGAAATCTTTGTATATATTGCTTCCATCTAGTGTAAGAAACAAATATGCAAAGCATCCAAACAGTACAATTCGCCAATTTAATGTTCTTCAAGTTTAAGTGAACAACGAGCCCCATTGTTAATCCTTTAAAGGAAATTATTTGTAAATTTCGAAAAGTAGAACAATGATTGGAACACGTAGACGGTTGAAATCTTTGTATATATTGCTTCCATATAGTCTAAGAAACATGTACGCAAAGCATCCAAACAGTACAATTCGCCAATTTATTGTTCTTCAAGTTTAAGTGAACAACGAGCCCCATTGTTAATCCTTTAAAGGAAATTATTTGTAAATTTCGACAAGTAGAACAATGATTGGAACACGTAGACGGTTGAAATCTTTGTATATATTGCTTCCATCTAGTGTAAGAAACAAATATGCAAAGCATCCAAACAGTACAATTCGCCAATTTATTGTTCTTCAAGTTTAAGTGAACAACGAGCCCCATTGTTAATCCTTTAAAGGAAATTATTTGTAAATTTCGAAAAGTAGAACAATGATTGGAACACGTAGACGGTTGAAATCTTTGTATATATTGCTTCCATATAGTCTAAGAAACATGTACGCAAAGCATCCAAACAGTACAATTCGCCAATTTATTGTTCTTCAAGTTTAAGTGAACAACGAGCCCCATTGTTAATCCTTTAAAGGAAATTATTTGTAAATTTCGACAAGCAGAACAATGATTGGAACACGTAGACGGTTGAAATATTATTATATATTGCTTCCATATAGTCTAAGAAACATATATGCAAAGCATCCAAACAGTACCATTCGCCAATTTATTGTTCTTCAAGTTTAAGTGAACAACGAGCCCCATTGTTAATCCTTTAAAGGAAATTATTTGTAAATTTCGACAAGTAGAACAATGATGGGAAAACGTAGACGGTTGAAATCTTTGTATATATTGCTTCCGTATAGTCTAAGAAACATATATGCAAAGCATCCAAACAGTAACATTCGCCAATTTTTTGATCTTCAAGGTTAAGTGAACAATGAGCCCGATTGTTAATACTTTATCCGAAATTATTTGTAAATTTCGACAAGTAGAACAATGATTGGATCACGTGGACGGTTGAAATCTTTGTATATATTGCTTCCATATAGTCTAAGAAACATATATGCAAAGCATCCAAACAGTACAATTCGCCAATTTTTTGTTCTTCAAGTTTAAGTGAACAATGAGCCCCAATGGTTAATCCTTTATCGGAAATTATTTGTAACTTTCGACAAGTAGAACAATGAATGTAACAGGTAGACGGTTGAAAACTTTGTATATATTGCTTCTATATAGTCTAAGAAACATGTACGCAAAGCATCCAAACTGTACCATTCGCCAATTTTTTGTTCCTCAAGTTTAAGTGAACAATGAGCCCCATTGTTGATCCTTTATCGGAAATTATTTGTAACTTTCGACATGTAGAACAATGAATGGAACAGGTAGACGGTTGAAATCATTATATATATTGCTTCTATATAGTCTAAGAAACATATATGCATAGCATCCACACAGTACAATTCGCCAATTTATTGTTCTTCAAGTTTAAGTGAACAACGAGCCCCATTGTTAATCCTTTAAAGGAAATTATTTGTAAATTTCGACAAGCAGAACAATGATTGGAACACGTAGACGGTTGAAATATTATTATATATTGCTTCCATATAGTCTAAGAAACATATATGCAAAGCATCCAAACAGTACCATTCGCCAATTTATTGTTCTTCAAGTTTAAGTGAACAACGAGCCCCATTGTTAATCCTTTAAAGGAAATTATTTGTAAATTTCGACAAGTAGAACAATGATGGGAAAACGTAGACGGTTGAAATCTTTGTATATATTGCTTCCGTATAGTCTAAGAAACATATATGCAAAGCATCCAAACAGTACCATTCGCCAATTTTTTGATCTTCAAGGTTAAGTGAACAATGAGCCCGATTGTTAATACTTTATCCGAAATTATTTGTAAATTTCGACAAGTAGAACAATGATTGGATCACGTGGACGGTTGAAATCTTTGTATATATTGCTTCCATCTAGTGTAAGAAACAAATATGCAAAGCATCCAAACAGTACAATTCGCCAATTTAATGTTCTTCAAGTTTAAGTGAACAACGAGCCCCATTGTTAATCCTTTAAAGGAAATTATTTGTAAATTTCGAAAAGTAGAACAATGATTGGAACACGTAGACGGTTGAAATCTTTGTATATATTGCTTCCATATAGTCTAAGAAACATGTACGCAAAGCATCCAAACAGTACAATTCGCCAATTTATTGTTCTTCAAGTTTAAGTGAACAACGAGCCCCATTGTTAATCCTTTAAAGGAAATTATTTGTAAATTTCGACAAGTAGAACAATGATTGGAACACGTAGACGGTTGAAATCTTTGTATATATTGCTTCCATCTAGTGTAAGAAACAAATATGCAAAGCATCCAAACAGTACAATTCGCCAATTTATTGTTCTTCAAGTTTAAGTGAACAACGAGCCCCATTGTTAATCCTTTAAAGGAAATTATTTGTAAATTTCGAAAAGTAGAACAATGATTGGAACACGTAGACGGTTGAAATCTTTGTATATATTGCTTCCATATAGTCTAAGAAACATGTACGCAAAGCATCCAAACAGTACAATTCGCCAATTTATTGTTCTTCAAGTTTAAGTGAACAACGAGCCCCATTGTTAATCCTTTAAAGGAAATTATTTGTAAATTTCGACAAGCAGAACAATGATTGGAACACGTAGACGGTTGAAATATTATTATATATTGCTTCCATATAGTCTAAGAAACATATATGCAAAGCATCCAAACAGTACCATTCGCCAATTTATTGTTCTTCAAGTTTAAGTGAACAACGAGCCCCATTGTTAATCCTTTAAAGGAAATTATTTGTAAATTTCGACAAGTAGAACAATGATGGGAAAACGTAGACGGTTGAAATCTTTGTATATATTGCTTCCGTATAGTCTAAGAAACATATATGCAAAGCATCCAAACAGTAACATTCGCCAATTTTTTGATCTTCAAGGTTAAGTGAACAATGAGCCCGATTGTTAATACTTTATCAGAAATTATTTGTAAATTTCGACAAGTAGAACAATGATTGGATCACGTGGACGGTTGAAATCTTTGTATATATTGCTTCCATATAGTCTAAGAAACATATATGCAAAGCATCCAAACAGTACAATTCGCCAATTTTTTGTTCTTCAAGTTTAAGTGAACAATGAGCCCCAATGGTTAATCCTTTATCGGAAATTATTTGTAACTTTCGACAAGTAGAACAATGAATGTAACAGGTAGACGGTTGAAAACTTTGTATATATTGCTTCTATATAGTCTAAGAAACATGTACGCAAAGCATCCAAACTGTACCATTCGCCAATTTTTTGTTCCTCAAGTTTAAGTGAACAATGAGCCCCATTGTTGATCCTTTATCGGAAATTATTTGTAACTTTCGACATGTAGAACAATGAATGGAACAGGTAGACGGTTGAAATCATTATATATATTGCTTCTATATAGTCTAAGAAACATATATGCATAGCATCCACACAGTACAATTCGCCAATTTATTGTTCTTCAAGTTTAAGTGAACAACGAGCCCCATTGTTAATCCTTTAAAGGAAATTATTTGTAAATTTCGACAAGCAGAACAATGATTGGAACACGTAGACGGTTGAAATATTATTATATATTGCTTCCATATAGTCTAAGAAACATATATGCAAAGCATCCAAACAGTACCATTCGCCAATTTATTGTTCTTCAAGTTTAAGTGAACAACGAGCCCCATTGTTAATCCTTTAAAGGAAATTATTTGTAAATTTCGACAAGTAGAACAATGATGGGAAAACGTAGACGGTTGAAATCTTTGTATATATTGCTTCCGTATAGTCTAAGAAACATATATGCAAAGCATCCAAACAGTACCATTCGCCAATTTTTTGATCTTCAAGGTTAAGTGAACAATGAGCCCGATTGTTAATACTTTATCCGAAATTATTTGTAAATTTCGACAAGTAGAACAATGATTGGATCACGTGGACGGTTGAAATCTTTGTATATATTGCTTCCATCTAGTGTAAGAAACAAATATGCAAAGCATCCAAACAGTACAATTCGCCAATTTAATGTTCTTCAAGTTTAAGTGAACAACGAGCCCCATTGTTAATCCTTTAAAGGAAATTATTTGTAAATTTCGAAAAGTAGAACAATGATTGGAACACGTAGACGGTTGAAATCTTTGTATATATTGCTTCCATATAGTCTAAGAAACATGTACGCAAAGCATCCAAACAGTACAATTCGCCAATTTATTGTTCTTCAAGTTTAAGTGAACAACGAGCCCCATTGTTAATCCTTTAAAGGAAATTATTTGTAAATTTCGACAAGTAGAACAATGATTGGAACACGTAGACGGTTGAAATCTTTGTATATATTGCTTCCATCTAGTGTAAGAAACAAATATGCAAAGCATCCAAACAGTACAATTCGCCAATTTATTGTTCTTCAAGTTTAAGTGAACAACGAGCCCCATTGTTAATCCTTTAAAGGAAATTGTTTGTAAATTTCGACAAGTAGAACAATGATGGGAAAACGTAGACGGTTGAAATCTTTGTATATATTGCTTCCGTATAGTCTAAGAAACATATATGCAAAGCATCCAAACAGTACCATTCGCCAATTTTTTGATCTTCAAGGTTAAGTGAACAATGAGCCCGATTGTTAATACTTTATCCGAAATTATTTGTAAATTTCGACAAGTAGAACAATGATTGGATCACGTGGACGGTTGAAATCTTTGTATATATTGCTTCCATCTAGTGTAAGAAACAAATATGCAAAGCATCCAAACAGTACAATTCGCCAATTTAATGTTCTTCAAGTTTAAGTGAACAACGAGCCCCATTGTTAATCCTTTAAAGGAAATTATTTGTAAATTTCGAAAAGTAGAACAATGATTGGAACACGTAGACGGTTGAAATCTTTGTATATATTGCTTCCATATAGTCTAAGAAACATGTACGCAAAGCATCCAAACAGTACAATTCGCCAATTTATTGTTCTTCAAGTTTAAGTGAACAACGAGCCCCATTGTTAATCCTTTAAAGGAAATTATTTGTAAATTTCGACAAGTAGAACAATGATTGGAACACGTAGACGGTTGAAATCTTTGTATATATTGCTTCCATCTAGTGTAAGAAACAAATATGCAAAGCATCCAAACAGTACAATTCGCCAATTTATTGTTCTTCAAGTTTAAGTGAACAACGAGCCCCATTGTTAATCCTTTAAAGGAAATTATTTGTAAATTTCGACAAGTAGAACAATGATTGGAACACGTAGACGGTTGAAATCTTTGTATATATTGCTTCCATATAGTCTAAGAAACATGTACGCAAAGCATCCAAACAGTACCATTCGCCAATTTTTTGTTCTTCAAGTTTAAGTGAACAATGCGCCCCAATGGTTAATCCTTTATCGGAAATTATTTGTAATTTTCGACAAGTAGAACAATGATAGGGAACACGTAGACGGTTGAAATCTTTGTATATATTGCTTCCATATAGTCTAAGAAACATGTACGCAAAGCATCCAAACAGTACCATTCGCCAATTTTTTGTTCTTCAAGTTTAAGTGAACAATGAGCCCCAATGGTTAATCATTTATCGGAAATTATTTGTAACTTTCGACAAGTAGAACAATGAATGGAACAGGTAGACGGTTGAAATCATTGTATATATTGCTTCTATATAGTATAAGAAACATATCTGCATATCATCCAAACAGTACAATTCGCCAATTATTTGATCTTCAAGTTTAAGTGAACTACGAGCCCCATTGTTAATCCTTTAATGGAAATTATTTGTAAATTTCGGCAAGTAGAACAATGAATGGAACACGTACACGGTTGAAATCTTTGTATATATTGCTTCTATATAGTCTAAGAAACATATATGCAAAGCATCCAAACAGTACCATTCGCCAATTTTTTGTTCTTCAAGTTTAAGTGAACAACGAGCCCCATTGATAATCATGAAACGGAAATTATTTGTAACTTTCTACAAGTAGAACAATGAATTGTACAGGTAGACGGGTGAATTCTTTCTATATATTGCTTCTATATATTCTAAGAAACATATATGCAAAGCATCCAAACAGTACAATTCGCCAATTTTTTGTTCTTCAAGTTTAAGTGAACAACGAACCCCATTGATAATCATGAAAGGGAAATTATTTGTAACTTTCTTCAAATAGAACAATGAATAGAACAGTTAGACTGTTGAAATCTTTGTATATATTGCTTCTATATAGTCTAAGAAACATATATGCAAAGCATCCAAACAGTACGATTCGCCAATTTTTTGTTCTTCAAGTTTAAGTGAACAACGAGCCCCATTGATAATCATGAAACGGAAATTATTTGTAACTTTCTACAAGTAGAACAATGAATTGTTCAGGTAGACGGGTGAAGTCTTTCTATATATTGCTTCAATATATTCTAAGAAACATATATGCAAAGCATCCAAACAGTACAATTCGCCAATTTTTTGTTCTTCAAGTTTAAGTGAACTACGATCCCCATTGTTAATCCTTTAACGGAAATTATTTGTAACTTTCGACAAGTAGAACAATGAATGGAACAGGTAGACGGTTGAAATCTTTGTATATGTTGCTTCTATATAGTCTAAGAAACATATGTGCAAATCATCCAAACAGTACAAATCGCCAATTTTTTGTTCTTCCAGTTTAAGTGAACTACGCGCCCCATTGTTAATCCTTTAATGGAAATTATTTGTAAATTTCGGCAAGTAGAACAATGAATGGAACACGTAGACGGTTGAAATCTTTGTATATATTGCTTCTATATAGTCTAAGAAACATATATGCAAAGCATCCAAACGGTACCATTCGCCAATTTTTTGTTCTTCAAGTTTAAGTGAACTACGAGCCCCATTGTTAATCCTTTAAAGGAAATTATTTGTAAATTTCGACAATTAGAACAATGAATGGATCATGTAGACGGTTGAAATCATTGTATATATTGCTTCTATATAGTCTACGAAACAAATGTGCAAATTATCCAAACAGTACAATTCGCCAATTTTTTGTTCTTCAAGTTTAAGTGAACTACGAGCCCCATTGTTAATCCTTTAAAGGAAATTATTTGTAACTTTCGACAAGTAGAACAATGAATGGAACAGGTAGACTGTTGAAATCATTGTATATATTGCTTCTATATAGTCTAAGAAACATATATGCAAAGCATCCAAACAGTACATAATCGCCAATTTTTTGTTCTTCAAGTTTAAGTGAACAACGAGCCCCATTGATAATCATGAAAGGGAAATTATTTGTAACTTTCTTCAAATAGAACAATGAATAGAACAGTTAGACTGTTGAAATCTTTGTATATATTGCTTCTATATAGTCTAAGAAACATATATGCAAAGCATCCAAACAGTACGATTCGCCAATTTTTTGTTCTTCTAGTTTAAGTGAACAACGAGCCCCATTGATAATCATGGAAAGGAAATTATTTGTAACTTTCTACAAGTAGAACAATGAATAGAACAGGTAGACGGTTGAAATCATTGTATATATTACATCTATATAGTCTAAGAAACATATATGCAAAGCACCCAAACAGTACCATTCGCCAATTTTTTGTTCTTCAAGTTTAAGTGAACTACGAGCCCCATTGTTAATCCATCAACGGAAATTATGTGTAACTTTCGACAAGTAGAACAATGAATGGAACAGGTAGACGGTTGAAATCTTTGTATATATTGCTTCTATATAGTCTAAGAAACATATATGCAAAGCATCCAAACAGTACCATTCGCCAATTTTTTGTTCTTCAAGGTTAAGTGAAAAATGAGCCCCATTGTTAATCCTTTATCGGAAATTATCTGTAACTTTCGACAAGTAGAACAATGAATGGAACAGGTAGACGGTTGAAAACTTTGTATATGTTGCTTCTATATAGTCTAATAAACATATATGCAAAGCACCCAAACAGTACCATTCGCCAAATTTTTGTTCATCAAGTTTAAGTGAACTACGAGCCCCATTGTTAATCCACCAACGGAAATTATATGTAACTTTCGACAAGTAGAACAATGAATGGAACAGGTAGACGGTTGAAATCTTTGTATATATTGCTTCTATATAGTCTAAGAAACATATATGCAAAGCATCCAAACAGTACCATTCGCCAATTTTTTGTTCTTCAAGGTTAAGTGAAAAATGAGCCCCATTGTTAATCCTTTATCGGAAATTATCTGTAACTTTCTACAATTAGAACAATGAATGGAACAGGTAGACGGTTGAAATCTTTGTATATGTTGCTTCTATATAGTCTAAGAAACATATGTGCAAATTATCCAAACAGTACAATTCGCCAATTTTTTGTTCTTCAAGTTTAAATGAACTACGAGCCCAATTGTTAATCCTTTAAAGGAAATTATTTGTAAATTTCGGCAAGTAGAACAATGAATGGAATAGGTAGACTGTTGAAATCATTGTATATATTGCTTCTATATAGTCTAAGAAACATATATGCAAAGCATCCAAACAGTACAATTCGCCAATTTTTTGATCTTCAAGTTTGAGTGAACAGCGAGCTCCATTGATAATCATGAAATGGAAATTATTTGTAACTTTCTACAAGTAGAA
Source organism: Cerceris ruficornis (assembly GCA_963989415.1). Lineage (NCBI taxonomy): Eukaryota > Metazoa > Arthropoda > Insecta > Hymenoptera > Crabronidae > Cerceris > Cerceris ruficornis. The sequence goes on along the minus strand of CAXDIW010000233.1, from coordinate 48,475 downwards.
CAATGAATAGTACAGGTAGACGGGTGAAGTTTTTTTATATATTGCTTCTATATAGTCTAAGAAACATATATGCAAAGCATCCAAACAGTACAATTCGCCAATTTTTTGTTCTTCAAGTTTAAGTGAACAACGAGCCCCATTGATAATCATGAAAGGGAAATTATTTGTAACTTTCTTCAAATAGAACAATGAATAGAACTGTTAGACTGTTGAAATCTTTGTATATATTGCTTCTATATAGTCTAAGAAACATGTACGCAAAGCATCCAAACTGTACCATTCGCCAATTTTTTGTTCCTCAAGTTTAAGTGAACAATGAGCCCCATTGTTGATCCTTTATCGGAAATTATTTGTAACTTTCGACATGTAGAACAATGAATGGAACAGGTAGACGGTTGAAATCATTATATATATTGCTTCTATATAGTCTAAGAAACATATATGCATAGCATCCACACAGTACAATTCGCCAATTTATTGTTCTTCAAGTTTAAGTGAACAACGAGCCCCATTGTTAATCCTTTAAAGGAAATTATTTGTAAATTTCGACAAGCAGAACAATGATTGGAACACGTAGACGGTTGAAATATTATTATATATTGCTTCCATATAGTCTAAGAAACATATATGCAAAGCATCCAAACAGTACCATTCGCCAATTTATTGTTCTTCAAGTTTAAGTGAACAACGAGCCCCATTGTTAATCCTTTAAAGGAAATTATTTGTAAATTTCGACAAGTAGAACAATGATGGGAAAACGTAGACGGTTGAAATCTTTGTATATATTGCTTCCGTATAGTCTAAGAAACATATATGCAAAGCATCCAAACAGTACCATTCGCCAATTTTTTGATCTTCAAGGTTAAGTGAACAATGAGCCCGATTGTTAATACTTTATCCGAAATTATTTGTAAATTTCGACAAGTAGAACAATGATTGGATCACGTGGACGGTTGAAATCTTTGTATATATTGCTTCCATCTAGTGTAAGAAACAAATATGCAAAGCATCCAAACAGTACAATTCGCCAATTTAATGTTCTTCAAGTTTAAGTGAACAACGAGCCCCATTGTTAATCCTTTAAAGGAAATTATTTGTAAATTTCGAAAAGTAGAACAATGATTGGAACACGTAGACGGTTGAAATCTTTGTATATATTGCTTCCATATAGTCTAAGAAACATGTACGCAAAGCATCCAAACAGTACAATTCGCCAATTTATTGTTCTTCAAGTTTAAGTGAACAACGAGCCCCATTGTTAATCCTTTAAAGGAAATTATTTGTAAATTTCGACAAGTAGAACAATGATTGGAACACGTAGACGGTTGAAATCTTTGTATATATTGCTTCCATCTAGTGTAAGAAACAAATATGCAAAGCATCCAAACAGTACAATTCGCCAATTTATTGTTCTTCAAGTTTAAGTGAACAACGAGCCCCATTGTTAATCCTTTAAAGGAAATTATTTGTAAATTTCGAAAAGTAGAACAATGATTGGAACACGTAGACGGTTGAAATCTTTGTATATATTGCTTCCATATAGTCTAAGAAACATGTACGCAAAGCATCCAAACAGTACAATTCGCCAATTTATTGTTCTTCAAGTTTAAGTGAACAACGAGCCCCATTGTTAATCCTTTAAAGGAAATTATTTGTAAATTTCGACAAGCAGAACAATGATTGGAACACGTAGACGGTTGAAATATTATTATATATTGCTTCCATATAGTCTAAGAAACATATATGCAAAGCATCCAAACAGTACCATTCGCCAATTTATTGTTCTTCAAGTTTAAGTGAACAACGAGCCCCATTGTTAATCCTTTAAAGGAAATTATTTGTAAATTTCGACAAGTAGAACAATGATGGGAAAACGTAGACGGTTGAAATCTTTGTATATATTGCTTCCGTATAGTCTAAGAAACATATATGCAAAGCATCCAAACAGTAACATTCGCCAATTTTTTGATCTTCAAGGTTAAGTGAACAATGAGCCCGATTGTTAATACTTTATCAGAAATTATTTGTAAATTTCGACAAGTAGAACAATGATTGGATCACGTGGACGGTTGAAATCTTTGTATATATTGCTTCCATATAGTCTAAGAAACATATATGCAAAGCATCCAAACAGTACAATTCGCCAATTTTTTGTTCTTCAAGTTTAAGTGAACAATGAGCCCCAATGGTTAATCCTTTATCGGAAATTATTTGTAACTTTCGACAAGTAGAACAATGAATGTAACAGGTAGACGGTTGAAAACTTTGTATATATTGCTTCTATATAGTCTAAGAAACATGTACGCAAAGCATCCAAACTGTACCATTCGCCAATTTTTTGTTCCTCAAGTTTAAGTGAACAATGAGCCCCATTGTTGATCCTTTATCGGAAATTATTTGTAACTTTCGACATGTAGAACAATGAATGGAACAGGTAGACGGTTGAAATCATTATATATATTGCTTCTATATAGTCTAAGAAACATATATGCATAGCATCCACACAGTACAATTCGCCAATTTATTGTTCTTCAAGTTTAAGTGAACAACGAGCCCCATTGTTAATCCTTTAAAGGAAATTATTTGTAAATTTCGACAAGCAGAACAATGATTGGAACACGTAGACGGTTGAAATATTATTATATATTGCTTCCATATAGTCTAAGAAACATATATGCAAAGCATCCAAACAGTACCATTCGCCAATTTATTGTTCTTCAAGTTTAAGTGAACAACGAGCCCCATTGTTAATCCTTTAAAGGAAATTATTTGTAAATTTCGACAAGTAGAACAATGATGGGAAAACGTAGACGGTTGAAATCTTTGTATATATTGCTTCCGTATAGTCTAAGAAACATATATGCAAAGCATCCAAACAGTACCATTCGCCAATTTTTTGATCTTCAAGGTTAAGTGAACAATGAGCCCGATTGTTAATACTTTATCCGAAATTATTTGTAAATTTCGACAAGTAGAACAATGATTGGATCACGTGGACGGTTGAAATCTTTGTATATATTGCTTCCATCTAGTGTAAGAAACAAATATGCAAAGCATCCAAACAGTACAATTCGCCAATTTAATGTTCTTCAAGTTTAAGTGAACAACGAGCCCCATTGTTAATCCTTTAAAGGAAATTATTTGTAAATTTCGAAAAGTAGAACAATGATTGGAACACGTAGACGGTTGAAATCTTTGTATATATTGCTTCCATATAGTCTAAGAAACATGTACGCAAAGCATCCAAACAGTACAATTCGCCAATTTATTGTTCTTCAAGTTTAAGTGAACAACGAGCCCCATTGTTAATCCTTTAAAGGAAATTATTTGTAAATTTCGACAAGTAGAACAATGATTGGAACACGTAGACGGTTGAAATCTTTGTATATATTGCTTCCATCTAGTGTAAGAAACAAATATGCAAAGCATCCAAACAGTACAATTCGCCAATTTATTGTTCTTCAAGTTTAAGTGAACAACGAGCCCCATTGTTAATCCTTTAAAGGAAATTATTTGTAAATTTCGACAAGTAGAACAATGATGGGAAAACGTAGACGGTTGAAATCTTTGTATATATTGCTTCCGTATAGTCTAAGAAACATATATGCAAAGCATCCAAACAGTACCATTCGCCAATTTTTTGATCTTCAAGGTTAAGTGAACAATGAGCCCGATTGTTAATACTTTATCCGAAATTATTTGTAAATTTCGACAAGTAGAACAATGATTGGATCACGTGGACGGTTGAAATCTTTGTATATATTGCTTCCATCTAGTGTAAGAAACAAATATGCAAAGCATCCAAACAGTACAATTCGCCAATTTAATGTTCTTCAAGTTTAAGTGAACAACGAGCCCCATTGTTAATCCTTTAAAGGAAATTATTTGTAAATTTCGAAAAGTAGAACAATGATTGGAACACGTAGACGGTTGAAATCTTTGTATATATTGCTTCCATATAGTCTAAGAAACATGTACGCAAAGCATCCAAACAGTACAATTCGCCAATTTATTGTTCTTCAAGTTTAAGTGAACAACGAGCCCCATTGTTAATCCTTTAAAGGAAATTATTTGTAAATTTCGACAAGTAGAACAATGATTGGAACACGTAGACGGTTGAAATCTTTGTATATATTGCTTCCATCTAGTGTAAGAAACAAATATGCAAAGCATCCAAACAGTACAATTCGCCAATTTATTGTTCTTCAAGTTTAAGTGAACAACGAGCCCCATTGTTAATCCTTTAAAGGAAATTATTTGTAAATTTCGACAAGTAGAACAATGATTGGAACACGTAGACGGTTGAAATCTTTGTATATATTGCTTCCATATAGTCTAAGAAACATGTACGCAAAGCATCCAAACAGTACCATTCGCCAATTTTTTGTTCTTCAAGTTTAAGTGAACAATGCGCCCCAATGGTTAATCCTTTATCGGAAATTATTTGTAATTTTCGACAAGTAGAACAATGATAGGGAACACGTAGACGGTTGAAATCTTTGTATATATTGCTTCCATATAGTCTAAGAAACATGTACGCAAAGCATCCAAACAGTACCATTCGCCAATTTTTTGTTCTTCAAGTTTAAGTGAACAATGAGCCCCAATGGTTAATCATTTATCGGAAATTATTTGTAACTTTCGACAAGTAGAACAATGAATGGAACAGGTAGACGGTTGAAATCATTGTATATATTGCTTCTATATAGTATAAGAAACATATCTGCATATCATCCAAACAGTACAATTCGCCAATTATTTGATCTTCAAGTTTAAGTGAACTACGAGCCCCATTGTTAATCCTTTAATGGAAATTATTTGTAAATTTCGGCAAGTAGAACAATGAATGGAACACGTAGACGGTTGAAATCTTTGTATATATTGCTTCTATATAGTCTAAGAAACATATATGCAAAGCATCCAAACAGTACCATTCGCCAATTTTTTGTTCTTCAAGTTTAAGTGAACAACGAGCCCCATTGATAATCATGAAACGGAAATTATTTGTAACTTTCTACAAGTAGAACAATGAATTGTACAGGTAGACGGGTGAATTCTTTCTATATATTGCTTCTATATATTCTAAGAAACATATATGCAAAGCATCCAAACAGTACAATTCGCCAATTTTTTGTCCTTCAAGTTTAAGTGAACAACGAACCCCATTGATAATCATGAAAGGGAAATTATTTGTAACTTTCTTCAAATAGAACAATGAATAGAACAGTTAGACTGTTGAAATCTTTGTATATATTGCTTCTATATAGTCTAAGAAACATATATGCAAAGCATCCAAACAGTACGATTCGCCAATTTTTTGTTCTTCAAGTTTAAGTGAACAACGAGCCCCATTGATAATCATGAAACGGAAATTATTTGTAACTTTCTACAAGTAGAACAATGAATTGTTCAGGTAGACGGGTGAAGTCTTTCTATATATTGCTTCAATATATTCTAAGAAACATATATGCAAAGCATCCAAACAGTACAATTCGCCAATTTTTTGTTCTTCAAGTTTAAGTGAACTACGATCCCCATTGTTAATCCTTTAACGGAAATTATTTGTAACTTTCGACAAGTAGAACAATGAATGGAACAGGTAGACGGTTGAAATCTTTGTATATGTTGCTTCTATATAGTCTAAGAAACATATGTGCAAATCATCCAAACAGTACAAATCGCCAATTTTTTGTTCTTCCAGTTTAAGTGAACTACGCGCCCCATTGTTAATCCTTTAATGGAAATTATTTGTAAATTTCGGCAAGTAGAACAATGAATGGAACACGTTGACGGTTGAAATCTTTGTATATATTGCTTCTATATAGTCTAAGAAACATATATGCAAAGCATCCAAACGGTACCATTCGCCAATTTTTTGTTCTTCAAGTTTAAGTGAACTACGAGCCCCATTGTTAATCCTTTAAAGGAAATTATTTGTAAATTTCGACAATTAGAACAATGAATGGATCATGTAGACGGTTGAAATCATTGTATATATTGCTTCTATATAGTCTACGAAACAAATGTGCAAATTATCCAAACAGTACAATTCGCCAATTTTTTGTTCTTCAAGTTTAAGTGAACTACGAGCCCCATTGTTAATCCTTTAAAGGAAATTATTTGTAACTTTCGACAAGTAGAACAATGAATGGAACAGGTAGACTGTTGAAATCATTGTATATATTGCTTCTATATAGTCTAAGAAACATATATGCAAAGCATCCAAACAGTACATAATCGCCAATTTTTTGTTCTTCAAGTTTAAGTGAACAACGAGCCCCATTGATAATCATGAAAGGGAAATTATTTGTAACTTTCTTCAAATAGAACAATGAATAGAACAGTTAGACTGTTGAAATCTTTGTATATATTGCTTCTATATAGTCTAAGAAACATATATGCAAAGCATCCAAACAGTACGATTCGCCAATTTTTTGTTCTTCTAGTTTAAGTGAACAACGAGCCCCATTGATAATCATGGAAAGGAAATTATTTGTAACTTTCTACAAGTAGAACAATGAATAGAACAGGTAGACGGTTGAAATCATTGTATATATTACATCTATATAGTCTAAGAAACATATATGCAAAGCACCCAAACAGTACCATTCGCCAATTTTTTGTTCTTCAAGTTTAAGTGAACTACGAGCCCCATTGTTAATCCATCAACGGAAATTATGTGTAACTTTCGACAAGTAGAACAATGAATGGAACAGGTAGACGGTTGAAATCTTTGTATATATTGCTTCTATATAGTCTAAGAAACATATATGCAAAGCATCCAAACAGTACCATTCGCCAATTTTTTGTTCTTCAAGGTTAAGTGAAAAATGAGCCCCATTGTTAATCCTTTATCGGAAATTATCTGTAACTTTCGACAAGTAGAACAATGAATGGAACAGGTAGACGGTTGAAAACTTTGTATATGTTGCTTCTATATAGTCTAATAAACATATATGCAAAGCACCCAAACAGTACCATTCGCCAAATTTTTGTTCATCAAGTTTAAGTGAACTACGAGCCCCATTGTTAATCCACCAACGGAAATTATATGTAACTTTCGACAAGTAGAACAATGAATGGAACAGGTAGACGGTTGAAATCTTTGTATATATTGCTTCTATATAGTCTAAGAAACATATATGCAAAGCATCCAAACAGTACCATTCGCCAATTTTTTGTTCTTCAAGGTTAAGTGAAAAATGAGCCCCATTGTTAATCCTTTATCGGAAATTATCTGTAACTTTCTACAATTAGAACAATGAATGGAACAGGTAGACGGTTGAAATCTTTGTATATGTTGCTTCTATATAGTCTAAGAAACATATGTGCAAATTATCCAAACAGTACAATTCGCCAATTTTTTGTTCTTCAAGTTTAAATGAACTACGAGCCCAATTGTTAATCCTTTAAAGGAAATTATTTGTAAATTTCGGCAAGTAGAACAATGAATGGAATAGGTAGACTGTTGAAATCATTGTATATATTGCTTCTATATAGTCTAAGAAACATATATGCAAAGCATCCAAACAGTACAATTCGCCAATTTTTTGATCTTCAAGTTTGAGTGAACAGCGAGCTCCATTGATAATCATGAAATGGAAATTATTTGTAACTTTCTACAAGTAGAACAATGAATAGTACAGGTAGACGGGTGAAGTTTTTTTATATATTGCTTCTATATAGTCTAAGAAACATATATGCAAAGCATCCAAACAGTACAATTCGCCAATTTTTTGTTCTTCAAGTTTAAGTGAACAACGAGCCCCATTGATAATCATGAAACGGAAATTATTTGTAACTTTCTACAAGTAGAACAATTAATTGTACAGGTGGACGGGTGAAGTCTTTCTATATATTGCTTCTATTTATTCTAAGAAACATATATGCAAAGCATCCAACAGTACATTTCGCAAATTTTTTGTTCTTCAAGTTTAAGTGAACAACGAGCCCCATTGATAATCATGAAAGGGAAATTATTTGTAACTTTCTTCAAATAGAACAATGAATAGAACTGTTAGACTGTTGAAATCTTTGTATATATTGCTTCTATATAGTCTAAGAAACATATATGCAAAGCATCCAAACGGTACCATTCGCCAATTTTTTGTTCTTCAAGTTTAAGTGAACTACGAGCCCCATTGTTAATCCTTTAAAGGAAATTATTTGTAAATTTCGACAATTAGAACAATGAATGGATCATGTAGACGGTTGAAATCATTGTATATATTGCTTCTATATAGTCTACGAAACAAATGTGCAAATTATCCAAACAGTACAATTCGCCAATTTTTTGTTCTTCAAGTTTAAGTGAACTACGAGCCCCATTGTTAATCCTTTAAAGGAAATTATTTGTAATTTTCTACAATTAGAACAATGAATGGAACAGGTAGACGGTTGAAATCTTTGTATATATTGCTTCTATATAGTCTAAGGAACATATATGCAAAGCATCCAAACAGTACCATTCGCCAATTTTTTGTTCTTCAAGGTTAAGTGAAAATTGAGCCCCATTGTTGATCCTTTATCGGAAATTATTTGTAACTTTCGACAAGTAGAACAATGAATGGAACAGGTAGACGGTTGAAATCATTGTATATATTACATCAATATAGTCGAAGAAACATATATGCAAAGCACCCAAACAGTACCATTCGCCAATTTTTTGTTCTTCAAGTTTAAGTGAACTACGAGCCCCATTGTTAATCCTTTAAAGGAAGTTATTTGTAAATTTCGACAAGGAGAACAATGAATGGAACAGGTAGACGGTTGAAATCTTTGTATATGTTGCTTCTATATAGTCTAAGAAACATATGTGCAAATTATCCAAACAGTACAATTCGCCAATTTTTTGTTCTTCCAGTTTAAGTGAACTACGAGCTCCATTGTTAATCCTTTAAAGGAAATTATTTGTAAATTTCGGCAAGTAGAACAATGAATGGAATAAGTAGACTGTTGAAATCATTGTATATATTGCTTCTATATAGTCTAAGAAACATATATGCAAAGCATCCAAACAGTACATAATCGCCAATTTTTTGTTCTTCAAGTTTAAGTGAACAACGAGCCCCATTGATAATCATGAAAGGGAAATTATTTGTAACTTTCTTCAAATAGAACAATGAATAGAACAGTTAGACTGTTGAAATCTTTGTATATATTGCTTCTATATAGTCTAAGAAACATATATGCAAAGCATCCAAACAGTACGATTCGCCAATTTTTTGTTCTTCTAGTTTAAGTGAACAACGAGCCCCATTGATAATCATGGAAAGGAAATTATTTGTAACTTTCTACAAGTAGAACAATGAATTGTACAGGTAGACGGGTGAATTCTTTCTATATATTGCTTCTATATATTCTAAGAAACATATATGCAAAGCATCCAAACAGTACAATTCGCCAATTTTTTGTCCTTCAAGTTTAAGTGAACAACGAACCCCATTGATAATCATGAAAGGGAAATTATTTGTAACTTTCTTCAAATAGAACAATGAATAGAACAGTTAGACTGTTGAAATCTTTGTATATATTGCTTCTATATAGTCTAAGAAACATATATGCAAAGCATCCAAACAGTACGATTCGCCAATTTTTTGTTCTTCAAGTTTAAGTGAACAACGAGCCCCATTGATAATCATGAAACGGAAATTATTTGTAACTTTCTACAAGTAGAACAATGAATTGTTCAGGTAGACGGGTGAAGTCTTTCTATATATTGCTTCAATATATTCTAAGAAACATATATGCAAAGCATCCAAACAGTACAATTCGCCAATTTTTTGTTCTTCAAGTTTAAGTGAACTACGATCCCCATTGTTAATCCTTTAACGGAAATTATTTGTAACTTTCGACAAGTAGAACAATGAATGGAACAGGTAGACGGTTGAAATCTTTGTATATGTTGCTTCTATATAGTCTAAGAAACATATGTGCAAATCATCCAAACAGTACAAATCGCCAATTTTTTGTTCTTCCAGTTTAAGTGAACTACGCGCCCCATTGTTAATCCTTTAATGGAAATTATTTGTAAATTTCGGCAAGTAGAACAATGAATGGAACACGTTGACGGTTGAAATCTTTGTATATATTGCTTCTATATAGTCTAAGAAACATATATGCAAAGCATCCAAACGGTACCATTCGCCAATTTTTTGTTCTTCAAGTTTAAGTGAACTACGAGCCCCATTGTTAATCCTTTAAAGGAAATTATTTGTAAATTTCGACAATTAGAACAATGAATGGATCATGTAGACGGTTGAAATCATTGTATATATTGCTTCTATATAGTCTACGAAACAAATGTGCAAATTATCCAAACAGTACAATTCGCCAATTTTTTGTTCTTCAAGTTTAAGTGAACTACGAGCCCCATTGTTAATCCTTTAAAGGAAATTATTTGTAACTTTCGACAAGTAGAACAATGAATGGAACAGGTAGACTGTTGAAATCATTGTATATATTGCTTCTATATAGTCTAAGAAACATATATGCAAAGCATCCAAACAGTACATAATCGCCAATTTTTTGTTCTTCAAGTTTAAGTGAACAACGAGCCCCATTGATAATCATGAAAGGGAAATTATTTGTAACTTTCTTCAAATAGAACAATGAATAGAACAGTTAGACTGTTGAAATCTTTGTATATATTGCTTCTATATAGTCTAAGAAACATATATGCAAAGCATCCAAACAGTACGATTCGCCAATTTTTTGTTCTTCTAGTTTAAGTGAACAACGAGCCCCATTGATAATCATGGAAAGGAAATTATTTGTAACTTTCTACAAGTAGAACAATGAATAGAACAGGTAGACGGTTGAAATCATTGTATATATTACATCTATATAGTCTAAGAAACATATATGCAAAGCACCCAAACAGTACCATTCGCCAATTTTTTGTTCTTCAAGTTTAAGTGAACTACGAGCCCCATTGTTAATCCATCAACGGAAATTATGTGTAACTTTCGACAAGTAGAACAATGAATGGAACAGGTAGACGGTTGAAATCTTTGTATATATTGCTTCTATATAGTCTAAGAAACATATATGCAAAGCATCCAAACAGTACCATTCGCCAATTTTTTGTTCTTCAAGGTTAAGTGAAAAATGAGCCCCATTGTTAATCCTTTATCGGAAATTATCTGTAACTTTCGACAAGTAGAACAATGAATGGAACAGGTAGACGGTTGAAAACTTTGTATATGTTGCTTCTATATAGTCTAATAAACATATATGCAAAGCACCCAAACAGTACCATTCGCCAAATTTTTGTTCATCAAGTTTAAGTGAACTACGAGCCCCATTGTTAATCCACCAACGGAAATTATATGTAACTTTCGACAAGTAGAACAATGAATGGAACAGGTAGACGGTTGAAATCTTTGTATATATTGCTTCTATATAGTCTAAGAAACATATATGCAAAGCATCCAAACAGTACCATTCGCCAATTTTTTGTTCTTCAAGGTTAAGTGAAAAATGAGCCCCATTGTTAATCCTTTATCGGAAATTATCTGTAACTTTCTACAATTAGAACAATGAATGGAACAGGTAGACGGTTGAAATCTTTGTATATGTTGCTTCTATATAGTCTAAGAAACATATGTGCAAATTATCCAAACAGTACAATTCGCCAATTTTTTGTTCTTCAAGTTTAAATGAACTACGAGCCCAATTGTTAATCCTTTAAAGGAAATTATTTGTAAATTTCGGCAAGTAGAACAATGAATGGAATAGGTAGACTGTTGAAATCATTGTATATATTGCTTCTATATAGTCTAAGAAACATATATGCAAAGCATCCAAACAGTACAATTCGCCAATTTTTTGATCTTCAAGTTTGAGTGAACAGCGAGCTCCATTGATAATCATGAAATGGAAATTATTTGTAACTTTCTACAAGTAGAACAATGAATAGTACAGGTAGACGGGTGAAGTTTTTTTATATATTGCTTCTATATAGTCTAAGAAACATATATGCAAAGCATCCAAACAGTACAATTCGCCAATTTTTTGTTCTTCAAGTTTAAGTGAACAACGAGCCCCATTGATAATCATGAAACGGAAATTATTTGTAACTTTCTACAAGTAGAACAATTAATTGTACAGGTGGACGGGTGAAGTCTTTCTATATATTGCTTCTATTTATTCTAAGAAACATATATGCAAAGCATCCAACAGTACATTTCGCAAATTTTTTGTTCTTCAAGTTTAAGTGAACAACGAGCCCCATTGATAATCATGAAAGGGAAATTATTTGTAACTTTCTTCAAATAGAACAATGAATAGAACTGTTAGACTGTTGAAATCTTTGTATATATTGCTTCTATATAGTCTAAGAAACATATATGCAAAGCATCCAAACGGTACCATTCGCCAATTTTTTGTTCTTCAAGTTTAAGTGAACTACGAGCCCCATTGTTAATCCTTTAAAGGAAATTATTTGTAAATTTCGACAATTAGAACAATGAATGGATCATGTAGACGGTTGAAATCATTGTATATATTGCTTCTATATAGTCTACGAAACAAATGTGCAAATTATCCAAACAGTACAATTCGCCAATTTTTTGTTCTTCAAGTTTAAGTGAACTACGAGCCCCATTGTTAATCCTTTAAAGGAAATTATTTGTAATTTTCTACAATTAGAACAATGAATGGAACAGGTAGACGGTTGAAATCTTTGTATATATTGCTTCTATATAGTCTAAGGAACATATATGCAAAGCATCCAAACAGTACCATTCGCCAATTTTTTGTTCTTCAAGGTTAAGTGAAAATTGAGCCCCATTGTTGATCCTTTATCGGAAATTATTTGTAACTTTCGACAAGTAGAACAATGAATGGAACAGGTAGACGGTTGAAATCATTGTATATATTACATCAATATAGTCGAAGAAACATATATGCAAAGCACCCAAACAGTACCATTCGCCAATTTTTTGTTCTTCAAGTTTAAGTGAACTACGAGCCCCATTGTTAATCCTTTAAAGGAAGTTATTTGTAAATTTCGACAAGGAGAACAATGAATGGAACAGGTAGACGGTTGAAATCTTTGTATATGTTGCTTCTATATAGTCTAAGAAACATATGTGCAAATTATCCAAACAGTACAATTCGCCAATTTTTTGTTCTTCCAGTTTAAGTGAACTACGAGCTCCATTGTTAATCCTTTAAAGGAAATTATTTGTAAATTTCGGCAAGTAGAACAATGAATGGAATAAGTAGACTGTTGAAATCATTGTATATATTGCTTCTATATAGTCTAAGAAACATATATGCAAAGCATCCAAACAGTACATAATCGCCAATTTTTTGTTCTTCAAGTTTAAGTGAACAACGAGCCCCATTGATAATCATGAAAGGGAAATTATTTGTAACTTTCTTCAAATAGAACAATGAATAGAACAGTTAGACTGTTGAAATCTTTGTATATATTGCTTCTATATAGTCTAAGAAACATATATGCAAAGCATCCAAACAGTACGATTCGCCAATTTTTTGTTCTTCTAGTTTAAGTGAACAACGAGCCCCATTGATAATCATGGAAAGGAAATTATTTGTAACTTTCTACAAGTAGAACAATGAATAGAACAGGTAGACGGTTGAAATCATTGTATATATTACATCTATATAGTCTAAGAAACATATATGCAAAGCACCCAAACAGTACCATTCGCCAATTTTTTGTTCTTCAAGTTTAAGTGAACTACGAGCCCCATTGTTAATCCGTCAACGGAAATTATGTGTAACTTTCGACAAGTAGAACAATGAATGGAACAGGTAGACGGTTGAAATCTTTGTATATATTGCTTCTATATAGTCTAAGAAACATATATGCAAAGCATCCAAACAGTACCAATCGCCAATTTTTTGTTCTTCAAGGTTAAGTGAAAAATGAGCCCCATTGTTAATCCTTTATCGGAAATTATCTGTAACTTTCGACAAGTAGAACAATGAATGGAACAGGTAGACGGTTGAAAACTTTGTATATATTGCTTCTATATAGTCTAATAAACATATATGCAAAGCACCCAAACAGTACCATTCGCCAAATTTTTGTTCATCAAGTTTAAGTGAACTACGAGCCCCATTGTTAATCCACCAACGGAAATTATATGTAACTTTCGACAAGTAGAACAATGAATGGAACAGGTAGACGGTTGAAATCTTTGTATATATTGCTTCTATATAGTCTAAGGAACATATATGCAAAGCATCCAAACAGTACAATTCGCCAATTTTTTGTTTTTCAAGTTTAAGTGAACTACGAGCCCCATTGTTAATCCTTTAACGGAAATTAATTGTAATTTTCTACAATTAGAACAATGAATGGAACAGGTAGACGGTTGAAATCTTTGTATATGTTGCTTCTATATAGTCTAAGAAACATATGTGCAAATTATCCAAACAGTACAATTCGCCAATTTTTTGTTCTTCAAGTTTAAGTGAACTACGAGCCCAATTGTTAATCCTTTAAAGGAAATTATTTGTAAATTTCGGCAAGTAGAACAATGAATGGAATAGGTAGACTGTTGAAATCATTGTATATATTGCTTCTATATAGTCTAAGAAACATATATGCAAAGCATCCAAACAGTACAATTCGCCAATTTTTTGATCTTCAAGTTTGAGTGAACAACGAGCTCCATTGATAATCATGAAATGGAAATTATTTGTAACTTTCTACAAGTAGAACAATGAATAGTACAGGTAGACGGGTGAAGTTTTTTTATATATTGCTTCTATATAGTCTAAGAAACATATATGCAAAGCATCCAAACAGTACAATTCGCCAATTTTTTGTTCTTCAAGTTTAAGTGAACAACGAGCCCCATTGATAATCATGAAACGGAAATTATTTGTAACTTTCTACAAGTAGAACAATTAATTGTACAGGTGGACGGGTGAAGTCTTTCTATATATTGCTTCTATTTATTCTAAGAAACATATATGCAAAGCATCCAACAGTACATTTCGCAAATTTTTTGTTCTTCAAGTTTAAGTGAACAACGAGCCCCATTGATAATCATGAAAGGGAAATTATTTGTAACTTTCTTCAAATAGAACAATGAATAGAACTGTTAGACTGTTGAAATCTTTGTATATATTGCTTCTATATAGTCTAAGAAACATATATGCAAAGCATCCAAACAGTACGATTCGCCAATTTTTTGTTCTTCAAGTTTAAGTGAACAACGAGCCTCATTGATAATCATGAAAAGGAAATTATTTGTAACTTTCTACAAGTATAACAATGAATAGAGCAGGTAGACGGTTGAAATCTTTCTATATATTGCTTCTATATAGTCTAAGAAACATATATGCAAAGCATCCAAACAGTACCATTCGCCAATTTTTTGTTTTTCAAGTTTAAGTGAACAACGAGCCCCATTGATAATCATGAAAAGGAAATTATTTGTAACTTTCTACAAGTATAACAATGAATAGAACAGGTAGACGGTTGAAATCTTTCTATATATTGCTTCTATATAGTCTAAGAAACATATATGCAAAGCATCCAAACAGTACAATTCGCCAATTTATTGTTCTTCAAGTTTAAGTGAACAACGAGCCCCATTGTTAATCCTTTAAAGGAAATTATTTGTAAATATCGACAAGAAGAACAATGAATGGAACAGGTAGACGGTTGAAATCTTTGTATATGTTGCTTCTATATAGTCTAAGAAACATATGTGCAAATTATCCAAACAGTACAATTCGCCAATTTTTTGTTCTTCCAGTTTAAGTGAACTACGAGCTCCATTGTTAATCCTTTAAAGGAAATTATTTGTAAATTTCGGCAAGTAGAACAATGAATGGAATAGGTAGACTGTTGAAATCATTGTATATATTGCTTCTATATAGTCTAAGAAACATATATGCAAAGCATCCAAACAGTACATAATCGCCAATTTTTTGTTCTTCAAGTTTAAGTGAACAACGAGCCCCATTGATAATCATGAAAGGGAAATTATTTGTAACTTTCTTCAAATAGAACAATGAATAGAACAGTTAGACTGTTGAAATCTTTGTATATATTGCTTCTATATAGTCTAAGAAACATATATGCAAAGCATCCAAACAGTACGATTCGCCAATTTTTTGTTCTTCTAGTTTAAGTGAACAACGAGCCCCATTGATAATCATGGAAAGGAAATTATTTGTAACTTTCTACAAGTAGAACAATGAATAGAACAGGTAGACGGTTGAAATCATTGTATATATTACATCTATATAGTCTAAGAAACATATATGCAAAGCACCCAAACAGTACCATTCGCCAATTTTTTGTTCTTCAAGTTTAAGTGAACTACGAGCCCCATTGTTAATCCATCAACGGAAATTATGTGTAACTTTCGACAAGTAGAACAATGAATGGAACAGGTAGACGGTTGAAATCTTTGTATATATTGCTTCTATATAGTCTAAGAAACATATATGCAAAGCATCCAAACAGTACCATTCGCCAATTTTTTGTTCTTCAAGGTTAAGTGAAAAATGAGCCCCATTGTTAATCCTTTATCGGAAATTATCTGTAACTTTCGACAAGTAGAACAATGAATGGAACAGGTAGACGGTTGAAAACTTTGTATATATTGCTTCTATATAGTCTAATAAACATATATGCAAAGCACCCAAACAGTACCATTCGCCAAATTTTTGTTCATCAAGTTTAAGTGAACTACGAGCCCCATTGTTAATCCACCAACGGAAATTATATGTAACTTTCGACAAGTAGAACAATGAATGGAACTGGTAGACGGTTGAAATCTTTGTATATATTGCTTCTATATAGTCTAAGGAACATATATGCAAAGCATCCAAACAGTACAATTCGCCAATTTTTTGTTTTTCAAGTTTAAGTGAACTACGAGCCCCATTGTTAATCCTTTAACGGAAATTAATTGTAATTTTCTACAATTAGAACAATGAATGGAACAGGTAGACGGTTGAAATCATTGTATATATTACATCAATATAGTCGAAGAAACATATATGCAAAGCACCCAAACAGTACCATTCGCCAATTTTTTGTTCTTCAAGTTTAAGTGAACTACGAGCCCCATTGTTAATCCTTTAAAGGAAATTATTTGTAAATTTCGGCAAGTAGAACAATGAATGGAATAGGTAGACTGTTGAAATCATTGTATATATTGCTTCTATATAGTCTAAGAAACATATATGCAAAGCATCCAAAAAGTACAATTCGCCAATTTTTTGATCTTCAAGTTTAAGTGAACAGCGAGCTCCATTGATAATCATGAAATGGAAATTATTTGTAACTTTCTACAAGTAGAACAATGAATAGTACAGGTAGACGGGTGAAGTTTTTTTATATATTGCTTCTATATAGTCTAAGAAACATATATGCAAAGCATCCAAACAGTACAATTCGCCAATTTTTTGTTCTTCAAGTTTAAGTGAACAACGAGCCCCATTGATAATCATGAAACGGAAATTATTTGTAACTTTCTACAAGTAGAACAATTAATTGTACAGGTGGACGGGTGAAGTCTTTCTATATATTGCTTCTATTTATTCTAAGAAACATATATGCAAAGCATCCAACAGTACATTTCGCAAATTTTTTGTTCTTCAAGTTTAAGTGAACAACGAGCCCCATTGATAATCATGAAAGGGAAATTATTTGTAACTTTCTTCAAATAGAACAATGAATAGAACTGTTAGACTGTTGAAATCTTTGTATATATTGCTTCTATATAGTCTAAGAAACATATATGCAAAGCATCCAAACAGTACGATTCGCCAATTTTTTGTTCTTCAAGTTTAAGTGAACAACGAGCCTCATTGATAATCATGAAAAGGAAATTATTTGTAACTTTCTACAAGTATAACAATGAATAGAGCAGGTAGACGGTTGAAATCTTTCTATATATTGCTTCTATATAGTCTAAGAAACATATATGCAAAGCATCCAAACAGTACAATTCGCCAATTTTTTGTTTTTCAAGTTTAAGTGAACAACGAGCCCCATTGATAATCATGAAAAGGAAATTATTTGTAACTTTCTACAAGTATAACAATGAATAGAACAGGTAGACGGTTGAAATCTTTCTATATATTGCTTCTATATAGTCTAAGAAACATATATGCAAAGCATCCAAACAGTACAATTCGCCAATTTATTGTTCTTCAAGTTTAAGTGAACAACGAGCCCCATTGTTAATCCTTTAAAGGAAATTATTTGTAAATATCGACAAGAAGAACAATGAATGGAACAGGTAGACGGTTGAAATCATTGTATATGTTGCTTCTATATAGTCTAAGAAACATATATGCAAAGCATCCAAACAGTACCATTCGCCAATTTTTTGTTCTTCAAGGTTAAGTGAAAAATGAGCCCCATTGTTAATCCTTTATCGGAAATTATTTGTAACTTTCGACAAGTAGAACAGTGAATGGAACAGGTAGACGGTTGAAAACTTTGTATATATTGCTTCTATATAGTCTAAGAAACATGTACGCAAAGCATCCAAACAGTACCATTCGCCAATTTTTTGTTCCTCAAGTTTAAGTGAACAATGAGCCCCATTGTTAATCCTTTATCGGAAATTATTTGTAACTTTCGACAAGTAGAACAATGAATGGAAAAGGTAGACGGTTGAAATCTTTGTAAATATTGCTTCTATATAGTCTAAGAAACATATATGCAAAGCATCCAAACAGTACCATTCGCCAATTTTTTGTTCTTCAAGTTTAAGTGAACAACGAGCCCCATTGTTAATCCTTTAAAGGAAATTATTTGTAAATATCGACAAGAAGAACAATGAATGGAACAGGTAGACGGTTGAAATCATTGTATATGTTGCTTCTATATAGTCTAAGAAACATATATGCAAAGCATCCAAACAGTACCATTCGCCAATTTTTTGTTCTTCAAGTTTAAGTGAACAACGAGCCCCATTGATAATCATGAAAGGGAAATTATTTGTAACTTTCTTCAAATAGAACAATGAATAGAACAGTTAGACTGTTGAAATCTTTGTATATATTGCTTCTATATAGTCTAAGAAACATATATGCAAAGCATCCAAACAGTACGATTCGCCAATTTTTTGTTCTTCTAGTTTAAGTGAACAACGAGCCCCATTGATAATCATGGAAAGGAAATTATTTGTAACTTTCTACAAGTAGAACAATGAATAGAACAGGTAGACGGTTGAAATCATTGTATATATTACATCTATATAGTCTAAGAAACATATATGCAAAGCACCCAAACAGTACCATTCGCCAATTTTTTGTTCTTCAAGTTTAAGTGAACTACGAGCCCCATTGTTAATCCATCAACGGAAATTATGTGTAACTTTCGACAAGTAGAACAATGAATGGAACAGGTAGACGGTTGAAATCTTTGTATATATTGCTTCTATATAGTCTAAGAAACATATATGCAAAGCATCCAAACAGTACATAATCGCCAATTTTTTGTTCTTCAAGTTTAAGTGAACAACGAGCCCCATTGATAATCATGAAAGGGAAATTATTTGTAACTTTCTTCAAATAGAACAATGAATAGAACAGTTAGACTGTTGAAATCTTTGTATATATTGCTTCTATATAGTCTAAGAAACATATATGCAAAGCATCCAAACAGTACGATTCGCCAATTTTTTGTTCTTCTAGTTTAAGTGAACAACGAGCCCCATTGATAATCATGGAAAGGAAATTATTTGTAACTTTCTACAAGTAGAACAATGAATAGAACAGGTAGACGGTTGAAATCATTGTATATATTACATCTATATAGTCTAAGAAACATATATGCAAAGCACCCAAACAGTACCATTCGCCAATTTTTTGTTCTTCAAGTTTAAGTGAACTACGAGCCCCATTGTTAATCCATCAACGGAAATTATGTGTAACTTTCGACAAGTAGAACAATGAATGGAACAGGTAGACGGTTGAAATCTTTGTATATATTGCTTCTATATAGTCTAAGAAACATATATGTAAAGCATCCAAACAGTACCATTCGCCAATTTTTTGTTCTTCAAGGTTAAGTGAAAAATGAGCCCCATTGTTAATCCTTTATCGGAAATTATCTGTAACTTTCGACAAGTAGAACAATGAATGGAACAAGTAGACGGTTGAAAACTTTGTATATATTGCTTCTATATAGTCTAATAAACATATATGCAAAGCACCCAAACAGTACCATTCGCCAAATTTTTGTTCATCAAGTTTAAGTGAACTACGAGCCCCATTGTTAATCCACCAACGGAAATTATATGTAACTTTCGACAAGTAGAACAATGAATGGAACTGGTAGACGGTTGAAATCTTTGTATATATTGCTTCTATATAGTCTAAGGAACATATATGCAAAGCATCCAAACAGTAAAATTCGCCAATTTTTTGTTTTTCAAGTTTAAGTGAACTACGAGCCCCATTGTTAATCCTTTAACGGAAATTAATTGTAATTTTCTACAATTAGAACAATGAATGGAACAGGTAGACGGTTGAAATCATTGTATATATTACATCAATATAGTCGAAGAAACATATATGCAAAGCACCCAAACAGTACCATTCGCCAATTTTTTGTTCTTCAAGTTTAAGTGAACTACGAGCCCCATTGTTAATCCTTTAAAGGAAGTTATTTGTAAATTTCGACAAGGAGAACAATGAATGGAACAGGTAGACGGTTGAAATCTTTGTATATGTTGCTTCTATATAGTCTAAGAAACATATGTGCAAATTATCCAAACAGTACAATTCGCCAATTTTTTGTTCTTCAAGTTTAAGTGAACTACGAGCCCAATTGTTAATCCTTTAAAGGAAATTATTTGTAAATTTCGGCAAGTAGAACAATGAATGGAATAGGTAGACTGTTGAAATCATTGTATATATTGCTTCTATATAGTCTAAGAAACATATATGCAAAGCATCCAAACAGTACAATTCGCCAATTTTTTGATCTTCAAGTTTAAGTGAACAGCGAGCTCCATTGATAATCATGAAATGGAAATTATTTGTAACTTTCTACAAGTAGAACAATGAATAGTACAGGTAGACGGGTGAAGTTTTTTTATATATTGCTTCTATATAGTCTAAGAAACATATATGCAAAGCATCCAAACAGTACAATTCGCCAATTTTTTGTTCTTCAAGTTTAAGTGAACAACGAGCCCCATTGATAATCATGAAACGGAAATTATTTGTAACTTTCTACAAGTAGAACAATTAATTGTACAGGTGGACGGGTGAAGTCTTTCTATATATTGCTTCTATTTATTCTAAGAAACATATATGCAAAGCATCCAACAGTACATTTCGCAAATTTTTTGTTCTTCAAGTTTAAGTGAACAACGAGCCCCATTGATAATCATGAAAGGGAAATTATTTGTAACTTTCTTCAAATAGAACAATGAATAGAACTGTTAGACTGTTGAAATCTTTGTATATATTGCTTCTATATAGTCTAAGAAACATATATGCAAAGCATCCAAACAGTACGATTCGCCAATTTTTTGTTCTTCAAGTTTAAGTGAACAACGAGCCTCATTGATAATCATGAAAAGGAAATTATTTGTAACTTTCTACAAGTATAACAATGAATAGAGCAGGTAGACGGTTGAAATCTTTCTATATATTGCTTCTATATAGTCGAAGAAACATATATGCAAAGCATCCAAACAGTACAATTCGCCAATTTTTTGTTTTTCAAGTTTAAGTGAACAACGAGCCCCATTGATAATCATGAAAAGGAAATTATTTGTAACTTTCTACAAGTATAACAATGAATAGAACAGGTAGACGGTTGAAATCTTTCTATATATTGCTTCTATATAGTCTAAGAAACATATATGCAAAGCATCCAAACAGTACCATTCGCCAATTTTTTGTTCTTCAACGTTAAGTGAACAATGAGCCACATTGTTAATCCTTTATCGGAAACTATTTGTAACTTTCTACAAATAGAACAATAATTGGAACACGTAGACGGTTGAAATCTTTGTATATATTGCTTCTATATAGACTAAGAAACATATATGCAAAGCATCCAAACAGTACCATTCGCCAATTTTTTGTTCTTCAAGTTTAAGTAAACAACGAGCCCCATTGATAATCATGAAAGGGAAATTATTTGTAACTTTCTTCAAATAGAACAATGAATAGAACAGTTAGACTGTTGAAATCTTTGTATATATTGCTTCTATATAGTCTAAGAAACATATATGCAAAGCATCCAAACAGTACGATTCGCCAATTTTTTGTTCTTCTAGTTTAAGTGAACAACGAGCCCCATTGATAATCATGGAAAGGAAATTATTTGTAACTTTCTACAAGTAGAACAATGAATAGAACAGGTAGACGGTTGAAATCATTGTATATATTACATCTATATAGTCTAAGAAACATATATGCAAAGCACCCAAACAGTACCATTCGCCAATTTTTTATTCTTCAAGTTTAACTGAACTACGAGCCCCATTGTGAATCCATCAACGGAAATTATGTGTAACTTTCGACAAGTAGAACAATGAATGGAACAGGTAGACGGTTGAAATCTTTGTATATATTGCTTCTATATAGTCTAAGAAACATATATGCAAAGCATCCAAACAGTACCATTCGCCAATTTTTTGTTCTTCAAGGTTAAGTGAAAAATGAGCCCCATTGTTAATCCTTTATCGGAAATTATCTGTAACTTTCGACAAGTAGAACAATGAATGGAACAGGTAGACGGTTGAAAACTTTGTATATATTGCTTCTATATAGTCTAATAAACATATATGCAAAGCACCCAAACAGTACCATTCGCCAAATTTTTGTTCATCAAGTTTAAGTGAACTACGAGCCCCATTGTTAATCCACCAACGGAAATTATATGTAACTTTCGACAAGTAGAACAATGAATGGAACTGGTAGACGGTTGAAATCTTTGTATATATTGCTTCTATATAGTCTAAGGAACATATATGCAAAGCATCCAAACAGTACAATTCGCCAATTTTTTGTTTTTCAAGTTTAAGTGAACTACGAGCCCCATTGTTAATCCTTTAACGGAAATTAATTGTAATTTTCTACAATTAGAACAATGAATGGAACAGGTAGACGGTTGAAATCATTGTATATATTACATCAATATAGTCGAAGAAACATATATGCAAAGCACCCAAACAGTACCATTCGCCAATTTATTGTTCTTCAAGTTTAAGTGAACAACGAGCCCCATTGTTAATCCTTTAAAGGAAATTATTTGTAAATTTCGACAAGCAGAACAATGATTTGAACACGTAGACAGTTGATATATTATTATATATTGCTTCCATATAGTCTAAGAAACATATATGCAAAGCATCCAAACAGTACCATTCACCAATTTATTGTTCTTCAAGTTTAAGTGAACAACGAGCCCCATTGTTAATCCTTTAAAGGAAATTATTTGTAAATTTCGACAAGTAGAACAATGATTGGAACACGTAGACGGTTGTAATCTTTGTATATATTGCTTGCGTATAGTCTAAGAAACATATATGCAAAGCATCCAAACAGTACCATTCGCCAATTTTTTGTTCTTCAAGGTTAAGTGAACAATGAGCCCGATTGTTAATACTTTATCCGAAATTATTTGTAAATTTCGACAAGTAGAACAATGATTGGAACACGTGGACGGTTGAAATCTTTGTATATATTGCTTCCATATAGTCTAAGAAACATATATGCAAAGCATCCAAACAGCACAATTCGCCAATTTTTTGTTCTTCAAGTTTAAGTGAACAATGAGCCCCAATGGTTAATCCTTTATCGGAAATAATTTGTAACTTTCGACAAGTAGAACAATGAATGAAACAGGTAGACGGTTGAAATCTTTGTATATATTGCTTCTATATAGTCTGAGAAACATATATGCCATGCATCCAAACAGTACCATTCGCCAATTTATTGTTCTTCAAGTTTAAGTGAACAACGAGCCCCATTGTTAATCCTTTAAAGGAAATTATTTGTAAATTTCGACAAGTAGAACAATGATTGGAACACGTAGACGGTTGAAATCTTTGTATATATTGCTTCCATATAGTCTAAGAAACATGTACGCAAAGCATCCAAACAGTACCATTCGCCAATTTTTTGTTCTTCAAGTTTAAGTGAACAATGAGCCCCAATGGTTAATCCTTTATCGGAAATTATTTGTAATTTTCGACAAGTAGAACACTGATTGGAACACGTAGACGGTTGAATTCTTTGTATATATTGCTTCCATATAGTCTAAGAAACATGTACGCAAAGCATCCAAACAGTACCATTCGCCAATTTTTTGTTCTTCAAGTTTAAGTGAACAATGAGCCCCAATGGTTAATCCTTTATCGGAAATTATTTGTAATTTTCGACAAGTAGAACAATGAATGGAACATGTAAACGGTTGAAATCTTTGGATATATTGCTTCTATATAACCTAAGAAACATATATGCAAAGCATCCAAACAGTACCATTCGCCAATTTTTTGTTCTTCAAGTTTAAGTGAACAATGAGCCCCAATGGTTAATCCTTTATCGGAAATTATTTGTAACTTTCTACAAGTAGAACAATAATTGGAACACGTAGACGGTTGAAATCTTTGTATATATTGCTTCTATATAGACTAAGAAACATATATGCAAAGCATCCAAACAGTACCATTCGCCAATTATTTGTTCTTCAAGTTTAAGTGAACAACGAGCCCCATTGATAATCATGAAACGGAAATTATTTGTAACTTTCGACATGTAGAACAATGAATGGAACAGGTAGACGGTTGAAATCATTATATATATTGCTTCTATATAGCCTAAGAAACATATATGCATAGCATCTACACAGTACAATTCGCCAATTTATTGTTCTTCAAGTTTAAGTGAACAACGAGCCCCATTGTTAATCCTTTAAAGGAAATTATTTGTAAATTTCGACAAGTAGAACAATGATTGGAACACGTAGACGGTTGAAATCTTTGTATATATTGCTTCCATATAGTCTAAGAAACATGTACGCAAAGCATCCAAACAGTACCATTCGCCAATTTTTTGTTCTTCAAGTTTAAGTGAACAATGAGCCCCAATGGTTAATCCTTTATCGGAAATTATTTGTAATTTTCGACAATTAGAACAATGAATGGAACATGTAAACGGTTGAAATCTTTGGATATATTGCTTCTATATAACCTAAGAAACATATATGCAAAGCATCCAAACAGTACCATTCGCCAATTTTTTGTTCTTCAAGGTTAAGTGAACAATGAGCCACATTGTTAATCCTTTATCGGAAACTATTTGTAACTTTCTACAAGTAGAACAATAATTGGAACACGTAGACGGTTGAAATCTTTGTATATATTGCTTCTATATAGACTAAGAAACATATATGCAAAGCATCCAAACAGTACCATTCGCCAATTTTTTGTTCTTCAAGTTTAAGTGAACAATGAGCCCCAATGGTTAATCCTTTATCGGAAATTATTTGTAATTTTCGACAAGAAGAACAATGAATGGAACATGTAAACGGTTGAAATCTTTGTATATATTGCTTCTATATAGTCTGAGAAACATATATGCAAAGAATCCAAACAGTACCATTCGCCAATTTATTGTTCATCAAGTTTAAGTGAACAACGAGCCCCATTGTTAATCCTTTAAAGGAAATTATTTGTAAATTTCGACAAGTAGAACAATGATTGGAACACGTAGACGGTTGAAATCTTTGTATATATTGCTTCCATATAGTGTAAGAAACATGTACGCAAAGCATCCAAACAGTACCATTCGCCAATTTTTTGTTCTTCAAGGTTAAGTGAACAATGAGCCACATTGTTAATCCTTTATCGGAAACTATTTGTAACTTTCTACAAGTAGAACAATAATTGGAACACGTAGACGGTTGAAATCTTTGTATATATTGCTTCCATATAGTCTAAGAAACATGTACGCAAAGCATCCAAACAGTACCATTCGCCAATTTTTTGTTCTTCAAGTTTAAGTGAACAATGAGCCCCAATGGTTAATCCTTTATCGGAAATTATTTGTAACTTTCGACAAGTAGAACAATGAATGGAACAGGTAGACGGTTGAAATCTTTGTATATATTGCTTCTATATAGTCTGAGAAACATATATGCAAAGCATCCAAACAGTACCATTCGCCAATTTATTGTTCATCAAGTTTAAGTGAACAACGAGCCCCATTGTTAATCCTTTAAAGGAAATTATTTGTAAATTTCGACAAGTAGAACAATGATTGGAACACGTAGACGGTTGAAATCTTTGTATATATTGCTTCCATATAGTGTAAGAAATATGTACGCAAAGCATCCAAACAGTACCATTCGCCAATTTTTTGTTCTTCAAGTTTAAGAGAACAACGAGCCCCATTGTTAATCCTTTAAAGGTAATTATTTGTAAATTTCGACAAGTAGCACAATGATTGGAACACGTAGACGGTTGAAATCTTTGTATACATTGCTTCCATATAGTCTAAGAAACATGTACGCAAAGCATCCAAACAGTACCATTCGCCAATTTTTTGTTCTTCAAGTTTAAGTGAACAATGAGCCCCAATGGTTAATCCTTTATCGGAAATTATTTGTAATTTTCGACAAGTAGAACAATGAATGGAACATGTAAACGGTTGAAATCTTTGGATATATTGCTTCTATATAACCTAAGAAACATATATGCAAAGCATCCAAACAGTACCATTCGCCAATTTTTTGTTCTTCAAGGTTAAGTGAACAATGAGCCACATTGTTAATCCTTTATCGGAAACTATTTGTAACTTTCTACAAGTAGAACAATAATTGGAACACGTAGACGGTTGAAATCTTTGTATATATTGCTTCTATATAGACTAAGAAACATATATGCAAAGCATCCAAACAGTACCATTCGCCAATTATTTGTTCTTCAAGTTTAAGTGAACAACGAGCCCCATTGATAATCATGAAACGGAAATTATTTGTAACTTTCGACATGTAGAACAATGAATGGAACAGGTAGACGGTTGAAATCATTATATATATTGCTTCTATATAGTCTGAGAAACATATATGCATGGCATCCACACAGTACAATTCGCCAATTTATTGTTCTTCAAGTTTAAGTGAACAACGAGCCCCATTGTTAATCCTTTAAAGGAAATTATTTATAAAATTTCGACAAGCAGAACAATGATTGGAACACGTAGACGGTTGAAATATTATTATATATTGCTTCCATATAGTCTAAGAAACATATATGCAAAGCATCCAAACAGTACCATTCGCCAATTTATTGTTCTTCAAGTTTAAGTGAACAACGAGCCCCATTGTTAATCCTTTAAAGGAAATTATTTGTAAATTTCGACAAGTAGAACAATGAATGGAACAGGTAGACGGTTGAAAACTTTGTATATATTGCTTCTATATAGTCTAATAAACATATATGCAAAGCACCCAAACAGTACCATTCGCCAAATTTTTGTTCATCAAGTTTAAGTGAACTACGAGCCCCATTGTTAATCCATCAACGGAAATTATGTGTAACTTTCGACAAGTAGAACAATGAATGGAACAGGTAGACGGTTGAAATCTTTGTATATATTGCTTCTATATAGTCTAAGAAACATATATGCAAAGCATCCAAACAGTACCATTCGCCAATTTTTTGTTCTTCAAGGTTAAGTGAAAAATGAGCCCCATTGTTAATCCTTTATCGGAAATTATCTGTAACTTTCGACAAGTAGAACAATGAATGGAACAGGTAGACGGTTGAAAACTTTGTATATATTGCTTCTATATAGTCTAATAAACATATATGCAAAGCACCCAAACAGTACCATTCGCCAAATTTTTGTTCATCAAGTTTAAGTGAACTACGAGCCCCATTGTTAATCCACCAACGGAAATTATATGTAACTTTCGACAAGTAGAACAATGAATGGAACTGGTAGACGGTTGAAATCTTTGTATATATTGCTTCTATATAGTCTAAGGAACATATATGCAAAGCATCCAAACAGTACAATTCGCCAATTTTTTGTTTTTCAAGTTTAAGTGAACTACGAGCCCCATTGTTAATCCTTTAACGGAAATTAATTGTAATTTTCTACAATTAGAACAATGAATGGAACAGGTAGACGGTTGAAATCATTGTATATATTACATCAATATAGTCGAAGAAACATATATGCAAAGCACCCAAACAGTACCATTCGCCAATTTTTTGTTCTTCAAGTTTAAGTGAACTACGAGCCCCATTGTTAATCCTTTAAAGGAAATTATTTGTAAATTTCGGCAAGTAGAACAATGAATGGAATAGGTAGACTGTTGAAATCATTGTATATATTGCTTCTATATAGTCTAAGAAACATATATGCAAAGCATCCAAAAAGTACAATTCGCCAATTTTTTGATCTTCAAGTTTAAGTGAACAGCGAGCTCCATTGATAATCATGAAATGGAAATTATTTGTAACTTTCTACAAGTAGAACAATGAATAGTACAGGTAGACGGGTGAAGTTTTTTTATATATTGCTTCTATATAGTCTAAGAAACATATATGCAAAGCATCCAAACAGTACAATTCGCCAATTTTTTGTTCTTCAAGTTTAAGTGAACAACGAGCCCCATTGATAATCATGAAACGGAAATTATTTGTAACTTTCTACAAGTAGAACAATTAATTGTACAGGTGGACGGGTGAAGTCTTTCTATATATTGCTTCTATTTATTCTAAGAAACATATATGCAAAGCATCCAACAGTACATTTCGCAAATTTTTTGTTCTTCAAGTTTAAGTGAACAATGAGCCCCATTGTTAATCCTTTATCGGAAATTATTTGTAACTTTCGACAAGTAGAACAATGAATGGAAAAGGTAGACGGTTGAAATCTTTGTAAATATTGCTTCTATATAGTCTAAGAAACATATATGCAAAGCATCCAAACAGTACCATTCGCCAATTTTTTGTTCTTCAAGTTTAAGTGAACAACGAGCCCCATTGTTAATCCTTTAAAGGAAATTATTTGTAAATTTCGACAAGTAGAACAATGATTGGAACACGTAGACGGTTGAAATCTTTGTATATATTGCTTCCATATAGTCTAAGAAACATGTACGCAAAGCATCCAAACAGTACCATTCGCCAATTTTTTGTTCTTCAAGTTTAAGTGAACAATGAGCCCCAATGGTTAATCCTTTATCGGAAATTATTTGTAATTTTCGACAAGTAGAACAATGAATGGAACATGTAAACGGTTGAAATCTTTGGATATATTGCTTCTATATAACCTACGAAACATATATGCAAAGCATCCAAACAGTACCATTCGCCAATTTTTTGTTCTTCAACGTTAAGTGAACAATGAGCCACATTGTTAATCCTTTATCGGAAACTATTTGTAACTTTCTACAAATAGAACAATAATTGGAACAGGTAGACGGTTGAAATCTTTGTATATATTGCTTCTATATAGTCTAAGAAACATATATGCAAAGCATCCAAACAGTACATAATCGCCAATTTTTTGTTCTTCAAGTTTAAGTGAACAACGAGCCCCATTGATAATCATGAAAGGGAAATTATTTGTAACTTTCTTCAAATAGAACAATGAATAGAACAGTTAGACTGTTGAAATCTTTGTATATATTGCTTCTATATAGTCTAAGAAACATATATGCAAAGCATCCAAACAGTACGATTCGCCAATTTTTTGTTCTTCTAGTTTAAGTGAACAACGAGCCCCATTGATAATCATGGAAAGGAAATTATTTGTAACTTTCTACAAGTAGAACAATGAATAGAACAGGTAGACGGTTGAAATCATTGTATATATTACATCTATATAGTCTAAGAAACATATATGCAAAGCACCCAAACAGTACCATTCGCCAATTTTTTGTTCTTCAAGTTTAAGTGAACTACGAGCCCCATTGTTAATCCATCAACGGAAATTATGTGTAACTTTCGACAAGTAGAACAATGAATGGAACAGGTAGACGGTTGAAATCTTTGTATATATTGCTTCTATATAGTCTAAGAAACATATATGCAAAGCATCCAAACAGTACCATTCGCCAATTTTTTGTTCTTCAAGGTTAAGTGAAAAATGAGCCCCATTGTTAATCCTTTATCGAAAATTATCTGTAACTTTCGACAAGTAGAACAATGAATGGAACAGGTAGACGGTTGAAAACTTTGTATATATTGCTTCTATATAGTCTAATAAACATATATGCAAAGCACCCAAACAGTACCATTCGCCAAATTTTTGTTCATCAAGTTTAAGTGAACTACGAGCCCCATTGTTAATCCACCAACGGAAATTATATGTAACTTTCGACAAGTAGAACAATGAATGGAACTGGTAGACGGTTGAAATCTTTGTATATATTGCTTCTATATAGTCTAAGGAACATATATGCAAAGCATCCAAACAGTACAATTCGCCAATTTTTTTTTTTCAAGTTTAAGTGAACTACGAGCCCCATTGTTAATCCTTTAACGGAAATTAATTGTAATTTTCTACAATTAGAACAATGAATGGAACAGGTAGACGGTTGAAATCATTGTATATATTACATCAATATAGTCGAAGAAACATATATGCAAAGCACCCAAACAGTACCATTCGCCAATTTTTTGTTCTTCAAGTTTAAGTGAACTACGAGCCCCATTGTTAATCCTTTAAAGGAAGTTATTTGTAAATTTCGACAAGGAGAACAATGAATGGAACAGGTAGACGGTTGAAATCTTTGTATATGTTGCTTCTATATAGTCTAAGAAACATATGTGCAAATTATCCAAACAGTACAATTCGCCAATTTTTTGTTCTTCAAGTTTAAGTGAACTACGAGCCCAATTGTTAATCCTTTAAAGGAAATTATTTGTAAATTTCGGCAAGTAGAACAATGAATGGAATAGGTAGACTGTTGAAATCATTGTATATATTGCTTCTATATAGTCTAAGAAACATATATGCAAAGCATCCAAACAGTACAATTCGCCAATTTTTTGATCTTCAAGTTTAAGTGAACAGCGAGCTCCATTGATAATCATGAAATGGAAATTATTTGTAAGTTTCTACAAGTAGAACAATGAATAGTACAGGTAGACGGGTGAAGTTTGTTTATATATTGCTTCTATATAGTCTAAGAAACATATATGCAAAGCATCCAAACAGTACAATTCGCCAATTTTTTGTTCTTCAAGTTTAAGTGAACAACGAGCCCCATTGATAATCATGAAACGGAAATTATTTGTAACTTTCTACAAGTAGAACAATTAATTGTACAGGTGGACGGGTGAAGTCTTTCTATATATTGCTTCTATTTATTCTAAGAAACATATATGCAAAGCATCCAACAGTACATTTCGTAAATTTTTTGTTCTTCAAGTTTAAGTGAACAACGAGCCCCATTGATAATCATGAAAGGGAAATTATTTGTAACTTTCTTCAAATAGAACAATGAATAGAACTGTTAGACTGTTGAAATCTTTGTATATATTGCTTCTATATAGTCTAAGAAACATATATGCAAAGCATCCAAACAGTACGATTCGCCAATTTTTTGTTCTTCAAGTTTAAGTGAACAACGAGCCTCATTGATAATCATGAAAAGGAAATTATTTGTAACTTTCTACAAGTATAACAATGAATAGAGCAGGTAGACGGTTGAAATCTTTCTATATATTGCTTCTATATAGTCTAAGAAACATATATGCAAAGCATCCAAACAGTACAATTCGCCAATTTTTTGTTTTTCAAGTTTAAGTGAACAACGAGCCCCATTGATAATCATGAAAAGGAAATTATTTGTAACTTTCTACAAGTATAACAATGAATAGAACAGGTAGACGGTTGAAATCTTTCTATATATTGCTTCTATATAGTCTAAGAAACATATATGCAAAGCATCCAAACAGTACCATTCGCCAATTTTTTGTTCTTCAAGGTTAAGTGAACAATGAGCCACATTGTTAATCCTTTATCGGAAACTATTTGTAACTTTCTACAAGTAGAACAATAATTGGAACACGTAGACGGTTGAAATCTTTGTATATATTGCTTCCATATAGTCTAAGAAACATGTACGCAAAGCATCCAAACAGTACCATTCGCCAATTTTTTGTTCTTCAAGTTTAAGTGAACAATGAGCCCCAATGGTTAATCCTTTATCGGAAATTATTTGTAACTTTCGACAAGTAGAACAATGATTGGAACACGTAGACGGTTGAAATCTTTGTATATATTGCTTCCATATAGTGTAAGAAACATGTACGCAAAGCATCCAAACAGTACCATTCGCCAATTTTTTGTTCTTCAAGGTTAAGTGAACAATGAGCCACATTGTTAATCCTTTATCGGAAACTATTTGTAACTTTCTACAAGTAGAACAATAATTGGAACACGTAGACGGTTGAAATCTTTGTATATATTGCTTCCATATAGTCTAAGAAACATGTACGCAAAGCATCCAAACAGTACCATTCGCCAATTTTTTGTTCTTCAAGTTTAAGTGAACAATGAGCCCCAATGGTTAATCCTTTATCGGAAATTATTTGTAACTTTCGACAAGTAGAACAATGAATGGAACAGGTAGACGGTTGAAATCTTTGTATATATTGCTTCTATATAGTCTGAGAAACATATATGCAAAGCATCCAAACAGTACCATTCGCCAATTTATTGTTCATCAAGTTTAAGTGAACAACGAGCCCCATTGTTAATCCTTTAAAGGAAATTATTTGTAAATTTCGACAAGTAGAACAATGATTGGAACACGTAGACGGTTGAAATCTTTGTATATATTGCTTCCATATAGTGTAAGAAATATGTACGCAAAGCATCCAAACAGTACCATTCGCCAATTTTTTGTTCTTCAAGTTTAAGAGAACAACGAGCCCCATTGTTAATCCTTTAAAGGTAATTATTTGTAAATTTCGACAAGTAGCACAATGATTGGAACACGTAGACGGTTGAAATCTTTGTATACATTGCTTCCATATAGTCTAAGAAACATGTACGCAAAGCATCCAAACAGTACCATTCGCCAATTTTTTGTTCTTCAAGTTTAAGTGAACAATGAGCCCCAATGGTTAATCCTTTATCGGAAATTATTTGTAATTTTCGACAAGTAGAACAATGAATGGAACATGTAAACGGTTGAAATCTTTGGATATATTGCTTCTATATAACCTAAGAAACATATATGCAAAGCATCCAAACAGTACCATTCGCCAATTTTTTGTTCTTCAAGGTTAAGTGAACAATGAGCCACATTGTTAATCCTTTATCGGAAACTATTTGTAACTTTCTACAAGTAGAACAATAATTGGAACACGTAGACGGTTGAAATCTTTGTATATATTGCTTCTATATAGACTAAGAAACATATATGCAAAGCATCCAAACAGTACCATTCGCCAATTATTTGTTCTTCAAGTTTAAGTGAACAACGAGCCCCATTGATAATCATGAAACGGAAATTATTTGTAACTTTCGACATGTAGAACAATGAATGGAACAGGTAGACGGTTGAAATCATTATATATATTGCTTCTATATAGTCTGAGAAACATATATGCATGGCATCCACACAGTACAATTCGCCAATTTATTGTTCTTCAAGTTTAAGTGAACAACGAGCCCCATTGTTAATCCTTTAAAGGAAATTATTTATAAAATTTCGACAAGCAGAACAATGATTGGAACAC
This sequence comes from Cerceris ruficornis, assembly GCA_963989415.1. Taxonomy (NCBI): domain Eukaryota; kingdom Metazoa; phylum Arthropoda; class Insecta; order Hymenoptera; family Crabronidae; genus Cerceris; species Cerceris ruficornis. The sequence goes on along the minus strand of CAXDIW010000233.1, from coordinate 14,777 downwards.
GTAGACGGTTGAAATATTATTATATATTGCTTCCATATAGTCTAAGAAACATATATGCAAAGCATCCAAACAGTACCATTCGCCAATTTATTGTTCTTCAAGTTTAAGTGAACAACGAGCCCCATTGTTAATCCTTTAAAGGAAATTATTTGTAAATTTCGACAAGTAGAACAATGAATGGAACAGGTAGACGGTTGAAAACTTTGTATATATTGCTTCTATATAGTCTAATAAACATATATGCAAAGCACCCAAACAGTACCATTCGCCAAATTTTTGTTCATCAAGTTTAAGTGAACTACGAGCCCCATTGTTAATCCATCAACGGAAATTATGTGTAACTTTCGACAAGTAGAACAATGAATGGAACAGGTAGACGGTTGAAATCTTTGTATATATTGCTTCTATATAGTCTAAGAAACATATATGCAAAGCATCCAAACAGTACCATTCGCCAATTTTTTGTTCTTCAAGGTTAAGTGAAAAATGAGCCCCATTGTTAATCCTTTATCGGAAATTATCTGTAACTTTCGACAAGTAGAACAATGAATGGAACAGGTAGACGGTTGAAAACTTTGTATATATTGCTTCTATATAGTCTAATAAACATATATGCAAAGCACCCAAACAGTACCATTCGCCAAATTTTTGTTCATCAAGTTTAAGTGAACTACGAGCCCCATTGTTAATCCACCAACGGAAATTATATGTAACTTTCGACAAGTAGAACAATGAATGGAACTGGTAGACGGTTGAAATCTTTGTATATATTGCTTCTATATAGTCTAAGGAACATATATGCAAAGCATCCAAACAGTACAATTCGCCAATTTTTTGTTTTTCAAGTTTAAGTGAACTACGAGCCCCATTGTTAATCCTTTAACGGAAATTAATTGTAATTTTCTACAATTAGAACAATGAATGGAACAGGTAGACGGTTGAAATCATTGTATATATTACATCAATATAGTCGAAGAAACATATATGCAAAGCACCCAAACAGTACCATTCGCCAATTTTTTGTTCTTCAAGTTTAAGTGAACTACGAGCCCCATTGTTAATCCTTTAAAGGAAATTATTTGTAAATTTCGGCAAGTAGAACAATGAATGGAATAGGTAGACTGTTGAAATCATTGTATATATTGCTTCTATATAGTCTAAGAAACATATATGCAAAGCATCCAAAAAGTACAATTCGCCAATTTTTTGATCTTCAAGTTTAAGTGAACAGCGAGCTCCATTGATAATCATGAAATGGAAATTATTTGTAACTTTCTACAAGTAGAACAATGAATAGTACAGGTAGACGGGTGAAGTTTTTTTATATATTGCTTCTATATAGTCTAAGAAACATATATGCAAAGCATCCAAACAGTACAATTCGCCAATTTTTTGTTCTTCAAGTTTAAGTGAACAACGAGCCCCATTGATAATCATGAAACGGAAATTATTTGTAACTTTCTACAAGTAGAACAATTAATTGTACAGGTGGACGGGTGAAGTCTTTCTATATATTGCTTCTATTTATTCTAAGAAACATATATGCAAAGCATCCAACAGTACATTTCGCAAATTTTTTGTTCTTCAAGTTTAAGTGAACAATGAGCCCCATTGTTAATCCTTTATCGGAAATTATTTGTAACTTTCGACAAGTAGAACAATGAATGGAAAAGGTAGACGGTTGAAATCTTTGTAAATATTGCTTCTATATAGTCTAAGAAACATATATGCAAAGCATCCAAACAGTACCATTCGCCAATTTTTTGTTCTTCAAGTTTAAGTGAACAACGAGCCCCATTGTTAATCCTTTAAAGGAAATTATTTGTAAATTTCGACAAGTAGAACAATGATTGGAACACGTAGACGGTTGAAATCTTTGTATATATTGCTTCCATATAGTCTAAGAAACATGTACGCAAAGCATCCAAACAGTACCATTCGCCAATTTTTTGTTCTTCAAGTTTAAGTGAACAATGAGCCCCAATGGTTAATCCTTTATCGGAAATTATTTGTAATTTTCGACAAGTAGAACAATGAATGGAACATGTAAACGGTTGAAATCTTTGGATATATTGCTTCTATATAACCTACGAAACATATATGCAAAGCATCCAAACAGTACCATTCGCCAATTTTTTGTTCTTCAACGTTAAGTGAACAATGAGCCACATTGTTAATCCTTTATCGGAAACTATTTGTAACTTTCTACAAATAGAACAATAATTGGAACAGGTAGACGGTTGAAATCTTTGTATATATTGCTTCTATATAGTCTAAGAAACATATATGCAAAGCATCCAAACAGTACATAATCGCCAATTTTTTGTTCTTCAAGTTTAAGTGAACAACGAGCCCCATTGATAATCATGAAAGGGAAATTATTTGTAACTTTCTTCAAATAGAACAATGAATAGAACAGTTAGACTGTTGAAATCTTTGTATATATTGCTTCTATATAGTCTAAGAAACATATATGCAAAGCATCCAAACAGTACGATTCGCCAATTTTTTGTTCTTCTAGTTTAAGTGAACAACGAGCCCCATTGATAATCATGGAAAGGAAATTATTTGTAACTTTCTACAAGTAGAACAATGAATAGAACAGGTAGACGGTTGAAATCATTGTATATATTACATCTATATAGTCTAAGAAACATATATGCAAAGCACCCAAACAGTACCATTCGCCAATTTTTTGTTCTTCAAGTTTAAGTGAACTACGAGCCCCATTGTTAATCCATCAACGGAAATTATGTGTAACTTTCGACAAGTAGAACAATGAATGGAACAGGTAGACGGTTGAAATCTTTGTATATATTGCTTCTATATAGTCTAAGAAACATATATGCAAAGCATCCAAACAGTACCATTCGCCAATTTTTTGTTCTTCAAGGTTAAGTGAAAAATGAGCCCCATTGTTAATCCTTTATCGAAAATTATCTGTAACTTTCGACAAGTAGAACAATGAATGGAACAGGTAGACGGTTGAAAACTTTGTATATATTGCTTCTATATAGTCTAATAAACATATATGCAAAGCACCCAAACAGTACCATTCGCCAAATTTTTGTTCATCAAGTTTAAGTGAACTACGAGCCCCATTGTTAATCCACCAACGGAAATTATATGTAACTTTCGACAAGTAGAACAATGAATGGAACTGGTAGACGGTTGAAATCTTTGTATATATTGCTTCTATATAGTCTAAGGAACATATATGCAAAGCATCCAAACAGTACAATTCGCCAATTTTTTTTTTTCAAGTTTAAGTGAACTACGAGCCCCATTGTTAATCCTTTAACGGAAATTAATTGTAATTTTCTACAATTAGAACAATGAATGGAACAGGTAGACGGTTGAAATCATTGTATATATTACATCAATATAGTCGAAGAAACATATATGCAAAGCACCCAAACAGTACCATTCGCCAATTTTTTGTTCTTCAAGTTTAAGTGAACTACGAGCCCCATTGTTAATCCTTTAAAGGAAGTTATTTGTAAATTTCGACAAGGAGAACAATGAATGGAACAGGTAGACGGTTGAAATCTTTGTATATGTTGCTTCTATATAGTCTAAGAAACATATGTGCAAATTATCCAAACAGTACAATTCGCCAATTTTTTGTTCTTCAAGTTTAAGTGAACTACGAGCCCAATTGTTAATCCTTTAAAGGAAATTATTTGTAAATTTCGGCAAGTAGAACAATGAATGGAATAGGTAGACTGTTGAAATCATTGTATATATTGCTTCTATATAGTCTAAGAAACATATATGCAAAGCATCCAAACAGTACAATTCGCCAATTTTTTGATCTTCAAGTTTAAGTGAACAGCGAGCTCCATTGATAATCATGAAATGGAAATTATTTGTAAGTTTCTACAAGTAGAACAATGAATAGTACAGGTAGACGGGTGAAGTTTGTTTATATATTGCTTCTATATAGTCTAAGAAACATATATGCAAAGCATCCAAACAGTACAATTCGCCAATTTTTTGTTCTTCAAGTTTAAGTGAACAACGAGCCCCATTGATAATCATGAAACGGAAATTATTTGTAACTTTCTACAAGTAGAACAATTAATTGTACAGGTGGACGGGTGAAGTCTTTCTATATATTGCTTCTATTTATTCTAAGAAACATATATGCAAAGCATCCAACAGTACATTTCGTAAATTTTTTGTTCTTCAAGTTTAAGTGAACAACGAGCCCCATTGATAATCATGAAAGGGAAATTATTTGTAACTTTCTTCAAATAGAACAATGAATAGAACTGTTAGACTGTTGAAATCTTTGTATATATTGCTTCTATATAGTCTAAGAAACATATATGCAAAGCATCCAAACAGTACGATTCGCCAATTTTTTGTTCTTCAAGTTTAAGTGAACAACGAGCCTCATTGATAATCATGAAAAGGAAATTATTTGTAACTTTCTACAAGTATAACAATGAATAGAGCAGGTAGACGGTTGAAATCTTTCTATATATTGCTTCTATATAGTCTAAGAAACATATATGCAAAGCATCCAAACAGTACAATTCGCCAATTTTTTGTTTTTCAAGTTTAAGTGAACAACGAGCCCCATTGATAATCATGAAAAGGAAATTATTTGTAACTTTCTACAAGTATAACAATGAATAGAACAGGTAGACGGTTGAAATCTTTCTATATATTGCTTCTATATAGTCTAAGAAACATATATGCAAAGCATCCAAACAGTACCATTCGCCAATTTTTTGTTCTTCAACGTTAAGTGAACAATGAGCCACATTGTTAATCCTTTATCGGAAACTATTTGTAACTTTCTACAAATAGAACAATAATTGGAACACGTAGACGGTTGAAATCTTTGTATATATTGCTTCTATATAGACTAAGAAACATATATGCAAAGCATCCAAACAGTACCATTCGCCAATTTTTTGTTCTTCAAGTTTAAGTGAACAACGAGCCCCATTGTTAATCCTTTAAAGGAAATTATTTGTAAATTTCGACAAGTAGAACAATGATTGGAACACGTAGACGGTTGAAATCTTTGTATATATTGCTTCCATATAGTCTAAGAAACATGTACGCAAAGCATCCAAACAGTACCATTCGCCAATTTTTTGTTCTTCAAGTTTAAGTGAACAATGAGCCCCAATGGTTAATCCTTTATCGGAAATTATTTGTAATTTTCGACAAGTAGAACAATGAATGGAACATGTAAACGGTTGAAATCTTTGGATATATTGCTTCTATATAACCTACGAAACATATATGCAAAGCATCCAAACAGTACCATTCGCCAATTTTTTGTTCTTCAACGTTAAGTGAACAATGAGCCACATTGTTAATCCTTTATCGGAAACTATTTGTAACTTTCTACAAATAGAACAATAATTGGAACACGTAGACGGTTGAAATCTTTGTATATATTGCTTCTATATAGACTAAGAAACATATATGCAAAGCATCCAAACAGTACCATTCGCCAATTTTTTGTTCTTCAAGTTTAAGTGAACAACGAGCCCCATTGATAATCATGAAAGGGAAATTATTTGTAACTTTCTTCAAATAGAACAATGAATAGAACAGTTAGACTGTTGAAATCTTTGTATATATTGCTTCTATATAGTCTAAGAAACATATATGCAAAGCATCCAAACAGTACGATTCGCCAATTTTTTGTTCTTCTAGTTTAAGTGAACAACGAGCCCCATTGATAATCATGGAAAGGAAATTATTTGTAACTTTCTACAAGTAGAACAATGAATAGAACAGGTAGACGGTTGAAATCATTGTATATATTACATCTATATAGTCTAAGAAACATATATGCAAAGCACCCAAACAGTACCATTCGCCAATTTTTTGTTCTTCAAGTTTAAGTGAACTACGAGCCCCATTGTTAATCCATCAACGGAAATTATGTGTAACTTTCGACAAGTAGAACAATGAATGGAACAGGTAGACGGTTGAAATCTTTGTATATATTGCTTCTATATAGTCTAAGAAACATATATGCAAAGCATCCAAACAGTACATAATCGCCAATTTTTTGTTCTTCAAGTTTAAGTGAACAACGAGCCCCATTGATAATCATGAAAGGGAAATTATTTGTAACTTTCTTCAAATAGAACAATGAATAGAACAGTTAGACTGTTGAAATCTTTGTATATATTGCTTCTATATAGTCTAAGAAACATATATGCAAAGCATCCAAACAGTACGATTCGCCAATTTTTTGTTCTTCTAGTTTAAGTGAACAACGAGCCCCATTGATAATCATGGAAAGGAAATTATTTGTAACTTTCTACAAGTAGAACAATGAATAGAACAGGTAGACGGTTGAAATCATTGTATATATTACATCTATATAGTCTAAGAAACATATATGCAAAGCACCCAAACAGTACCATTCGCCAATTTTTTGTTCTTCAAGTTTAAGTGAACTACGAGCCCCATTGTTAATCCATCAACGGAAATTATGTGTAACTTTCGACAAGTAGAACAATGAATGGAACAGGTAGACGGTTGAAATCTTTGTATATATTGCTTCTATATAGTCTAAGAAACATATATGTAAAGCATCCAAACAGTACCATTCGCCAATTTTTTGTTCTTCAAGGTTAAGTGAAAAATGAGCCCCATTGTTAATCCTTTATCGGAAATTATCTGTAACTTTCGACAAGTAGAACAATGAATGGAACAAGTAGACGGTTGAAAACTTTGTATATATTGCTTCTATATAGTCTAATAAACATATATGCAAAGCACCCAAACAGTACCATTCGCCAAATTTTTGTTCATCAAGTTTAAGTGAACTACGAGCACCATTGTTAATCCACCAACGGAAATTATATGTAACTTTCGACAAGTAGAACAATGAATGGAACTGGTAGACGGTTGAAATCTTTGTATATATTGCTTCTATATAGTCTAAGGAACATATATGCAAAGCATCCAAACAGTACAATTCGCCAATTTTTTGTTTTTCAAGTTTAAGTGAACTACGAGCCCCATTGTTAATCCTTTAACGGAAATTAATTGTAATTTTCTACAATTAGAACAATGAATGGAACAGGTAGACGGTTGAAATCATTGTATATATTACATCAATATAGTCGAAGAAACATATATGCAAAGCACCCAAACAGTACCATTCGCCAATTTTTTGTTCTTCAAGTTTAAGTGAACTACGAGCCCCATTGTTAATCCTTTAAAGGAAGTTATTTGTAAATTTCGACAAGGAGAACAATGAATGGAACAGGTAGACGGTTGAAATCTTTGTATATGTTGCTTCTATATAGTCTAAGAAACATATGTGCAAATTATCCAAACAGTACAATTCGCCAATTTTTTGTTCTTCAAGTTTAAGTGAACTACGAGCCCAATTGTTAATCCTTTAAAGGAAATTATTTGTAAATTTCGGCAAGTAGAACAATGAATGGAATAGGTAGACTGTTGAAATCATTGTATATATTGCTTCTATATAGTCTAAGAAACATATATGCAAAGCATCCAAACAGTACAATTCGCCAATTTTTTGATCTTCAAGTTTAAGTGAACAGCGAGCTCCATTGATAATCATGAAATGGAAATTATTTGTAACTTTCTACAAGTAGAACAATGAATAGTACAGGTAGACGGGTGAAGTTTTTTTATATATTGCTTCTATATAGTCTAAGAAACATATATGCAAAGCATCCAAACAGTACAATTCGCCAATTTTTTGTTCTTCAAGTTTAAGTGAACAACGAGCCCCATTGATAATCATGAAACGGAAATTATTTGTAACTTTCTACAAGTAGAACAATTAATTGTACAGGTGGACGGGTGAAGTCTTTCTATATATTGCTTCTATTTATTCTAAGAAACATATATGCAAAGCATCCAACAGTACATTTCGCAAATTTTTTGTTCTTCAAGTTTAAGTGAACAACGAGCCCCATTGATAATCATGAAAGGGAAATTATTTGTAACTTTCTTCAAATAGAACAATGAATAGAACTGTTAGACTGTTGAAATCTTTGTATATATTGCTTCTATATAGTCTAAGAAACATATATGCAAAGCATCCAAACAGTACGATTCGCCAATTTTTTGTTCTTCAAGTTTAAGTGAACAACGAGCCTCATTGATAATCATGAAAAGGAAATTATTTGTAACTTTCTACAAGTATAACAATGAATAGAGCAGGTAGACGGTTGAAATCTTTCTATATATTGCTTCTATATAGTCGAAGAAACATATATGCAAAGCATCCAAACACTACAATTCGCCAATTTTTTGTTTTTCAAGTTTAAGTGAACAACGAGCCCCATTGATAATCATGAAAAGGAAATTATTTGTAACTTTCTACAAGTATAACAATGAATAGAACAGGTAGACGGTTGAAATCTTTCTATATATTGCTTCTATATAGTCTAAGAAACATATATGCAAAGCATCCAAACAGTACCATTCGCCAATTTTTTGTTCTTCAACGTTAAGTGAACAATGAGCCACATTGTTAATCCTTTATCGGAAACTATTTGTAACTTTCTACAAATAGAACAATAATTGGAACACGTAGACGGTTGAAATCTTTGTATATATTGCTTCTATATAGACTAAGAAACATATATGCAAAGCATCCAAACAGTACCATTCGCCAATTTTTTGTTCTTCAAGTTTAAGTAAACAACGAGCCCCATTGATAATCATGAAAGGGAACTTATTTGTAACTTTCTTCAAATAGAACAATGAATAGAACAGTTAGACTGTTGAAATCTTTGTATATATTGCTTCTATATAGTCTAAGAAACATATATGCAAAGCATCCAAACAGTACGATTCGCCAATTTTTTGTTCTTCTAGTTTAAGTGAACAACGAGCCCCATTGATAATCATGGAAAGGAAATTATTTGTAACTTTCTACAAGTATAACAATGAATAGAGCAGGTAGACGGTTGAAATCTTTCTATATATTGCTTCTATATAGTCTAAGAAACATATATGCAAAGCATCCAAACAGTACAATTCGCCAATTTTTTGTTTTTCAAGTTTAAGTGAACAACGAGCCCCATTGATAATCATGAAAAGGAAATTATTTGTAACTTTCTACAAGTATAACAATGAATAGAACAGGTAGACGGTTGAAATCTTTCTATATATTGCTTCTATATAGTCTAAGAAACATATATGCAAAGCATCCAAACAGTACCATTCGCCAATTTTTTGTTCTTCAACGTTAAGAGAACAATGAGCCACATTGTTAATCCTTTATCGGAAACTATTTGTAACTTTCTACAAATAGAACAATAATTGGAACACGTAGACGGTTGAAATCTTTGTATATATTGCTTCTATATAGACTAAGAAACATATATGCAAAGCATCCAAACAGTACCATTCGCCAATTTTTTGTTCTTCAAGTTTAAGTGAACAACGAGCCCCATTGTTAATCCTTTAAAGGAAATTATTTGTAAATTTCGACAAGTAGAACAATGATTGGAACACGTAGACGGTTGAAATCTTTGTATATATTGCTTCCATATAGTCTAAGAAACATGTACGCAAAGCATCCAAACAGTACCATTCGCCAATTTTTTGTTCTTCAAGTTTAAGTGAACAATGAGCCCCAATGGTTAATCCTTTATCGGAAATTATTTGTAATTTTCGACAAGTAGAACAATGAATGGAACATGTAAACGGTTGAAATCTTTGGATATATTGCTTCTATATAACCTACGAAACATATATGCAAAGCATCCAAACAGTACCATTCGCCAATTTTTTGTTCTTCAACGTTAAGTGAACAATGAGCCACATTGTTAATCCTTTATCGGAAACTATTTGTAACTTTCTACAAATAGAACAATAATTGGAACACGTAGACGGTTGAAATCTTTGTATATATTGCTTCTATATAGACTAAGAAACATATATGCAAAGCATCCAAACAGTACCATTCGCCAATTTTTTGTTCTTCAAGTTTAAGTGAACAACGAGCCCCATTGATAATCATGAAAGGGAAATTATTTGTAACTTTCTTCAAATAGAACAATGAATAGAACAGTTAGACTGTTGAAATCTTTGTATATATTGCTTCTATATAGTCTAAGAAACATATATGCAAAGCATCCAAACAGTACGATTCGCCAATTTTTTGTTCTTCTAGTTTAAGTGAACAACGAGCCCCATTGATAATCATGGAAAGGAAATTATTTGTAACTTTCTACAAGTAGAACAATGAATAGTACAGGTAGACGGGTGAAGTTTTTTTATATATTGCTTCTATATAGTCTAAGAAACATATATGCAAAGCATCCAAACAGTACAATTCGCCAATTTTTTGTTCTTCAAGTTTAAGTGAACAACGAGCCCCATTGATAATCATGAAACGGAAATTATTTGTAACTTTCTACAAGTAGAACAATTAATTGTACAGGTGGACGGGTGAAGTCTTTCTATATATTGCTTCTATTTATTCTAAGAAACATATATGCAAAGCATCCAACAGTACATTTCGCAAATTTTTTGTTCTTCAAGTTTAAGTGAACAACGAGCCCCATTGATAATCATGAAAGGGAAATTATTTGTAACTTTCTTCAAATAGAACAATGAATAGAACTGTTAGACTGTTGAAATCTTTGTATATATTGCTTCTATATAGTCTAAGAAACATATATGCAAAGCATCCAAACAGTACGATTCGCCAATTTTTTGTTCTTCAAGTTTAAGTGAACAACGAGCCTCATTGATAATCATGAAAAGGAAATTATTTGTAACTTTCTACAAGTATAACAATGAATAGAGCAGGTAGACGGTTGAAATCTTTCTATATATTGCTTCTATATAGTCGAAGAAACATATATGCAAAGCATCCAAACACTACAATTCGCCAATTTTTTGTTTTTCAAGTTTAAGTGAACAACGAGCCCCATTGATAATCATGAAAAGGAAATTATTTGTAACTTTCTACAAGTATAACAATGAATAGAACAGGTAGACGGTTGAAATCTTTCTATATATTGCTTCTATATAGTCTAAGAAACATATATGCAAAGCATCCAAACAGTACCATTCGCCAATTTTTTGTTCTTCAACGTTAAGTGAACAATGAGCCACATTGTTAATCCTTTATCGGAAACTATTTGTAACTTTCTACAAATAGAACAATAATTGGAACACGTAGACGGTTGAAATCTTTGTATATATTGCTTCTATATAGACTAAGAAACATATATGCAAAGCATCCAAACAGTACCATTCGCCAATTTTTTGTTCTTCAAGTTTAAGTAAACAACGAGCCCCATTGATAATCATGAAAGGGAACTTATTTGTAACTTTCTTCAAATAGAACAATGAATAGAACAGTTAGACTGTTGAAATCTTTGTATATATTGCTTCTATATAGTCTAAGAAACATATATGCAAAGCATCCAAACAGTACGATTCGCCAATTTTTTGTTCTTCTAGTTTAAGTGAACAACGAGCCCCATTGATAATCATGAAAGGGAAATTATTTGTAACTTTCTTCAAATAGAACAATGAATAGAACAGTTAGACTGTTGAAATCTTTGTATATATTGCTTCTATATAGTCTAAGAAACATATATGCAAAGCATCCAAACAGTACGATTCGCCAATTTTTTGTTCTTCTAGTTTAAGTGAACAACGAGCCCCATTGATAATCATGGAAAGGAAATTATTTGTAACTTTCTACAAGTAGAACAATGAATAGAACAGGTAGACGGTTGAAATCATTGTATATATTACATCTATATAGTCTAAGAAACATATATGCAAAGCACCCAAACAGTACCATTCGCCAATTTTTTGTTCTTCAAGTTTAAGTGAACTACGAGCCCCATTGTTAATCCATCAACGGAAATTATGTGTAACTTTCGACAAGTAGAACAATGAATGGAACAGGTAGACGGTTGAAATCTTTGTATATATTGCTTCTATATAGTCTAAGAAACATATATGTAAAGCATCCAAACAGTACCATTCGCCAATTTTTTGTTCTTCAAGGTTAAGTGAAAAATGAGCCCCATTGTTAATCCTTTATCGGAAATTATCTGTAACTTTCGACAAGTAGAACAATGAATGGAACAAGTAGACGGTTGAAAACTTTGTATATATTGCTTCTATATAGTCTAATAAACATATATGCAAAGCACCCAAACAGTACCATTCGCCAAATTTTTGTTCATCAAGTTTAAGTGAACTACGAGCCCCATTGTTAATCCACCAACGGAAATTATATGTAACTTTCGACAAGTAGAACAATGAATGGAACTGGTAGACGGTTGAAATCTTTGTATATATTGCTTCTATATAGTCTAAGGAACATATATGCAAAGCATCCAAACAGTACAATTCGCCAATTTTTTGTTTTTCAAGTTTAAGTGAACTACGAGCCCCATTGTTAATCCTTTAACGGAAATTAATTGTAATTTTCTACAATTAGAACAATGAATGGAACAGGTAGACGGTTGAAATCATTGTATATATTACATCAATATAGTCGAAGAAACATATATGCAAAGCACCCAAACAGTACCATTCGCCAATTTTTTGTTCTTCAAGTTTAAGTGAACTACGAGCCCCATTGTTAATCCTTTAAAGGAAGTTATTTGTAAATTTCGACAAGGAGAACAATGAATGGAACAGGTAGACGGATGAAATCTTTGTATATGTTGCTTCTATATAGTCTAAGAAACATATGTGCAAATTATCCAAACAGTACAATTCGCCAATTTTTTGTTCTTCAAGTTTAAGTGAACTACGAGCCCAATTGTTAATCCTTTAAAGGAAATTATTTGTAAATTTCGGCAAGTAGAACAATGAATGGAATAGGTAGACTGTTGAAATCATTGTATATATTGCTTCTATATAGTCTAAGAAACATATATGCAAAGCATCCAAACAGTACAATTCGCCAATTTTTTGATCTTCAAGTTTAAGTGAACAGCGAGCTCCATTGATAATCATGAAATGGAAATTATTTGTAACTTTCTACAAGTAGAACAATGAATAGTACAGGTAGACGGGTGAAGTTTTTTTATATATTGCTTCTATATAGTCTAAGAAACATATATGCAAAGCATCCAAACAGTACAATTCGCCAATTTTTTGTTCTTCAAGTTTAAGTGAACAACGAGCCCCATTGATAATCATGAAACGGAAATTATTTGTAACTTTCTACAAGTAGAACAATTAATTGTACAGGTGGACGGGTGAAGTCTTTCTATATATTGCTTCTATTTATTCTAAGAAACATATATGCAAAGCATCCAACAGTACATTTCGCAAATTTTTTGTTCTTCAAGTTTAAGTGAACAACGAGCCCCATTGATAATCATGAAAGGGAAATTATTTGTAACTTTCTTCAAATAGAACAATGAATAGAACTGTTAGACTGTTGAAATCTTTGTATATATTTCTTCTATATAGTCTAAGAAACATATATGCAAAGCATCCAAACAGTACGATTCGCCAATTTTTTGTTCTTCAAGTTTAAGTGAACAACGAGCCTCATTGATAATCATGAAAAGGAAATTATTTGTAACTTTCTACAAGTATAACAATGAATAGAGCAGGTAGACGGTTGAAATCTTTCTATATATTGCTTCTATATAGTCGAAGAAACATATATGCAAAGCATCCAAACAGTACAATTCGCCAATTTTTTGTTTTTCAAGTTTAAGTGAACAACGAGCCCCATTGATAATCATGAAAAGGAAATTATTTGTAACTTTCTACAAGTATAACAATGAATAGAACAGGTAGACGGTTGAAATCTTTCTATATATTGCTTCTATATAGTCTAAGAAACATATATGCAAAGCATCCAAACAGTACCATTCGCCAATTTTTTGTTCTTCAACGTTAAGTGAACAATGAGCCACATTGTTAATCCTTTATCGGAAACTATTTGTAACTTTCTACAAATAGAACAATAATTGGAACACGTAGACGGTTGAAATCTTTGTATATATTGCTTCTATATAGACTAAGAAACATATATGCAAAGCATCCAAACAGTACCATTCGCCAATTTTTTGTTCTTCAAGTTTAAGTAAACAACGAGCCCCATTGATAATCATGAAAGGGAAATTATTTGTAACTTTCTTCAAATAGAACAATGAATAGAACAGTTAGACTGTTGAAATCTTTGTATATATTGCTTCTATATAGTCTAAGAAACATATATGCAAAGCATCCAAACAGTACGATTCGCCAATTTTTTGTTCTTCTAGTTTAAGTGAACAACGAGCCCCATTGATAATCATGGAAAGGAAATTATTTGTAACTTTCTACAAGTAGAACAATGAATAGAACAGGTAGACGGTTGAAATCATTGTATATATTACATCTATATAGTCTAAGAAACATATATGCAAAGCACCCAAACAGTACCATTCGCCAATTTTTTGTTCTTCAAGTTTAAGTGAACTACGAGCCCCATTGTGAATCCATCAACGGAAATTATGTGTAACTTTCGACAAGTAGAACAATGAATGGAACAGGTAGACGGTTGAAATCTTTGTATATATTGCTTCTATATAGTCTAAGAAACATATATGCAAAGCATCCAAACAGTACCATTCGCCAATTTTTTGTTCTTCAAGGTTAAGTGAAAAATGAGCCCCATTGTTAATCCTTTATCGGAAATTATCTGTAACTTTCGACAAGTAGAACAATGAATGGAACAGGTAGACGGTTGAAAACTTTGTATATATTGCTTCTATATAGTCTAATAAACATATATGCAAAGCACCCAAACAGTACCATTCGCC
>CAXDIW010000232.1:0-288240 GCA_963989415.1 Cerceris ruficornis | reverse complement strand
GCGTTATTCATTATACTTTACGTTACTACTAATTGTACACAAATGGGGCTATTAATAAATATATATATAAAACCCAACAGTTCTACTTGCCGAAATTTACAAATAATTTCCTTTAAAGGATTAACAATGGGGCTCGTAGTTCACTTAAACTTGAAGAACAATAAATTGGCGAATTGTACTGTTTGGATGCTTTGCACATATGTTTCTTAGACTATATAGAAGCAATATATACAAAGATTTCAACTATCTACCTGTGCCATTCATTGTTCTACTTGTCGAAAGTTACATATAATTTCCGATAAAGGATTAACCATTGGGGCTCATTGTACACTTAAACTTCAGGAACAAAAAATTGGCGAATTGTACTGTTTGGATGCTTTGCATACATGTCTGTTAGACTATATAGAAGCAATATATACAAAGATTTCAACCGTCTACCTGTTCTATTCATTGTTCTACTTGTCGAAAGTTACAAATAATTTCCGATAAAGGATTAACAATGGGTCTCATTGTTCACTTAAACTTGAAGAACAAAAAATTGGCGAATGGTACAGTTTGGATGCTTTGCATATATGTTTCTAAGACTATATAGACGCAATATATACAAGGGTTTCAACCGTCTACCTGCTCCATTCATTGTTCTACTTGTCGAAAGTTACAAATAATTACCGATAAAGGATTAACCATTGGAGCTCATTGTTCACTTAAACTTGAAGAACACAAAATTGGCGAATTGTACTGTTTGGATGCTTTGCATATATGTTTCTTAGACTCTATAGAAGCAATATATACAAAGATTTCAACCGTCTACATGTTCCATTCATTGTTCTACTTGTCGAAAGTTACAATTAATTTCCGTTAAAGAATTAACAATGTGGCTCGTAGTTCACTTAAACTTGAAGAACAAAAAATTGGCGAAGTGTACTGTTTGGATGCTTTGCATATATGTTTCTTAGACTATTTAGAAGCAATATATAGAAAGATTTCACCCGTCCACCTGTACTATTCATTGTTCTACTTGTAGAAAGTTACAAATAATTTCCATTTCATGATTATCAATGGGGCTCGCTGTTCACTTAAACTTGAAGATCAAAAAATTGGCGATTGTTACTGTTTAGATGCTTTGCATATAAGTTTCTTAGACTATATAGAAGCAACATATACAAAGATTTCAACCGTCTACCTGTTCTATTCATTGTTCTACTTGTAGAAAGTTACAAATAATTTCCGTTACATGATTATCAATGGGGCTCGTTGTTCACTTAAACTTGAAGAACAAAAAATTGGCGAATGGTACTGTTTGGATGCTTTGCATATATGTTTCTTAGATTATATAGACGCAATATATACAAGGATTTCAACCGTCTACCTGTTCCATTCATTGTTCTACTTGTCGAAAGTTACAAATAATTTCCGATAAAGGATTAACCATTGGGGCTCATTGTTCACTTAAACTTGAAGAACAAAAAATTGGCGAATGGTACTGTTTGGATGCTTTGCGTACATGTTTCTTAGACTATATGGAAGCAATATATACAAAGATTTCAACCGTCTACGTGTTCCATTCATTGTTCTACTTGTCGAAAATTAGAAATAATTTCCGATAAAGGATTAACAATCGGGCTCATTGTTCACTTAACCTTGAAGAACAAAAAATTGGCGAATGGTACTGTTTGGATGCTTTGCATATATGTTTCTTAGACTATACGGAAGCAATATATACAAATATTTCAACCGTCTATCTGTTCCATTCATTGTTCTACTTGTCGAAAGTTACAAATAATTTCCGATAAAGGATTAACCATTGGGGCTCATTGTTCACTTAAACTTGAAGAACAAAAAATTGGCGAATGGTACTGTTTGGATGCTTTGCGTACATGTTTCTTAGACTATATGGAAGCAATATATACATTGATTTCAACCGTCTACCTGTTCCATTCATTGTTCTACTTGTCGCAAGATACAAATAACTTCCGTTAAAGTATTAACAATGGGGCTCGTAGTTCACTTAAACTTGAAGAACAAAAAATTGGCGAATGGTACTGTTTGGATGCTTTGCACATATGTTTCTTAGACTATATAGCAGCAATATATACAAAGATTTCAACCGTCTACGTGTTCCGATCATTGTTCTACTTGTAGAAATTTAGAATTAATTTCCGTTAAAGGATTAACAATGGGGCTCATTGTTCACTTAAACTTGAAGAACAAAAAATTGGCGAATGGTACTGTTTGGATGATTTGCATATATGTTTCTTAGATTATATAGAAGCAATATATACAAAGATTTCAACCGTCTACCTGTTCCATTCATTGTTCTACTTGTCGAAAATTACAAATAACTTCCGATAAAGGATTAACAATTGGGGCTCATTCTTCACTTAAACTTGAACAACAAAAAATTGGCGAATGATACTGTTTGGATGCTTTGCGTACATGTTTCTTAGACTATATGGAAGCAATATATACAAAGATTTCAACCGTCTACGTGTTCCAATCATTGTTCTACTTTTCGAAATTTACAAATAATTTCCTTTAAAGGATTAACAATGGGGCTCGTTGTTCACTTAAACTTGAAGAACAAAAAATTGGCGAATGGTACTCTTTGGATGCTTTGCATATATGTTTCTTAGACTATATAGAAGCAATATATACATTGATTTCAACGGTCTACCTGTTCCATTCATTGTTCTACTTGTCGCAAGTTACAAATAATTTCCGTTAAAGTATTAACAATGGGGCTCGTAGTTCACTTAAACTTGAAGATCAAATAATTGGCGAATTGTACTGTTTGGATGATATGCAGATATGTTTCTTCGACTATATAGAAGCAATTTATACAATGATTTCAACCGTCTACGGGTTCGAATCATTGTTCTACTTGTAGAAATTTACAATTAATTTCCGTTAAAGGATTAACAATGGGGCTCATTGTTCACTTAAACTTGAAGAACAAAAAATTGGCGAATGGTACTGTTTGGATGCTTTGCATATATGTTTCTTAGACTATATGGTAGCAATATATACAAAGATTTCAACCGTCTACGTGTTCCAATCATTGTTCTACTTGTCGAAAATTACAAATAATTTCCGATAAAGGATTAACCATTGGGGCTCATTGTTCACTTAAACTTGAAGAACAAAAAATTGGCGAATGGTACTGTTTGGATGCTTTGCGTACATGTTTCTTAGACTATATGGAAGCAATATATACAAAGATTTCAACCGTCTACGTGTTCCATTCATTGTTCTACTTGTCGAAAATTAGAAATAATTTCCGATAAAGGATTAACAATCGGGCTCATTGTTCACTTAACCTTGAAGAACAAAAAATTGGCGAATGGTACTGTTTGGATGCTTTGCATATATGTTTCTTAGACTATACGGAAGCAATATATACAAATATTTCAACCGTCTACCTGTTCCATTCATTGTTCTACTTGTCGAAAGTTACAAATAATTTCCGATAAAGGATTAACCATTGGGGCTCATTGTTCACTTAAACTTGAAGAACAAAAAATTGGCGAATGGTACTGTTTGGATGCTTTGCGTACATGTTTCTTAGACTATATGGAAGCAATATATACAAAGATTTCAACCGTCTACGTGTTCCAATCATTGTTCTACTTTTCGAAATTTACAAATAATTTCCTTTAAAGGATTAACAATGGGGCTAGTTGTTCACTTAAACTTGAAGAACAAAAAATTGGCGAATGGTACTCTTTGGATGCTTTGCATATATGTTTCTTAGACTATATAGAAGCAATATATACATTGATTTCAACCGTCTACCTGTTCCATTCATTGTTCTACTTGTCGCAAGATACAAATAATTTCCGTTAAAGTATTAACAATGGGGCTCGTAGTTCACTTAAACTTGAAGAACAAAAAATTGGCGAATGGTACTGTTTGGATGCTTTGCACATATGTTTCTTAGACTATATAGCAGCAATATATACAAAGATTTCAACCGTCTACGTGTTCCGATCATTGTTCTACTTGTAGAAATTTAGAATTAATTTCCGTTAAAGGATTAACAATGGGGCTCATTGTTCACTTAAACTTGAAGAACAAAAAATTGGCGAATGGTACTGTTTGGATGATTTGCATATATGTTTCTTAGATTATATAGAAGCAATATATACAAAGATTTCAACCGTCTACCTGTTCCATTCATTGTTCTACTTGTCGAAAATTACAAATAACTTCCGATAAAGGATTAACAATTGGGGCTCATTCTTCACTTAAACTTGAACAACAAAAAATTGGCGAATGATACTGTTTGGATGCTTTGCGTACATGTTTCTTAGACTATATGGAAGCAATATATACAAAGATTTCAACCGTCTACGTGTTCCAATCATTGTTCTACTTTTCGAAATTTACAAATAATTTCCTTTAAAGGATTAACAATGGGGCTCGTTGTTCACTTAAACTTGAAGAACAAAAAATTGGCGAATGGTACTCTTTGGATGCTTTGCATATATGTTTCTTAGACTATATAGAAGCAATATATACATTGATTTCAACGGTCTACCTGTTCCATTCATTGTTCTACTTGTCGCAAGTTACAAATAATTTCCGTTAAAGTATTAACAATGGGGCTCGTAGTTCTCTTAAACTTGAAGATCAAATAATTGGCGAATTGTACTGTTTGGATGATATGCAGATATGTTTCTTAGACTATATAGAAGCAATTTATACAATGATTTCAACCGTCTACGGGTTCGAATCATTGTTCTACTTGTAGAAATTTACAATTAATTTCCGTTAAAGGATTAACAATGGGGCTCATTGTTCACTTAAACTTGAAGAACAAAAAATTGGCGAATGGTACTGTTTGGATGCTTTGCATATATGTTTCTTAGACTATATGGTAGCAATATATACAAAGATTTCAACCGTCTACGTGTTCCAATCATTGTTCTACTTGTCGAAAATTACAAATAATTTCCGATAAAGGATTAACCATTGGGGCTCATTGTTCACTTAAACTTGAAGAACAAAAAATTGGCGAATGGTACTGTTTGGATGCTTTGCGTACATGTTTCTTAGACTATATGGAAGTAATATATACAAAGATTTCAACCGTCTACGTGTTCCAATCATTGTTCTACTTGTCGAAATTTACAAATAATTTCCTTTAAAGGATTAACAATGGGGCTCGTTGTTCACTTAAACTTGAAGAACAATAAATTGGCGAATTGTACTGTTTGGATGCTTTGCATATATGTTTCTTACACTATATAGAAGCAATATATACAAAGATTTCAACCGTCTACGTGTTCCATTCACTGTTCTACTTGTCGAAAATTAGAAATAATTTCCGATAAAGGATTAACAATCGGGCTCATTGTTCACTTAACCTTGAAGAACAAAAAATTGGCGAATGGTACTGTTTGGATGCTTTGCATATATGTTTCTTAGACTATACGGAAGCAATATATACAAATATTTCAACCGTCTACCTGTTCCATTCATTGTTCTACTTGTCGAAAGTTACAAATAATTTCCGATAAAGGATTAACCATTGGGGCTCATTGTTCACTTAAACTTGAAGAACAAAAAATTGGCGAATGGTACTGTTTGGATGCTTTGCGTACATGTTTCTTAGACTATATGGAAGCAATATATACAAAGATTTCAACCGTCCACGTGTTCCAATCATTGTTCTACTTTTCGAAATTTACAAATAATTTCCTTTAAAGGATTAACAATGGGGCTAGTTGTTCACTTAAACTTGAAGAACAAAAAATTGGCGAATGGTACTCTTTGGATGCTTTGCATATATGTTTCTTAGACTATATAGAAGCAATATATACATTGATTTCAACCGTCTACCTGTTCCATTCATTGTTCTACATGTCGAAAGTTACAAATAATTTCCGTTTCATGATTATCAATGGGGCTCGTTGTTCACTTAAACTTGAAGAACAAAAAATTGGCGAATGGTACTGTTTCGATGCTTTGCATATATGTTTCTTAGTCTATATAGAAGCAATATATACAAAGATTTCAACCGTCTACGTGTTCCATTCATTGTTCTACTTGTCGAAAATTACAAATAATTTCCGATAAAGGATTAACCATTGGGGCTCATTGTTCACTTAAACTTGAAGAACAAAAAATTGGCGAATGGTACTGTTTGGATGCTTTGCGTACATGTTTCTTAGACTATATGGAAGCAATATATACAAAGATTTCAACCGTCTACGTGTTCCAATCATTGTTCTACTTGTCGAAATTTACAAATAATTTCCTTTAAAGGATTAACAATGGGGCTCGTTGTTCACTTAAACTTGAAGAACAATAAATTGGCGAATTGTACTATTTGGATGCTTTGCATATATGTTTCTTAGTCTATATAGAAGCAATATATACAAAGATTTCAACCGTCTACGTGTTCCATTCATTGATCTGCTTGTCGAAAATTACAAATAATTTCCGATAAAGGATTAACCATTGGGGCTCATTGTTCACTTAAACTTGAAGAACAAAAAATTGGCGAATGGTACTGTTTGGATGCTTTGCGTACATGTTTCTTAGACTATATGGAAGCAATATATACAAAGATTTCAACCGTCTACGTGTTCCATTCATTGTTCTACTTGTCGAAAATTAGAAATAATTTCCGATAAAGGATTAACAATCGGGCTCATTGTTCACTTAACCTTGAAGAACAAAAAATTGGCGAATGGTACTGTTTGGATGCTTTGCATATATGTTTCTTAGACTATACGGAAGCAATATATACAAATATTTCAACCGTCTACCTGTTCCATTCATTGTTCTACTTGTCGAAAGTTACAAATAATTTCCGATAAAGGATTAACCATTGGGGCTCATTGTTCACTTAAACTTGAAGAACAAAAAATTGGCGAATGGTACTGTTTGGATGCTTTGCGTACATGTTTCTTAGACTATATGGAAGCAATATATACAAAGATTTCAACCGTCTACGTGTTCCAATCATTGTTCTACTTTTCGAAATTTACAAATAATTTCCTTTAAAGGATTAACAATGGGGCTAGTTGTTCACTTAAACTTGAAGAACAAAAAATTGGCGAATGGTACTCTTTGGATGCTTTGCATATATGTTTCTTAGACTATATAGAAGCAATATATACATTGATTTCAACCGTCTACCTGTTCCATTCATTGTTCTACTTGTCGCAAGATACAAATAATTTCCGTTAAAGTATTAACAATGGGGCTCGTAGTTCACTTAAACTTGAAGAACAAAAAATTGGCGAATGGTACTGTTTGGATGCTTTGCACATATGTTTCTTAGACTATATAGCAGCAATATATACAAAGATTTCAACCGTCTACGTGTTCCGATCATTGTTCTACTTGTAGAAATTTAGAATTAATTTCCGTTAAAGGATTAACAATGGGGCTCATTGTTCACTTAAACTTGAAGAACAAAAAATTGGCGAATGGTACTGTTTGGATGATTTGCATATATGTTTCTTAGATTATATAGAAGCAATATATACAAAGATTTCAACCGTCTACCTGTTCCATTCATTGTTCTACTTGTCGAAAATTACAAATAACTTCCGATAAAGGATTAACAATTGGGGCTCATTCTTCACTTAAACTTGAACAACAAAAAATTGGCGAATGATACTGTTTGGATGCTTTGCGTACATGTTTCTTAGACTATATGGAAGCAATATATACAAAGATTTCAACCGTCTACGTGTTCCAATCATTGTTCTACTTTTCGAAATTTACAAATAATTTCCTTTAAAGGATTAACAATGGGGCTCGTTGTTCACTTAAACTTGAAGAACAAAAAATTGGCGAATGGTACTCTTTGGATGCTTTGCATATATGTTTCTTAGACTATATAGAAGCAATATATACATTGATTTCAACGGTCTACCTGTTCCATTCATTGTTCTACTTGTCGCAACTTACAAATAATTTCCGTTAAAGTATTAACAATGGGGCTCGTAGTTCACTTAAACTTGAAGATCAAATAATTGGCGAATTGTACTGTTTGGATGATATGCAGATATGTTTCTTAGACTATATAGAAGCAATATATACAATGATTTCAACCGTCTACGGGTTCCAATCATTGTTCTACTTGTAGAAATTTACAATTAATTTCCGTTAAAGGATTAACAATGGGGCTCATTGTTCACTTAAACTTGAAGAACAAAAAATTGGCGAATGGTACTGTTTGGATGCTTTGCATATATGTTTCTTAGACTATATGGTAGCAATATATACAAAGATTTCAACCGTCTACGTGTTCCAATCATTGTTCTACTTGTCGAAAATTACAAATAATTTCCGATAAAGGATTAACCATTGGGGCTCATTGTTCACTTAAACTTGAAGAACAAAAAATTGGCGAATGGTACTGTTTGGATGCTTTGCGTACATGTTTCTTAGACTATATGGAAGTAATATATACAAAGATTTCAACCGTCTACGTGTTCCAATCATTGTTCTACTTGTCGAAATTTACAAATAATTTCCTTTAAAGGATTAACAATGGGGCTCGTTGTTCACTTAAACTTGAAGAACAATAAATTGGCGAATTGTACTGTTTGGATGCTTTGCATATATGTTTCTTACACTATATAGAAGCAATATATACAAAGATTTCAACCGTCTACCTGTTCCATTCATTGTTCTACTTGTCGAAAGTTACAAATAATTTCCGATAAAGGATTAACCATTGGGGCTCATTGTTCACTTAAACTTGAAGAACACAAAATTGGCGAATTGTACTGTTTGGATGCTTTGCATATATGTTTCTTAGACTATATAGAAGCAATATATACAAAGATTTCAACCGTCTACCTGTGCCATTCATTGTTCTACTTGTCGAAATTTACAAATCATTTCCGATAACGGATTAACCATTGGGGCTCATTGTTCACTTAAACTTGAAGAACAAAAAATTGGCGAATGGCACTGTTTGGATGCTCTGCGTACATGTTTCTTAGACTATATGGAAGCAATATATACAAAGATTTCAACCGTCTACGTGTTCCAATCATTGTTCTACTTTTCGAAATTTACAAATAATTTCCTTTAAAGGATTAACAATGGGGCTCGTTGTTCACTTAAACTTGAAGAACAAAAAATTGGCGAATGGTACTGTTTGGATGTTTTGCATATATGTTTCTTAGACTATATAGAAGCAATATATACAAAGATTTCAACCGTCTACCTGTTCCATTCATTGTTCTACTTGCCGAAAGTTACAAATAATTTCCGTTAAAGTATTAACAATGGGGCTAGTAGTTCACTTAAACTTGAAGATCAAATAATTGGCGAATTGTTACTGTTTAGATGCTTTGCATATAGGTTTCTTAGACTATATAGAAGCAACATATACAAAGATTTCAACCGTCTACCTGTTCTATTCATTGTTCTACTTGTAGAAAGTTAGAAATAATTTCCGTTTCATGATTATCAATGGGGCTCATTGTTCACTTAAACTTGAAGAACAAAAAATTGGCGAATGGTACTGTTTGGATGCTTTGCATATATGTTTCTTAGACTATATAGAAGCAATATATACAAAGATTTCAACCGTCTACCTGTTCGATTCATTGTTCTACTTGTCGAAAGTTACAAATAATTTCCGATAAATCATTAACAATGGGGCTCATTGTTCACTTAAACTTGAAGGACAAAAAATTGGCGAATGGTACTGTTTGGATGCTTTGCGTACATGTTCCTTAGACTATATGGAAGCAATATATACAAGGATTTCAACCGTCTACCTGTTCCATTCACTGTTCTACTTGCCGAAAGTTACAAATAATTTCCAATTCATGATTATCAATGGGGCTCGCTGTTCACTTAAACTTGAAGATCAAAAAATTGGCGAATGTTACTGTTTAGATGCTTCGCATATAGGTTTCTTAGACTATATAGAAGCAACATTTACAAAGATTTCACCCGTCTACCTGTACTATTCATTGTTCTACTTGTAGAAAGTTACAAATAATTTCCATTTCATGATTATCAATGGGGCTCATTGTTCACTTAAACTTGAAGAACGAAAAATTGGCGAATTGTACTGTTTGGATGCTTTGCATATATGTTTTTTAGATTATATAGAAGCAATATATACAAAGATTTCAACCGTCTACCTATTCGATTCATTGTTCTACTTGTCGAAAGTTACAAATAATTTCCGATAAAGGATTAACAATGGGGCTCATTGTTCACTTAAACTTGAAGGACAAAAGATTGGCGAATGGTACTGTTTGGATGCTTTGCGTACATGATTCTTAGACTATATGGAAGCAATATATACAAGGATTTCAACCGTCTACCTGTTCCATTCATTGTTCTACTTGTCGAAAGTTACAAATAATTTCCGATAAAGGATTAACAATGGAGCTCATTGTTCACTTAAACTTGAAGAACAAAAAATTGGCGAATGGTACTGTTTGGATGCTTTGCATATATGTTTCTTAGACTATATGGAAGCAATATATACAAAGATTTCAACCGTCTACGTGTTCCAATCATTGTTCTACTTGTAGAAAGTTACAAATAATTTCCACTTCATGATTATCAAAGGGGCTCGCTGTTCACTTAAACTTGAAGAACAAAAAAGTGGCGAATGGTACCGTTTGGATGCTTTGCATATATGTTACATAGACTATATAGAAGCAATATATACAAGGATTTCAACCGTCTACCTGTTCCATTCACTGTTCTACTTGCCGAAAGTTACAAATAATTTCCAATTCATGATTATCAATGGGGCTCGCTGTTCACTTAAACTTGAAGATCAAAAAATTGGCGAATGTTACTGTTTAGATGCTTCGCATATAGGTATCTTAGACTATATAGAAGCAACATATACAAAGATTTCACCCGTCTACCTGTTCTATTCATTGTTCTACTTGTAGAAAGTTACAAATAATTTCCATTTCATGATTATCAATGGGGCTCATTGTTCACTTAAACTTGAAGAACAAAAAATTGGCGAATTGTACTGTTTGGATGCTTTGCATATATGTTTCTTAGACTATATAGAAGCAATATATACAAAGATTTCAACCGTCTACCTGTTCGATTCATTGTTCTACTTGTCGAAAGTTACAAATAATTTCCGATAAATCATTAACAATGGGGCTCATTGTTCACTTAAACTTGAAGGACAAAAAATTGGCGAATGGTACTGTTTGGATGCTTTGCGTACATGTTCCTTAGACTATATGGAAGCAATATATACAAGGATTTCAACCGTCTACCTGTTCCATTCACTGTTCTACTTGCCGAAAGTTACAAATAATTTCCAATTCATGATTATCAATGGGGCTCGCTGTTCACTTAAACTTGAAGATCAAAAAATTGGCGAATGTTACTGTTTAGATGCTTCGCATATAGGTTTCTTAGACTATATAGAAGCAATATATACAAAGATTTCAACCGTCTACCTGTTCCATTCATTGTTCTACTTGTCGAAAGTTACAAATAATTTCCGATAAAGGATTAACAATGGGGCTCATTGTTCACTTAAACTTGAAGGACAAAAGATTGGCGAATGGTACTGTTTGGATGCTTTGCGTACATGATTCTTAGACTATATGGAAGCAATATATACAAGGATTTCAACCGTCTACCTGTTCCATTCATTGTTCTACTTGTCGAAAGTTACAAATAATTTCCGATAAAGGATTAACAATGGAGCTCATTGTTCACTTAAACTTGAAGAACAAAAAATTGGCGAATGGTACTGTTTGGATGCTTTGCATATATGTTTCTTAGACTATATGGAAGCAATATATACAAAGATTTCAACCGTCTACGTGTTCCAATCATTGTTCTACTTGTAGAAAGTTACAAATAATTTCCACTTCATGATTATCAAAGGGGCTCGCTGTTCACTTAAACTTGAAGAACAAAAAAGTGGCGAATGGTACCGTTTGGATGCTTTGCATATATGTTACATAGACTATATAGAAGCAATATATACATTGATTTCAACCGTCTACCTGTTCAATTCATTGTTCTACTTGTCGCAAGTTACAAATAATTTCCGTTAAAGTATTAACAATGGGGCTCGTAGTTCAGTTAAACTTGAAGAACAAATAATTGGCGAATTGTACTGTTTGGATGATTTGCATATATGTTTCTTAGACTTTATAGAAGCAATATATACAAAGATTTCAACCGTCTACCTGTTCCATTCATTGTTCTACTTGTCGAAAGTTACAAATAGTTTCCGTTAAGGGATTAACAATGGGGATCGTAGTTTACTTAAACTTGAAGAACAAAAAATTGGCGAATGGTACTGTTTGGATGTTTTGCATATATGTTTCTTAGATTATATAGAAGCAATATATACAAAGATTTCAACCGTCTACCTGTTCCATTCATTGTTCTACTTGTCGAAATTTACAAATAATTTCCTTTAAAGGATTAACAATGGGGCTCGTAGTTCACTTAAACTTGAAGAACAAAAAATTGGCGAATTGTACTGTTTGGATGCTTTGCATATATGTTTCTTAGACTATATAGAAGCAATATATACAAAGATTTCAACCGTCTACCTGTTCCATTCATTGTTCTACTTGCCGAAAGTTACAAATAATTTCCGTTAAAGTATTAACAATGGGGCTAGTAGTTCACTTAAACTTGAAGATCAAATAATTGGCGAATTGTACTGTTTGGACGCTTTGCACATATGTTTCTTAGACTATTTAGAAGCAATATATAGAAAGATTTCACCCGTCTACCTGAACTATTCATTGTTCTACTTGTAGAAAGTTACAAATAATTTCCATTTCATGATTATCAATGGGGCTCGCTGTTCACTTAAACTTGAAGATCAAAAAATTGGCGATTGTTACTGTTTAGATGCTTTGCATATAGGTTTCTTAGACTATATAGAAGCAACATATACAAAGATTTCAACCGTCTACCTGTTCTATTCATTGTTCTACTTGTAGAAAGTTAGAAATAATTTCCGTTTCATGATTATCAATGGGGCTCGTTGTTCACTTAAACTTGAAGAACAATAAATTGGCGAATTGTACTGTTTGGACGCTTTGCATATATGTTTCTTAGACTATATAGAAGCAATATATACAAAGATTTCAACCGTCTACGTGTTCCAATCATTGGTCTACTTGTAGAAAGTTACAAATAATTTCCGATAAATCATTAACAATGGGGCTCATTGTTCACTTAAACTTGAAGGACAAAAAATTGGCGAATGGTACTGTTTGGATGCTTTGCGTACATGTTCCTTAGACTATATGGAAGCAATATATACAAGGATTTCAACCGTCTACCTGTTCCATTCACTGTTCTACTTGCCGAAAGTTACAAATAATTTCCAATTCATGATTATCAATGGGGCTCGCTGTTCACTTAAACTTGAAGATCAAAAAATTGGCGAATGTTACTGTTTAGATGCTTCGCATATAGGTATCTTAGACTATATAGAAGCAACATATACAAAGATTTCACCCGTCTACCTGTTCTATTCATTGTTCTACTTGTAGAAAGTTACAAATAATTTCCATTTCATGATTATCAATGGGGCTCATTGTTCACTTAAACTTGAAGAACAAAAAATTGGCGAATTGTACTGTTTGGATGCTTTGCATATATGTTTTTTAGATTATATAGAAGCAATATATACAAAGATTTCAACCGTCTACCTGTTCGATTCATTGTTCTACTTGTCGAAAGTTACAAATAATTTCCGATAAAGGATTAACAATGGGGCTCATTGTTCACTTAAACTTGAAGGACAAAAGATTGGCGAATGGTACTGTTTGGATGCTTTGCGTACATGATTCTTAGACTATATGGAAGCAATATATACAAGGATTTCGACCGTCTACCTGTTCCATTCATTGTTCTACTTGTCGAAAGTTACAAATAATTTCCGATAAAGGATTAACAATGGAGCTCATTGTTCACTTAAACTTGAAGAACAAAAAATTGGCGAATGGTACTGTTTGGATGCTTTGCATATATGTTTCTTAGACTATATAGAAGCAATATATACAAAGATTTCAACCGTCTACGTGTTCCAATCATTGGTCTACTTGTAGAAAGTTACAATTAATTTCCGTTAAAGGATTAACAATGGGGCTCGTAGTTCACTTAAACTTGAAGATCAAATAATTGGCGAATTGTACTGTTTGGACGCTTTGCATATATGTTTCTTAGACTATATAGAAGCAATATATACAAAGATTTCAACCGTCTACCTGTTCCATTCATTGTTCTACTTGCCGAAAGTTACAAATAATTTCCGTTAAAGTATTAACAATGGGGCTAGTAGTTCACTTAAACTTGAAGATCAAATAATTGGCGAATTGTTACTGTTTAGATGCTTTGCATATTGGTTTCTTAGACTATATAGAAGCAACATATACAAAGATTTCAAGCGTCTACCTGTTCTATTCATTGTTCTACTTGTAGAAAGTTAGAAATAATTTCCGTTTCATGATTATCAATGGGGCTCATTGTTCACTTAAACTTGAAGAACAAAAAATTGGCGAATGGTACTGTTTGGATGCTTTGCATATATGTTTCTTAGACTATATAGAAGCAATATATACAAAGATTTCAACCGTCTACCTGTTCGATTCATTGTTCTACTTGTCGAAAGTTACAAATAATTTCCGATAAATCATTAACAATGGGGCTCATTGTTCACTTAAACTTGAAGGACAAAAAATTGGCGAATGGTACTGTTTGGATGCTTTGCGTACATGTTCCTTAGACTATATGGAAGCAATATATACAAGGATTTCAACCGTCTACCTGTTCCATTCACTGTTCTACTTGCCGAAAGTTACAAATAATTTCCAATTCATGATTATCAATGGGGCTCGCTGTTCACTTAAACTTGAAGATCAAAAAATTGGCGAATGTTACTGTTTAGATGCTTCGCATATAGGTTTCTTAGACTATATAGAAGCAATATATACAAAGATTTCAACCGTCTACCTGTTCCATTCATTGTTCTACTTGCCGAAAGTTACAAATAATTTCCGTTAAAGTATTAACAATGGGGCTAGTAGTTCACTTAAACTTGAAGATCAAATAATTGGCGAATTGTTACTGTTTAGATGCTTTGCATATAGGTTTCTTAGACTATATAGAAGCAACATATACAAAGATTTCAACCGTCTACCTGTTCTATTCATTGTTCTACTTGTCGAAATTTACAAATAATTTCCTTTAAAGGATTAACAATGGGGCTCGTAGTTCACTTAAACTTGAAGAACAAAAAATTGGCGAATTGTACTGTTTGGATGCTTTGCATATATGTTTCTTAGACTATATAGAAGCAATATATACAAAGATTTCAACCGTCTACCTGTTCCATTCATTGTTCTACTTGCCGAAAGTTACAAATAATTTCCGTTAAAGTATTAACAATGGGGCTAGTAGTTCACTTAAACTTGAAGATCAAATAATTGGCGAATTGTACTGTTTGGACGCTTTGCACATATGTTTCTTAGACTATTTAGAAGCAATATATAGAAAGATTTCACCCGTCTACCTGAACTATTCATTGTTCTACTTGTAGAAAGTTACAAATAATTTCCATTTCATGATTATCAATGGGGCTCGCTGTTCACTTAAACTTGAAGATCAAAAAATTGGCGATTGTTACTGTTTAGATGCTTTGCATATAGGTTTCTTAGACTATATAGAAGCAACATATACAAAGATTTCAACCGTCTACCTGTTCTATTCATTGTTCTACTTGTAGAAAGTTAGAAATAATTTCCGTTTCATGATTATCAATGGGGCTCGTTGTTCACTTAAACTTGAAGAACAATAAATTGGCGAATTGTACTGTTTGGACGCTTTGCATATATGTTTCTTAGACTATATAGAAGCAATATATACAAAGATTTCAACCGTCTACGTGTTCCAATCATTGGTCTACTTGTAGAAAGTTACAAATAATTTCCGATAAATCATTAACAATGGGGCTCATTGTTCACTTAAACTTGAAGGACAAAAAATTGGCGAATGGTACTGTTTGGATGCTTTGCGTACATGTTCCTTAGACTATATGGAAGCAATATATACAAGGATTTCAACCGTCTACCTGTTCCATTCACTGTTCTACTTGCCGAAAGTTACAAATAATTTCCAATTCATGATTATCAATGGGGCTCGCTGTTCACTTAAACTTGAAGAACAAAAAATTGGCGAATTGTACTGTTTGGATGCTTTGCATATATGTTTCTTAGACTATATAGAAGCAATATATACAAAGATTTCAACCGTCCACGTGTTCCAATCATTGTTCTACTTTTCGAAATTTACAAATAATTTCCTTTAAAGGATTAACAATGGGGCTAGTTGTTCACTTAAACTTGAAGAACAAAAAATTGGCGAATGGTACTCTTTGGATGCTTTGCATATATGTTTCTTAGACTATATAGAAGCAATATATACATTGATTTCAACCGTCTACCTGTTCCATTCATTGTTCTACATGTCGAAAGTTACAAATAATTTCCGTTTCATGATTATCAATGGGGCTCGTTGTTCACTTAAACTTGAAGAACAAAAAATTGGCGAATGGTACTGTTTGGATGATTTGCATATATGTTTCTTAGATTATATAGAAGCAATATATACAAAGATTTCAACCGTCTACCTGTTCCATTCATTGTTCTACTTGTCGAAAATTACAAATAACTTCCGATAAAGGATTAACAATTGGGGCTCATTCTTCACTTAAACTTGAACAACAAAAAATTGGCGAATGATACTGTTTGGATGCTTTGCGTACATGTTTCTTAGACTATATGGAAGCAATATATACAAAGATTTCAACCGTCTACGTGTTCCAATCATTGTTCTACTTTTCGAAATTTACAAATAATTTCCTTTAAAGGATTAACAATGGGGCTCGTTGTTCACTTAAACTTGAAGAACAAAAAATTGGCGAATGGTACTCTTTGGATGCTTTGCATATATGTTTCTTAGACTATATAGAAGCAATATATACATTGATTTCAACGGTCTACCTGTTCCATTCATTGTTCTACTTGTCGCAACTTACAAATAATTTCCGTTAAAGTATTAACAATGGGGCTCGTAGTTCACTTAAACTTGAAGATCAAATAATTGGCGAATTGTACTGTTTGGATGATATGCAGATATGTTTCTTAGACTATATAGAAGCAATATATACAATGATTTCAACCGTCTACGGGTTCCAATCATTGTTCTACTTGTAGAAATTTACAATTAATTTCCGTTAAAGGATTAACAATGGGGCTCATTGTTCACTTAAACTTGAAGAACAAAAAATTGGCGAATGGTACTGTTTGGATGCTTTGCATATATGTTTCTTAGACTATATGGTAGCAATATATACAAAGATTTCAACCGTCTACGTGTTCCAATCATTGTTCTACTTGTCGAAAATTACAAATAATTTCCGATAAAGGATTAACCATTGGGGCTAATTGTTCACTTAAACTTGAAGAACAAAAAATTGGCGAATGGTACTGTTTGGATGCTTTGCGTACATGTTTCTTAGACTATATGGAAGTAATATATACAAAGATTTCAACCGTCTACGTGTTCCAATCATTGTTCTACTTGTCGAAATTTACAAATAATTTCCTTTAAAGGATTAACAATGGGGCTCGTTGTTCACTTAAACTTGAAGAACAATAAATTGGCGAATTGTACTGTTTGGATGCTTTGCATATATGTTTCTTACACTATATAGAAGCAATATATACAAAGATTTCAACCGTCTACCTGTTCCATTCATTGTTCTACTTGTCGAAAGTTACAAATAATTTCCGATAAAGGATTAACCATTGGGGCTCATTGTTCACTTAAACTTGAAGAACACAAAATTGGCGAATTGTACTGTTTGGATGCTTTGCATATATGTTTCTTAGACTATATAGAAGCAATATATACAAAGATTTCAACCGTCTACCTGTGCCATTCATTGTTCTACTTGTCGAAATTTACAAATCATTTCCGATAACGGATTAACCATTGGGGCTCATTGTTCACTTAAACTTGAAGAACAAAAAATTGGCGAATGGCACTGTTTGGATGCTCTGCGTACATGTTTCTTAGACTATATGGAAGCAATATATACAAAGATTTCAACCGTCTACGTGTTCCAATCATTGTTCTACTTTTCGAAATTTACAAATAATTTCCTTTAAAGGATTAACAATGGGGCTCGTTGTTCACTTAAACTTGAAGAACAAAAAATTGGCGAATGGTACTGTTTGGATGCTTTGCATATATGTTTCTTAGACTATATGGAAGCAATACATACAAAGATTTCAACCGTCTACGTGTTCCAATCATTGTTCTACTTGTCGAAAATTACAAATAATTTCCGATAAAGGATTAACCATTGGGGCTCATTGTTCACTTAAACTTGAAGAACAAAAAATTGGCGAATGGTACTGTTTGGATGCTTTGCGTACATGTTTCTTAGACTATATGGAAGCAATATATACAAAGATTTCAACCGTCTACGCGTTCCAATCATTGTTCTACTTGTCGAAAGTTACAAATAATTTCCTTTAAAGGATTAACAATGGGGCTCGTTGTTCACTTAAACTTGAAGAACAATAAATTGGCGAATTGTACTGTTTGGATGATTTGCATATATGTTTCTTAGATTATATAGAAGCAATATATACAAAGATTTCAACCGTCTACCTGTTCCATTCATTGTTCTACTTGTCGAAAATTACAAATAATTTCCGATAAAGGATTAACCATTGGGTCTCATTCTTCACTTAAACTTGAACAACAAAAAATTGGCGAATGATACTGTTTGGATGCTTTGCGTACATGTTTCTTAGACTATATGGAAGCAATATATACAAAGATTTCAACCGTCTACGTGTTCCAATCATTGTTCTACTTTTCGAAATTTACAAATAATTTCCTTTAAAGGATTAACAATGGGGCTCGTTGTTCACTTAAACTTGAAGAACAAAAAATTGGCGAATGGTACTGTTTGGATGCTTTGCATATATGTTTCTTAGACTATATAGAAGCAATATATACAAAGATTTCAACCGTCTACCTGTTCCATTCATTGTTCTACTTGCCGAAAGTTACAAATAATTTCCGTTAAAGTATTAACAATGGGGCTAGTAGTTCACTTAAACTTGAAGATCAAATAATTGACGAATTGTTACTGTTTAGATGCTTTGCATATAGGTTTCTTAGACTATATAGAAGCAACATATACAAAGATTTCAACCGTCTACCTGTTCTATTCATTGTTCTACTTGTAGAAAGTTAGAAATAATTTCCGTTTCATGATTATCAATGGGGCTCATTGTTCACTTAAACTTGAAGAACAAAAAATTGGCGAATTGTACTGTTTGGATGCTTTGCATATATGTTTTTTAGATTATATAGAAGCAATATATACAAAGATTTCAACCGTCTACCTGTTCGATTCATTGTTCTACTTGTCGAAAGTTACAAATAATTTCCGATAAATCATTAACAAAGGGGCTCGTTGTTCACTTAAACTTGAAGAACAATAAATTGGCGAATTGTACTGTTTGGATGCTTTGCATATATGTTTCTTAGACTATATAGAAGCAATATATACAAAGATTTCAACCGTCTACCTGTTCGATTCATTGTTCTACTTGTCGAAAGTTACAAATAATTTCCGATAAATCATTAACAATGGGGCTCATTGTTCACTTAAACTTGAAGGACAAAAAATTGGCGAATGGTACTGTTTGGATGCTTTGCGTACATGTTCCTTAGACTATATGGAAGCAATATATACAAGGATTTCAACCGTCTACCTGTTCCATTCACTGTTCTACTTGCCGAAAGTTACAAATAATTTCCAATTCATGATTATCAATGGGGCTCGCTGTTCACTTAAACTTGAAGATCAAAAAATTGGCGAATGTTACTGTTTAGATGCTTCGCATATAGGTTTCTTAGACTATATAGAAGCAACATTTACAAAGATTTCACCCGTCTACCTGTACTATTCATTGTTCTACTTGTAGAAAGTTACAAATAATTTCCATTTCATGATTATCAATGGGGCTCATTGTTCACTTAAACTTGAAGAACGAAAAATTGGCGAATTGTACTGTTTGGATGCTTTGCATATATGTTTTTTAGATTATATAGAAGCAATATATACAAAGATTTCAACCGTCTACCTGTTCGATTCATTGTTCTACTTGTCGAAAGTTATAAATAATTTCCGATAAAGGTATAACAATGGGGCTCATTGTTCACTTAAACTTGAAGGACAAAAGATTGGCGAATGGTACTGTTTGGATGCTTTGCGTACATGATTCTTAGACTATATGGAAGCAATATATACAAGGATTTCAACCGACTACCTGTTCCATTCATTGTTCTACTTGTCGAAAGTTACAAATAATTTCCGATAAAGGATTAACAATGGAGCTCATTGTTCACTTAAACTTGAAGAACAAAAAATTGGCGAATGGTACTGTTTGGATGCTTTGCATATATGTTTCTTAGACTATATGGAAGCAATATATACAAAGATTTCAACCGTCTACGTGTTCCAATCATTGTTCTACTTGTAGAAAGTTACAAATAATTTCCACTTCATGATTATCAAAGGGGCTCGCTGTTCACTTAAACTTGAAGAACAAAAAAGTGGCGAATGGTACCGTTTGGATGCTTTGCATATATGTTACATAGACTATATAGAAGCAATATATACATTGATTTCAACCGTCTACCTGTTCCATTCATTGTTCTACTTGTCGCAAGTTACAAATAATTTCCGTTAAAGTATTAACAATGGGGCTCGTAGTTCAGTTAAACTTGAAGAACAAATAATTGGCGAATTGTACTGTTTGGATGATTTGCATATATGTTTCTTAGACTTTATAGAAGCAATATATACAAAGATTTCAACCGTCTACCTGTTCCATTCATTGTTCTACTTGTCGAAAGTTACAAATAGTTTCCGTTAAGGGATTAACAATGGGGATCGTAGTTTACTTAAACTTGAAGAACAAAAAATTGGCGAATGGTACTGTTTGGATGTTTTGCATATATGTTTCTTAGATTATATAGAAGCAATATATACAAAGATTTCAACCGTCTACCTGTTCCATTCATTGTTCTACTTGTCGAAATTTACAAATAATTTCCTTTAAAGGATTAACAATGGGGCTCGTAGTTCACTTAAACTTGAAGAACAAAAAATTGGCGAATTGTACTGTTTGGATGCTTTGCATATATGTTTCTTAGACTATATAGAAGCAATATATACAAAGATTTCAACCGTCTACCTGTTCCATTCATTGTTCTACTTGCCGAAAGTTACAAATAATTTCCGTTAAAGTATTAACAATGGGGCTAGTAGTTCACTTAAACTTGAAGATCAAATAATTGGCGAATTGTACTGTTTGGACGCTTTGCACATATGTTTCTTAGACTATTTAGAAGCAATATATAGAAAGATTTCACCCGTCTACCTGAACTATTCATTGTTCTACTTGTAGAAAGTTACAAATAATTTCCATTTCATGATTATCAATGGGGCTCGCTGTTCACTTAAACTTGAAGATCAAAAAATTGGCGATTGTTACTGTTTAGATGCTTTGCATATAGGTTTCTTAGACTATATAGAAGCAACATATACAAAGATTTCAACCGTCTACCTGTTCTATTCATTGTTCTACTTGTAGAAAGTTAGAAATAATTTCCGTTTCATGATTATCAATGGGGCTCGTTGTTCACTTAAACTTGAAGAACAATAAATTGGCGAATTGTACTGTTTGGACGCTTTGCATATATGTTTCTTAGACTATATAGAAGCAATATATACAAAGATTTCAACCGTCTACGTGTTCCAATCATTGGTCTACTTGTAGAAAGTTACAAATAATTTCCGATAAATCATTAACAATGGGGCTCATTGTTCACTTAAACTTGAAGGACAAAAAATTGGCGAATGGTACTGTTTGGATGCTTTGCGTACATGTTCCTTAGACTATATGGAAGCAATATATACAAGGATTTCAACCGTCTACCTGTTCCATTCACTGTTCTACTTGCCGAAAGTTACAAATAATTTCCAATTCATGATTATCAATGGGGCTCGCTGTTCACTTAAACTTGAAGATCAAAAAATTGGCGAATGTTACTGTTTAGATGCTTCGCATATAGGTATCTTAGACTATATAGAAGCAACATATACAAAGATTTCACCCGTCTACCTGTTCTATTCATTGTTCTACTTGTAGAAAGTTACAAATAATTTCCATTTCATGATTATCAATGGGGCTCATTGTTCACTTAAACTTGAAGAACAAAAAATTGGCGAAATGTACTGTTTGGATGCTTTGCATATATGTTTTTTAGATTATATAGAAGCAATATATACAAAGATTTCAACCGTCTACCTGTTCGATTCATTGTTCTACTTGTCGAAAGTTACAAATAATTTCCGATAAAGGATTAACAATGGGGCTCATTGTTCACTTAAACTTGAAGGACAAAAGATTGGCGAATGGTACTGTTTGGATGCTTTGCGTACATGATTCTTAGACTATATGGAAGCAATATATACAAGGATTTCGACCGTCTACCTGTTCCATTCATTGTTCTACTTGTCGAAAGTTACAAATAATTTCCGATAAAGGATTAACAATGGAGCTCATTGTTCACTTAAACTTGAAGAACAAAAAATTGGCGAATGGTACTGTTTGGATGCTTTGCATATATGTTTCTTAGACTATATAGAAGCAATATATACAAAGATTTCAACCGTCTACGTGTTCCAATCATTGGTCTACTTGTAGAAAGTTACAATTAATTTCCGTTAAAGGATTAACAATGGGGCTCGTAGTTCACTTAAACTTGAAGATCAAATAATTGGCGAATTGTACTGTTTGGACGCTTTGCATATATGTTTCTTAGACTATATAGAAGCAATATATACAAAGATTTCAACCGTCTACCTGTTCCATTCATTGTTCTACTTGTCGAAAGTTACAAATAATTTCCTTTAAAGGATTAACAATGGGGCTCGTTGTTCACTTAAACTTGAAGAACAATAAATTGGCGAATTGTACTGTTTGGATGCTTTGCATATATGTTTCGTAGGTTATATAGAAGCAATATATACAATGATTTCAACCGTCTACCTGATCCATTCATTGTTCTACTTGTCGAAATTTACAAATAATTTCCTTTAAAGGATTAACAATGGGGCTCGTAGTTCACTTAAACTTGTAGAACAAAAAATTGGCGTATTGTGCTGTTTGGATGCTTTGCATATGTGTTTCTTAGACTATTTAGAAGCAATATATAGAAAGATTTCACCTGTCTACATGTACTATTCATAGTTCTACTTGTCGAAATTTACAAATAATTTCCTTTAAAGGATTAACAATGGGGCTCGTAGTTCACTTAAACTTGAAGAACAAAAAATTGGCGAATTGTACTGTTTGGATGCTTTGCATATATGTTTCTTAGACTATATAGAAGCAATATATACAAAGATTTCAACCGTCTACCTGTTCCATTCATTGTTCTACTTGCCGAAAGTTACAAATAATTTCCGTTAAAGTATTAACAATGGGGCTAGTAGTTCACTTAAACTTGAAGATCAAATAATTGGCGAATTGTACTGTTTGGACGCTTTGCACATATGTTTCTTATACTATTTAGAAGCAATATATAGAAAGATTTCACCCGTCTACCTGAACTATTCATTGTTCTACTTGTAGAAAGTTACAAATAATTTCCATTTCATGATTATCAATGGGGCTCGCTGTTCACTTAAACTTGAAGATCAAAAAATTGGCGATTGTTACTGTTTAGATGCTTTGCATATAGGTTTCTTAGACTATATAGAAGCAACATATACAAAGATTTCAACCGTCTACCTGTTCTATTCATTGTTCTACTTGTAGAAAGTTAGAAATAATTTCCGTTTCATGATTATCAATGGGGCTCGTTGTTCACTTAAACTTGAAGAACAATAAATTGGCGAATTGTACTGTTTGGACGCTTTGCATATATGTTTCTTAGACTATATAGAAGCAATATATACAAAGATTTCAACCGTCTACGTGTTCCAATCATTGGTCTACTTGTAGAAAGTTAGAAATAATTTCCGATAAATCATTAACAATGGGGCTCATTGTTCACTTAAACTTGAAGGACAAAAAATTGGCGAATGGTACTGTTTGGATGCTTTGCGTACATGTTCCTTAGACTATATGGAAGCAATATATACAAGGATTTCAACCGTCTACCTGTTCCATTCACTGTTCTACTTGCCGAAAGTTACAAATAATTTCCAATTCATGATTATCAATGGGGCTCGCTGTTCACTTAAACTTGAAGATCAAAAAATTGGCGAATGTTACTGTTTAGATGCTTCGCATATAGGTATCTTAGACTATATAGAAGCAACATATACAAAGATTTCACCCGTCTACCTGTTCTATTCATTGTTCTACTTGTAGAAAGTTACAAATAATTTCCATTTCATGATTATCAATGGGGCTCATTGTTCACTTAAACTTGAAGAACAAAAAATTGGCGAATTGTACTGTTTGGATGCTTTGCATATATGTTTTTTAGATTATATAGAAGCAATATATACAAAGATTTCAACCGTCTACCTGTTCGATTCATTGTTCTACTTGTCGAAAGTTACAAATAATTTCCGATAAAGGATTAACAATGGGGCTCATTGTTCACTTAAACTTGAAGGACAAAAGATTGGCGAATGGTACTGTTTGGATGCTTTGCGTACATGATTCTTAGACTATATGGAAGCAATATATACAAGGATTTCGACCGTCTACCTGTTCCATTCATTGTTCTACTTGTCGAAAGTTACAAATAATTTCCGATAAAGGATTAACAATGGAGCTCATTGTTCACTTAAACTTGAAGAACAAAAAATTGGCGAATGGTACTGTTTGGATGCTTTGCATATATGTTTCTTAGACTATATAGAAGCAATATATACAAAGATTTCAACCGTCTACGTGTTCCAATCATTGGTCTACTTGTAGAAAGTTACAATTAATTTCCGTTAAAGGATTAACAATGGGGCTCGTAGTTCACTTATACTTGAAGATCAAATAATTGGCGAATTGTACTGTTTGGACGCTTTGCATATATGTTTCTTAGACTATATAGAAGCAATATATACAAAGATTTCAACCGTCTACCTGTTCCATTCATTGCTCTACTTGTCGAAAGTTACAAATAATTTCCTTTAAAGGATTAACAATGGGGCTCGTTGTTCACTTAAACTTGAAGAACAATAAATTGGCGAATTGTACTGTTTGGATGCTTTGCATATATGTTTCGTAGGTTATATAGAAGCAATATATACAATGATTTCAACCGTCTACCTGATCCATTCATTGTTCTACTTGTCGAAATTTACAAATAATTTCCTTTAAAGGATTAACAATGGGGCTCGTAGTTCACTTAAACTTGTAGAACAAAAAATTGGCGTATTGTGCTGTTTGGATGCTTTGCATATGTGTTTCTTAGACTATTTAGAAGCAATATATAGAAAGATTTCACCTGTCTACATGTACTATTCATAGTTCTACTTCTCGCAAGTTACAAATAATTTCCGTTAAAGTATTAACAATGGGGCTCGTATTTCACTTAAAGTTGAAGAACAAAAAATTGGCGAATGGTACTGTTTGGATGCTTTGCATATATGTTTCTTAGATTATATAGAAGCAATATATACAAAGATTTCAACCGTCTACCTGTTCCATTCATTGTTCTACTTGTCGAAAATTACAAATAATTTCCGATAAAGGATTAACCATTGGGGCTCATTGTTCACTAAACTTGAAGAAGAAAAAATTGTCGAATTGTACTGTTTGGATGCTTTGCATATATGTTTCTTAGATTATATAGAAGCAATATATACAAAGATTTCAACCGTCTACCAGATCCATTCATTGTTCTACTTGTCGAAAATTACAGATAATTTCCGATAAAGGATTAACCATTGGGGCTCATTGTTCACTTAAACTTGAAGAACAAAAAATTGGCGAATGGTACTGTTTGGATGATTTGCATATATGTTTCTTAGATTATATAGAAGCAATATATACAAAGATTTCAACCGTCTACCTGTTCCATTCATTGTTCTACTTGTCGAAAATTACAAATAACTTCCGATAAAGGATTAACAATTGGGGCTCATTCTTCACTTAAACTTGAACAACAAAAAATTGGCGAATGATACTGTTTGGATGCTTTGCGTACATGTTTCTTAGACTTTATAGAAGCAATATATACAAAGATTTCAACCGTCTACGTGTTCCAATCATTGTTCTACTTGTAGAAAGTTACAATTAATTTCCGTTAAAGGATTAACAATGGGGCTCGTAGTTCACTTAAACTTGAAGAACAAAAAATTGGCGAATTGTACTGTTTGGATGCTTTGCATATTAGTTTCTTAGAATATATAGAAGCAATATATAGAAAGACTTCACCCGTCTACCTGTACAATTCATTGTTCTACTTGTAGAAAGTTACAAATAATTTCCGTTTCATGATTATCAATGGGGCTCGTTGTTCACTTAAACTTGAAGAACAAAAAATTGGCGAATGGTATTGTTTGGATGCTTTGCGTACATGATTCTTAGACTATATGGAAGCAATATATACAAGGATTTCAACCGTCTACCTGTTCCATTCATTGTTCTACTTGTCGAAAGTTACAAATAATTTCCGATAAAGGATTAACAATGGAGCTCATTGTTCACTTAAACTTGAAGAACAAAAAATTGGCGAATGGTACTGTTTGGATGCTTTGCATATATGTTTCTTAGACTATATGGAAGCAATATATACAAAGATTTCAACCGTCTACGTGTTCCAATCATTGTTCTACTTGTCGAAATTTACAAATAATTTCCTTTAAAGGATTAACAATGGGGCTCGTCGTTCACTTAAACTTGAAGAACAAAAAATTGGCGAATGGTACTCTTTGGATGCTTTGCATATATGTTTCTTAGACTATATAGAAGCAATATATACAAAGATTTCAACCGTCTACCTGTTCGATTCATTGTTCTACTTGTCGAAAGTTACAAATAATTTCCGATAAATCATTAACAATGGGGCTCATTGTTCACTTAAACTTGAAGGACAAAAAATTGGCGAATGGTACTGTTTGGATGCTTTGCGTACATGTTCCTTAGACTATATGGAAGCAATATATACAAGGATTTCAACCGTCTACCTGTTCCATTCACTGTTCTACTTGCCGAAAGTTACAAATAATTTCCAATTCATGATTATCAATGGGGCTCGCTGTTCACTTAAACTTGAAGATCAAAAAATTGGCGAATGTTACTGTTTAGATGCTTCGCATATAGGCTTCTTAGACTATATAGAAGCAACATTTACAAAGATTTCACCCGTCTACCTGTACTATTCATTGTTCTACTTGTAGAAAGTTACAAATAATTTCCATTTCATGATTATCAATGGGGCTCATTGTTCACTTAAACTTGAAGAACGAAAAATTGGCGAATTGTACTGTTTGGATGCTTTGCATATATGTTTTTTAGATTATATAGAAGCAATATATACAAACATTTCAACCGTCTACCTGTTCGATTCATTGTTCTACTTGTCGAAAGTTACAAATAATTTCCGATAAAGGATTAACAATGGGGCTCATTGTTCACTTAAACTTGAAGGACAAAAGATTGGCGAATGGTACTGTTTGGATGCTTTGCGTACATGATTCTTAGACTATATGGAAGCAATATATACAAGGATTTCAACCGTCTACCTGTTCCATTCATTGTTCTACTTGTCGAAAGTTACAAATAATTTACGATAAAGGATTAACAATGGGGCTCATTGTTCACTTAAACTTGAAGACCAAAAATTGGCGAATGGTACTGTTTGGATAATTTGCATATATGTTTCTTAGACTTTATAGAAGCAATATATACAAAGATTTCAACCGTCTACCTGTTCCATTCATTGTTCTACTTGTCGAAATTTACAAATAATTTCCTTTAAAGGATTAACAATGGGTCTCGTCGTTCACTTAAACTTGAAGAACGAAAAATTGGCGAATGGTACTGTTTGGATGCTTTGCGTACATGTTTCTTACACTATATGAAAACAATATATACAATGATTTCAACCGTCTACCTGTTCCATTCATTGTTCTACTTGTCGAAAGTTACAAATAATTACCGATAAAGGACTGACCATTGGGGCTCATTGTTCACTTAAACTTGAAGAACAAAAAATTGGCGAATTTTACTGTTTGGATGCTTTGCATATATGTTTTTTAGATTATATAGAAGCAATATATACAAAGATTTCAACCGTCTACCTGTTCCACTCATTGTTCTACTTGTCGCAATTTACAAAAAAATTCCGATAACGGATTAACCATTGGGGCTCATTGTTCACTTAAACTTGAAGAACAAAAAATTGGCGAATTGTACTGATTGGATGCTTTGCATATATGTTTCTTAGACAATATAGAAGCAATATATACAAAGATTTCAACCGTCTACCTGTTCCATTCATTGATCTACTTGTCGAAAGTTACAAATAATTTCCGATAAAGGATTAACAATGGGTCTCATTGTTCACTTAAACTTGAAGAACAAAAAATTGGCGAATGGTACTGTTTGGATGCTTTGCATATATGTTTCTTAGACTATATGGAAGCAATATATACAAAGATTTCAAC
This sequence comes from Cerceris ruficornis, assembly GCA_963989415.1. Classification (NCBI taxonomy): domain Eukaryota; kingdom Metazoa; phylum Arthropoda; class Insecta; order Hymenoptera; family Crabronidae; genus Cerceris; species Cerceris ruficornis. The sequence goes on along the minus strand of CAXDIW010000232.1, from coordinate 259,508 downwards.
CGTCTACGTGTTCCAATCATTGTTCTACTTGTAGAAAGTTACAATTAATTTCCGTGAAGGGATTAACAATGGGGATCGTAGTTTACTTAAACTTGAAGAACAAAAAATTGGCGAATGGTACTGTTTGGATGCTTTGCGTACATGTTTCTTAAACTATATGGAAGCAATATATACAATGATTTCAACCGTCTACCTGTTCCATTCATTGTTCTACTTGTCGAAAGTTACAAATAATTACCGATAAAGGACTAACCATTGGGGCTCATTGTTCACTTAAACTTGAAGAACAAAAAATTGGCGAATTGTACTGTTTGGATGCTTTGCATATATGTTTTTTAGATTATATAGAAGCAATATATACAAAGATTTCAACCGTCTAACTGTTCGATTCATTGTTCCACTTGTCGAAAGTTACAAATAATTTCCGATAAAGGATTAACATTGGGGCTCATTGTTCACTTAAACTTGAAGGACAAAAAATTGGCGAATGGTACTGTTTGGATGCTTTGCGTACATGTTTCTTAGACTATATGGAAGCAATATATACAAGGATTTCAACCGTCTACCTGTTCCATTCATTGTTCTACTTGTAGAAAGTCACAATTAATTTCCGTTAAAGGATTAAAAATGGGGCTCGTAGTTCACATAAACATGAAGAACAAAAAATTGGCGAATTGTACTGTTTGGATGCTTTGCATAGATGTTTCTTAGACTATTTGGAAGCAATATATAGAAAGATTTCACCCGTCTACCTGTACTATTCATTGTTCTACTTGTAGAAAGTTACAAATAATTTCCATTTCATGATTATCAATGGGGCTCGCTGTTCACTTAAACTTGAAGATCAAAAAATTGGCGATTGTTACTGTTTAGATGCTTTGCATATATGTTTCTTAGATTATATAGAAGCAATATATACAAAGATTTCAAGCGTCTACCTGTTCCATTCATTGTTCTACTTGTCGAAAGCTACAAATAATTTCTGATAACGGATTAACCATTGGGGCTCATTGTTCACTTAAACTTGAAGAACAAAAAATTGGCGAATTGTACTGATTGGATGCTTTGCATATATGTTTCTTAGACAATATAGAAGCAATATATACAAAGATTTCAACCGTCTACCTTTTCCATTCATTGTTCTACTTGTCAAAAGTTACAAATAATTTCCGATAACGGATTAACCATTGGGGCTCATTGTTCACTTAAACTTGAAGAACAAAAAATTGGCGAATTGTACTGTTTGGATGCTTTGCATATATGTTTCTTATACTATATAGAAGCAATATATACAAAGATTTCAATCGTCTACCTGTTCCATTCACTGTTCTACTTGTCGAAAGTTACAAATAATTTCCGTTAAGGGATTAACAATGGGGATCGTAGTTCACTTAAACTTGAAGAACAAAAAATTGGCGAATGTTACTGTTTGGATGCTTTGCATATATGTTTCTTAGACTATATAGAAGCAATATATACAAAGATTTCAACCGTCTACCTTTTCCATTCATTGTTCTACTTGTCGAAAGTTACAAATAATTTCCAATAACGGATTAACCATTTGGGCTCATTGTTCACTTAAACTTGAAGAACAAAAAATTGGCGAATTGTACTGTTTGGATGCTTTGCATATATGTTTCTTAGACTACATAGAAGCAATATATACAAAGATTTCAACCGGCTACCTGTTCCATTGATTGTTCTACTTGTCGAAATTTACAAATAATTTCCGATAAAGGATTAACCATTGGGGCTCATTGTTCACTTAAACTTGAAGAACAAAAAATTGGCGAATTGTACTGTTTGGATGCTTTGCATATATGTTTCTTAGACTATATAGAAGCAATATATACAAAGATTTCAACCGTCTACCTGTTCCATTCATTGTTCTACTTGTCGAAAGTTACAAATAATTTCCGATAAAGGATTAACCATTGGGGCTCATTGTTCACTTAAACTTGAAGAACAAAAAATTGGCGAATGGTACTGTTTGGATGCTTTGCGTACATGTTTCTTAGACTATATGGAAGCAATATATTCAAAGATTTCAACCGTCTACGTGTTCCAATCATTGTTCTACTTGTCGAAATATACAAATAATTTCCTTTAAAGGATTAACAATGGGGCTCGATGTTCACTTAAACTTGAAGAACAAAAAAGTGGCGAATGGTACTGTTTGGATGCTTTGCATATATGTTTCTTAGACTATATAGAAGCAATATATACATTGATTTCAACCGTCTACCTGTTCCATTCATTGTTCTACTTGTCGCAAGTTACAAATAATTTCCGTTAAAGTATTAACAATGGGGCTCGTAGTTCACTTAAACTTGAAGATCAAATAATTGGCGAATTGTACTGTTTGGATGATTTGCATATATGTTTCTTAGACTTTATAGAAGCAATATATACAAAGATTTCAACCGTCTACCTGTTCCACTCATTGTTCTACTTGTCGAAAGTTACAAATAATTTCCGTTAAGGCATTAACAATGGGGATCGTAGTTTACTTAAACTTGAAGAACAAGAAATTGGCGAATTTTACTGTTTGGATGCTTTGCATATATGTTTCTTAGACTATATAGAAGCAATATATACAAAGATTTCAACCGTCTACATGATCCATTCATTGTTCTACTTGTCGAAATTTACAAATAATTTCCTTTAAAGGATTAACAATGGGGCTCGTAGTTCACTTAAACATGAAGATGAAATAATTGGCGAATTGTACTGTTTGGATGCTTTGCATATATGTTTCGTAGGCTATATAGAAGCAATATATACAATGATTTCAACCGTCTACCTGATCCATTCATTGTTTTACTTGTCGAAATTTACAAATAATTTCCTTTAAAGGATTAACAATGGGGCTCGTAGTTCACTTAAACTTGAAGAACAAAAAATTGGCGAATTGTACTGTTTGGATGCTTTGCATATATGTTTCTTAGACTATATAGAAGCAATATATACAAAGATTTCAACCGTCTACATGATCCATTCACTGTTCTACATGTCGAAAGTTACAAATAATTTCCGTTAAGGGATTAACAATGGGGATCGTAGTTCACTTAAACTTGAAGAACAAAAAATTGGCGAATTGTACTGTTTGGATGCTTTGCGTACATGTTTCTTAGACTATATGGAAGCAATATATACAAAGATTTCAACCGTCTACGTGTTCCAATCATTGTTCTACTTGTCGAAATTTACAAATAATTTCCTTTAAAGGATTAACAATGGGGCTCGTTGTTCACTTAAACTTGAAGAACAATAAATTGGCGAATTGTACTGTTTGGATGCTTTGCATATATGTTTCTTAGACTATATAGGCGCAATATATACAAGGATTTCAACCGTCTACATGATCCATTCATTGTTCTACTTGTCGATATTTACAAATAATTTCCTTTAAAGGATTAACAATGGGGCTCGTAGTTCACTTAAACTTGAAGAACAAAAAATTGGCGAATTGTACTGTTTGGATGCTTTGCATATTTGTTTCGCAGACTATATAGAAGCAATATATACAATGATTTCAACCGTCTACATGATCCATTCATTGTTCTACTTGTCGAAATTTACAAATAATTTCCTTTAAAGGATTAACAATGGGGTCGTAGTTCACTTAAACTTGAAGAACAAAAAATTGGCGAATGGTACCGTTTGGATGCTTTGCATATATGTTTCTTAGACTATATAGAAGCAATATATACAAAGATTTCAACCATCTACCTGTTCCATTCATTGTTCTACTTGTCGAAAGTTACAAATAATTTCCGATAACGGATTAACCATTGGGGCTCGTTGTTCACTTAAACTTGAAGAACAATAAATTGGCGAATTGTACTGTTTGGATGCTTTGCATATATGTTTCTTAGACTATATAGGCGCAATATATACAAGGATTTCAACCGTCTACATGATCCATTCATTGTTCTACTTGTCGATATTTACAAATAATTTCCTTTAAAGGATTAACAATGGGGCTCGTAGTTCACTTAAACTTGAAGAACAAAAAATTGGCGAATTGTACTGTTTGGATGCTTTGCATATATGTTTCTTAGACTATATAGAAGCAATATATACAAAGATTTCAACCGTCTACCTGTTCCATTCATTGTTCTACTTGTCGAAAATTAGAAATACTTTCCGATAAAGGATTAACCATTGGGGCTCATTGTTCACTTAAACTTGAAGAACAAAAAATTGGCGAATGGTACTGTTTGGATGCTTTGCATATATGTTTCTTAGACTATATAGAAGCAATATATACAAAGATTTCAACCGTCTACCTGTTCGATTCATTGTTCTACTTGCCGAAAGTTACAAATAATTTCCAATTCATGATTATCAATGGGGCTCGCTGTTCACTTAAACTTGAAGATCAAAAAATTGGCGAATGTTACTGTTTAGATGCTTCGCATATAGGTTTCTTAGACTATATAGAAGCAACATTTACAAAGATTTCACCCGTCTACCTGTACTATTCATTGTTCTACTTGTAGAAAGTTACAAATAATTTCCATTTCATGATTATCAATGGGGCTCATTGTTCACTTAAACTTGAAGAACGAAAAATTGGCGAATTGTACTGTTTGGATGCTTTGCATATATGTTTTTTAGATTATATAGAAGCAATATATACAAAGATTTCAACCGTCTACCTGTTCGATTCATTGTTCTACTTGTCGAAAGTTACAAATAATTTCCGATAAAGGATTAACAATGGGGCTCATTGTTCACTTAAACTTGAAGGACAAAAGATTGGCGAATGGTACTGTTTGGATGCTTTGCGTACATGATTCTTAGACTATATGGAAGCAATATATACAAGGATTTCAACCGTCTACCTGTTCCATTCATTGTTCTACTTGTCGAAAGTTACAAATAATTTACGATAAAGGATTAACAATGGGGCTCATTGTTCACTTAAACTTGAAGACCAAAAATTGGCGAATGGTACTGTTTGGATGCTTTGCATATGTGTTTCTTAGATTATATAGAAGCAATATATACAAAGATTTCAACCGTCTACCTGTTCCATTCATTGTTCTACTTGTCGAAAGTTACAAATAATTTACGATAAAGGATTAACAATGGGGCTCATTGTTCACTTAAACTTGAAGACCAAAAATTGGCGAATGGTACTGTTTGGATGCTTTGCATATATGTTTCTTAGACTATATAGAAGCAATATATACATTGATTTCAACCGTCTACCTGTTCCATTCATTGATCTACTTGTCGAAAGTTACAAATAATTTCCGATAAAGGATTAACAATGGGTCTCATTGTTCACTTAAACTTGAAGAACAAAAAATTGGCGAATGGTACTGTTTGGATGCTTTGCATATATGTTTCTTAGACTATATGGAAGCAATATATACAAAGATTTCAACCGTCTACGTGTTCCAATCATTGTTCTACTTGTAGAAAGTTACAAATAATTTCCACTTCAAGATTATCAATGGGGCTCGCTGTTCACTTAAACTTGAAGAACAAAAAATTGGCGAATGTTACTGTTTGGATGCTTTGCATATATGTTTCTTAGACTATATAGAAGCAATATATACAAAGATTTCAACCGTCTACCTTTTCCATTCATTGTTCTACTTGTCGAAAGTTACAAATAATTTCCAATAACGGATTAACCATTTGGGCTCATTGTTCACTTAAACTTGAAGAACAAAAAATTGGCGAATTGTACTGTTTGGATGCTTTGCATATATGTTTCTTAGACTACATAGAAGCAATATATACAAAGATTTCAACCGGCTACCTGTTCCATTGATTGTTCTACTTGTCGAAATTTACAAATAATTTCCGATAAAGGATTAACCATTGGGGCTCATTGTTCACTTAAACTTGAAGAACAAAAAATTGGCGAATTGTACTGTTTGGATGCTTTGCATATATGTTTCTTAGACTATATAGAAGCAATATATACAAAGATTTCAACCGTCTACCTGTTCCATTCATTGTTCTACTTGTCGAAAGTTACAAATAATTTCCGATAAAGGATTAACCATTGGGGCTCATTGTTCACTTAAACTTGAAGAACAAAAAATTGGCGAATGGTACTGTTTGGATGCTTTGCGTACATGTTTCTTAGACTATATGGAAGCAATATATTCAAAGATTTCAACCGTCTACGTGTTCCAATCATTGTTCTACTTGTCGAAATATACAAATAATTTCCTTTAAAGGATTAACAATGGGGCTCGATGTTCACTTAAACTTGAAGAACAAAAAAGTGGCGAATGGTACTGTTTGGATGCTTTGCATATATGTTTCTTAGACTATATAGAAGCAATATATACATTGATTTCAACCGTCTACCTGTTCCATTCATTGTTCTACTTGTCGCAAGTTACAAATAATTTCCGATAAAGTATTAACAATGGGGCTCGTAGTTCACTTAAACTTGAAGATCAAATAATTGGCGAATTGTACTGTTTGGATGATTTGCATATATGTTTCTTAGACTTTATAGAAGCAATATATACAAAGATTTCATCCGTCTACCTGTTCCACTCATTGTTCTACTTGTCGAAAGTTACAAATAATTTCCGTTAAGGCATTAACAATGGGGATCGTAGTTTACTTAAACTTGAAGAACAAGAAATTGGCGAATTTTACTGTTTGGATGCTTTGCATATATGTTTCTTAGACTATATAGAAGCAATATATACAAAGATTTCAACCGTCTACATGATCCATTCATTGTTCTACTTGTCGAAATTTACAAATAATTTCCTTTAAAGGATTAACAATGGGGCTCGTAGTTCACTTAAACATGAAGATGAAATAATTGGCGAATTGTACTGTTTGGATGCTTTGCATATATGTTTCGTAGGCTATATAGAAGCAATATATACAATGATTTCAACCGTCTACCTGATCCATTCATTGTTTTACTTGTCGAAATTTACAAATAATTTCCTTTAAAGGATTAACAATGGGGCTCGTAGTTCACTTAAACTTGAAGAACAAAAAATTGGCGAATTGTACTGTTTGGATGCTTTGCGTACATGTTTCTTAGACTATATGGAAGCAATATATACAAAGATTTCAACCGTCTACGTGTTCCAATCATTGTTCTACTTGTCGAAATTTACAAATAATTTCCTTTAAAGGATTAACAATGGGGCTCGTTGTTCACTTAAACTTGAAGAACAATAAATTGGCGAATTGTACTGTTTGGATGCTTTGCATATATGTTTCTTAGACTATATAGGCGCAATATATACAAGGATTTCAACCGTCTACATGATCCATTCATTGTTCTACTTGTCGATATTTACAAATAATTTCCTTTAAAGGATTAACAATGGGGCTCGTAGTTCACTTAAACTTGAAGAACAAAAAATTGGCGAATTGTACTGTTTGGATGCTTTGCATATTTGTTTCGCAGACTATATAGAAGCAATATATACAATGATTTCAACCGTCTACATGATCCATTCATTGTTCTACTTGTCGAAATTTACAAATAATTTCCTTTAAAGGATTAACAATGGGGTCGTAGTTCACTTAAACTTGCAGAACAAAAAATTGGCGAATGGTACCGTTTGGATGCTTTGCATATATGTTTCTTAGACTATATAGAAGCAATATATACAAAGATTTCAACCATCTACCTGTTCCATTCATTGTTCTACTTGTCGAAAGTTACAAATAATTTCCGATAACGGATTAACCATTGGGGCTCGTTGTTCACTTAAACTTGAAGAACAATAAATTGGCGAATTGTACTGTTTGGATGCTTTGCATATATGTTTCTTAGACTATATAGGCGCAATATATACAAGGATTTCAACCGTCTACATGATCCATTCATTGTTCTACTTGTCGATATTTACAAATAATTTCCTTTAAAGGATTAACAATGGGGCTCGTAGTTCACTTAAACTTGAAGAACAAAAAATTGGCGAATTGTACTGTTTGGATGCTTTGCATATATGTTTCTTAGACTATATAGAAGCAATATATACAAAGATTTCAACCGTCTACCTGTTCCATTCATTGTTCTACTTGTCGAAAATTAGAAATACTTTCCGATAAAGGATTAACCATTGGGGCTCATTGTTCACTTAAACTTGAAGAACAAAAAATTGGCGAATGGTACTGTTTGGATGCTTTGCATATATGTTTCTTAGACTATATAGAAGCAATATATACAAAGATTTCAACCGTCTACCTGTTCGATTCATTGTTCTACTTGCCGAAAGTTACAAATAATTTCCAATTCATGATTATCAATGGGGCTCGCTGTTCACTTAAACTTGAAGATCAAAAAATTGGCGAATGTTACTGTTTAGATGCTTCGCATATAGGTTTCTTAGACTATATAGAAGCAACATTTACAAAGATTTCACCCGTCTACCTGTACTATTCATTGTTCTACTTGTAGAAAGTTACAAATAATTTCCATTTCATGATTATCAATGGGGCTCATTGTTCACTTAAACTTGAAGAACGAAAAATTGGCGAATTGTACTGTTTGGATGCTTTGCATATATGTTTTTTAGATTATATAGAAGCAATATATACAAAGATTTCAACCGTCTACCTGTTCGATTCATTGTTCTACTTGTCGAAAGTTACAAATAATTTCCGATAAAGGATTAACAATGGGGCTCATTGTTCACTTAAACTTGAAGGACAAAAGATTGGCGAATGGTACTGTTTGGATGCTTTGCGTACATGATTCTTAGACTATATGGAAGCAATATATACAAGGATTTCAACCGTCTACCTGTTCCATTCATTGTTCTACTTGTCGAAAGTTACAAATAATTTACGATAAAGGATTAACAATGGGGCTCATTGTTCACTTAAACTTGAAGACCAAAAATTGGCGAATGGTACTGTTTGGATGCTTTGCATATATGTTTCTTAGATTATATAGAAGCAATATATACAAAGATTTCAACCGTCTACCTGTTCCATTCATTGTTCTACTTGTCGAAAGTTACAAATAATTTACGATAAAGGATTAACAATGGGGCTCATTGTTCACTTAAACTTGAAGACCAAAAATTGGCGAATGGTACTGTTTGGATGCTTTGCATATATGTTTCTTAGACTATATAGAAGCAATATATACATTGATTTCAACCGTCTACCTGTTCCATTCATTGATCTACTTGTCGAAAGTTACAAATAATTTCCGATAAAGGATTAACAATGGGTCTCATTGTTCACTTAAACTTGAAGAACAAAAAATTGGCGAATGGTACTGTTTGGATGCTTTGCATATATGTTTCTTAGACTATATGGAAGCAATATATACAAAGATTTCAACCGTCTACGTGTTCCAATCATTGTTCTACTTGTAGAAAGTTACAAATAATTTCCACTTCAAGATTATCAATGGGGCTCGCTGTTCACTTAAACTTGAAGAACAAAAAATTGGCGAATGTTACTGTTTGGATGCTTTGCATATATGTTTCTTAGACTATATAGAAGCAATATATACAAAGATTTCAACCGTCTACCTTTTCCATTCATTGTTCTACTTGTCGAAAGTTACAAATAATTTCCAATAACGGATTAACCATTTGGGCTCATTGTTCACTTAAACTTGAAGAACAAAAAATTGGCGAATTGTACTGTTTGGATGCTTTGCATATATGTTTCTTAGACTACATAGAAGCAATATATACAAAGATTTCAACCGGCTACCTGTTCCATTGATTGTTCTACTTGTCGAAATTTACAAATAATTTCCGATAAAGGATTAACCATTGGGGCTCATTGTTCACTTAAACTTGAAGAACAAAAAATTGGCGAATTGTACTGTTTGGATGCTTTGCATATATGTTTCTTAGACTATATAGAAGCAATATATACAAAGATTTCAACCGTCTACCTGTTCCATTCATTGTTCTACTTGTAGAAAGTTACAAATAATTTCCATTTCATGATTATCAATGGGGCTCATTGTTCACTTAAACTTGAAGAACGAAAAATTGGCGAATTGTACTGTTTGGATGCTTTGCATATATGTTTTTTAGATTATATAGAAGCAATATATACAAAGATTTCAACCGTCTACCTGTTCGATTCATTGTTCTACTTGTCGAAAGTTACAAATAATTTCCGATAAAGGATTAACAATGGGGCTCATTGTTCACTTAAACTTGAAGGACAAAAGATTGGCGAATGGTACTGTTTGGATGCTTTGCGTACATGATTCTTAGACTATATGGAAGCAATATATACAAGGATTTCAACCGTCTACCTGTTCCATTCATTGTTCTACTTGTCGAAAGTTACAAATAATTTACGATAAAGGATTAACAATGGGGCTCATTGTTCACTTAAACTTGAAGACCAAAAATTGGCGAATGGTACTGTTTGGATGCTTTGCATATATGTTTCTTAGATTATATAGAAGCAATATATACAAAGATTTCAACCGTCTACCTGTTCCATTCATTGTTCTACTTGTCGAAAGTTACAAATAATTTACGATAAAGGATTAACAATGGGGCTCATTGTTCACTTAAACTTGAAGACCAAAAATTGGCGAATGGTACTGTTTGGATGCTTTGCATATATGTTTCTTAGACTATATAGAAGCAATATATACATTGATTTCAACCGTCTACCTGTTCCATTCATTGATCTACTTGTCGAAAGTTACAAATAATTTCCGATAAAGGATTAACAATGGGTCTCATTGTTCACTTAAACTTGAAGAACAAAAAATTGGCGAATGGTACTGTTTGGATGCTTTGCATATATGTTTCTTAGACTATATGGAAGCAATATATACAAAGATTTCAACCGTCTACGTGTTCCAATCATTGTTCTACTTGTAGAAAGTTACAAATAATTTCCACTTCAAGATTATCAATGGGGCTCGCTGTTCACTTAAACTTGAAGAACAAAAAATTGGCGAATGTTACTGTTTGGATGCTTTGCATATATGTTTCTTAGACTATATAGAAGCAATATATACAAAGATTTCAACCGTCTACCTTTTCCATTCATTGTTCTACTTGTCGAAAGTTACAAATAATTTCCAATAACGGATTAACCATTTGGGCTCATTGTTCACTTAAACTTGAAGAACAAAAAATTGGCGAATTGTACTGTTTGGATGCTTTGCATATATGTTTCTTAGACTACATAGAAGCAATATATACAAAGATTTCAACCGGCTACCTGTTCCATTGATTGTTCTACTTGTCGAAATTTACAAATAATTTCCGATAAAGGATTAACCATTGGGGCTCATTGTTCACTTAAACTTGAAGAACAAAAAATTGGCGAATTGTACTGTTTGGATGCTTTGCATATATGTTTCTTAGACTATATAGAAGCAATATATACATTGATTTCAACCGTCTACCTGTTCCATTCATTGTTCTACTTGTCGCAAGTTACAAATAATTTCCGTTAAAGTATTAACAATGGGGCTCGTAGTTCACTTAAACTTGAAGATCAAATAATTGGCGAATTGTACTGTTTGGATGATTTGCATATATGTTTCTTAGACTTTATAGAAGCAATATATACAAAGATTTCAACCGTCTACCTGTTCCACTCATTGTTCTACTTGTCGAAAGTTACAAATAATTTCCGTTAAGGCATTAACAATGGGGATCGTAGTTTACTTAAACTTGAAGAACAAGAAATTGGCGAATTTTACTGTTTGGATGCTTTGCATATATGTTTCTTAGACTATATAGAAGCAATATATACAAAGATTTCAACCGTCTACATGATCCATTCATTGTTCTACTTGTCGAAATTTACAAATAATTTCCTTTAAAGGATTAACAATGGGGCTCGTAGTTCACTTAAACATGAAGATGAAATAATTGGCGAATTGTACTGTTTGGATGCTTTGCATATATGTTTCGTAGGCTATATAGAAGCAATATATACAATGATTTCAACCGTCTACCTGATCCATTCATTGTTTTACTTGTCGAAATTTACAAATAATTTCCTTTAAAGGATTAACAATGGGGCTCGTAGTTCACTTAAACTTGAAGAACAAAAAATTGGCGAATTGTACTGTTTGGATGCTTTGCATATATGTTTCTTAGACTATATAGAAGCAATATATACAAAGATTTCAACCGTCTACATGATCCATTCACTGTTCTACATGTCGAAAGTTACAAATAATTTCCGTTAAGGGATTAACAATGGGGATCGTAGTTCACTTAAACTTGAAGAACAAAAAATTGGCGAATTGTACTGTTTGGATGCTTTGCGTACATGTTTCTTAGACTATATGGAAGCAATATATACAAAGATTTCAACCGTCTACGTGTTCCAATCATTGTTCTACTTGTCGAAATTTACAAATAATTTCCTTTAAAGGATTAACAATGGGGCTCGTTGTTCACTTAAACTTGAAGAACAATAAATTGGCGAATTGTACTGTTTGGATGCTTTGCATATATGTTTCTTAGACTATATAGGCGCAATATATACAAGGATTTCAACCGTCTACATGATCCATTCATTGTTCTACTTGTCGATATTTACAAATAATTTCCTTTAAAGGATTAACAATGGGGCTCGTAGTTCACTTAAACTTGAAGAACAAAAAATTGGCGAATTGTACTGTTTGGATGCTTTGCATATTTGTTTCGCAGACTATATAGAAGCAATATATACAATGATTTCAACCGTCTACATGATCCATTCATTGTTCTACTTGTCGAAATTTACAAATAATTTCCTTTAAAGGATTAACAATGGGGTCGTAGTTCACTTAAACTTGAAGAACAAAAAATTGGCGAATGGTACCGTTTGGATGCTTTGCATATATGTTTCTTAGACTATATAGAAGCAATATATACAAAGATTTCAACCATCTACCTGTTCCATTCATTGTTCTACTTGTCGAAAGTTACAAATAATTTCCGATAACGGATTAACCATTGGGGCTCGTTGTTCACTTAAACTTGAAGAACAATAAATTGGCGAATTGTACTGTTTGGATGCTTTGCATATATGTTTCTTAGACTATATAGGCGCAATATATACAAGGATTTCAACCGTCTACATGATCCATTCATTGTTCTACTTGTCGATATTTACAAATAATTTCCTTTAAAGGATTAACAATGGGGCTCGTAGTTCACTTAAACTTGAAGAACAAAAAATTGGCGAATTGTACTGTTTGGATGCTTTGCATATATGTTTCTTAGACTATATAGAAGCAATATATACAAAGATTTCAACCGTCTACCTGTTCCATTCATTGTTCTACTTGTCGAAAATTAGAAATACTTTCCGATAAAGGATTAACCATTGGGGCTCATTGTTCACTTAAACTTGAAGAACAAAAAATTGGCGAATGGTACTGTTTGGATGCTTTGCATATATGTTTCTTAGACTATATAGAAGCAATATATACAAAGATTTCAACCGTCTACCTGTTCGATTCATTGTTCTACTTGCCGAAAGTTACAAATAATTTCCAATTCATGATTATCAATGGGGCTCGCTGTTCACTTAAACTTGAAGATCAAAAAATTGGCGAATGTTACTGTTTAGATGCTTCGCATATAGGTTTCTTAGACTATATAGAAGCAACATTTACAAAGATTTCACCCGTCTACCTGTACTATTCATTGTTCTACTTGTAGAAAGTTACAAATAATTTCCATTTCATGATTATCAATGGGGCTCATTGTTCACTTAAACTTGAAGAACGAAAAATTGGCGAATTGTACTGTTTGGATGCTTTGCATATATGTTTTTTAGATTATATAGAAGCAATATATACAAAGATTTCAACCGTCTACCTGTTCGATTCATTGTTCTACTTGTCGAAAGTTACAAATAATTTCCGATAAAGGATTAACAATGGGGCTCATTGTTCACTTAAACTTGAAGGACAAAAGATTGGCGAATGGTACTGTTTGGATGCTTTGCGTACATGATTCTTAGACTATATGGAAGCAATATATACAAGGATTTCAACCGTCTACCTGTTCCATTCATTGTTCTACTTGTCGAAAGTTACAAATAATTTACGATAAAGGATTAACAATGGGGCTCATTGTTCACTTAAACTTGAAGACCAAAAATTGGCGAATGGTACTGTTTGGATGCTTTGCATATATGTTTCTTAGACTATATAGAAGCAATATATACATTGATTTCAACCGTCTACCTGTTCCATTCATTGATCTACTTGTCGAAAGTTACAAATAATTTCCGATAAAGGATTAACAATGGGTCTCATTGTTCACTTAAACTTGAAGAACAAAAAATTGGCGAATGGTACTGTTTGGATGCTTTGCATATATGTTTCTTAGACTATATGGAAGCAATATATACAAAGATTTCAACCGTCTACGTGTTCCAATCATTGTTCTACTTGTAGAAAGTTACAAATAATTTCCACTTCAAGATTATCAATGGGGCTCGCTGTTCACTTAAACTTGAAGAACAAAAAAGTGGCGAATGGTACTGTTTGGATGCTTTTCATATATGTTACATAGACTATATAGAAGCAATATATACATTGATTTCAACCGTCTACCTGTTCCATTCATTGCTCTACTTGTCGCAAGTTACAAATAATTTCCGTTAAAGTATTAACAATGGGGCTCGTAGTTCAGTTAAACTTGAAGAACAAATAATTGGCGAATTGTACTGTTTGGATGATTTGCATATATGTTTCTTAGACTTTATAGAAGCAATATATACAAAGATTTCAACCGTCTACCTGTTCCATTCATTGTTCTACTTGTCGAAAGTTACAAATAATTTCCGTTAAGGGATTAACAATGGGGATCGTAGTTTACTTAAACTTGAAGAACAAGAAAGAGGCGAATTGTACTGTTTGGATGCTTTGCATATATGTTTCTTAGACTATATAGAAGCAATATATACAATGGTTTCAACCGTCTACCTATTCCATTCATTGTTCTACTTGCCGAAATTTACAAATAATTTCCTTTAAAGGATTAACAATGGGGCGCGTAGTTCACTTAAACTTGAAGAACAAAAAATTGGCGATGGTACTATTTGGATGCTTTGAATATATGTTTCTTATATTATATAGAAGCAATATATACAAATATTTCAACCGTCTACGTGTTCCAATCATTGTTCTACTTGTAGAAAGTTACAATTAATTTCCGTTAAAGGATTAACAATGGGGCTCGTAGTTCACTTAAACTTGAAAAACAAAAAATTGGCGAATTGTACTGTTTGGATGCTTTGCATATATGTTTCGTAGACTATATAGAAGCAATATATACAATGATTTCAACCGTCTACATGATCCATTCATTGTTCTACTTGTCGAAATTAACAAATAATTTCCTTCAAAGGATTAACAATGGGGCGCGTAGTTCACTTAAACTTGAAGAACAAAAAATTGGCGATGGTACTATTTGGATGCTTTGAATATATGTTTCTTATATTATATAGAAGCAATATATACAAATATTTCAACCGTCTACGTGTTCCAATCATTGTTCTACTTGTAGAAAGTTACAATTAATTTCCGTTAAAGGATTAACAATGGGGCTCGTAGTTCACTTAAACTTGAAGAATAAAAAATTGGCGAATTGTACTGTTTGGATGCTTTGCATATATGTTTCATAGACTATATAGAAGCAATATATACAAAGATTTCAACCGTCTACCTGTTCCATTCATTGATCTACTTGTCGAAAGTTACAAATAATTTCCGATAAAGGATTAACAATGGGTCTCATTGTTCACTTAAACTTGAAGAACAAAAAATTGGCGAATGGTACTGTTTGGATGCTTTGCATATATGTTTCTTAGACTATATTGAAGCAATATATACTAAGATTTCAACCGTCTACCTGTTCCATTCATTGTTCTACTTGTCGCAAGTTACAAATAATTTCCGTTAAAGTATTAACAATTGTGCTCGTAGTTCAGTTAAACTTGAAGAACAAATAATTGGCGAATTGTACTGTTTGGATGATTTGCATATATGTTTCTTAGACTTTATAGAAGCAATATATACAAAGATTTCAACCGTCTACCTGTTCCATTCATTGTTCTACTTGTCGAAAGTTACAAATAATTTCCGTTAAGGCATTAACAATGGGGATCGTAGTTTACTTAAACTTGAAGAACAAGAAATAGGCGAATTGTACTGTTTGGATGCTTTGCATATATGTTTCTTAGACTATATAGAAGCAATATATACAATGATTTCAACCGTCTACCTATTCCATTCATTGTTCTACTTGCCGAAATTTACAAATAATTTCCGATAACAGATTAACAATGGGGCGCGTAGTTCACTTAAACTTGAAGAACAAAAAATTGGCGAATTTTACTGTTTGGATGCTTTGCATATATGTTTTTTAAATTATATAGAAGCAATATATACAAAGATTTCAACCGTCTACCTGTTCCACTCATTGTTCTACTTGTCGCAAGTTACAAATAATTTCCGTTAAAGTATTAACAATGGGGCTCGTAGTTCAGTTAAACTTGAAGAACAAATAATTGGCGAATTGTACTGTTTGGATAATTTGCATATATGTTTCTTAGACTTTATAGAAGCAATATATACAAAGATTTCAACCGTCTACCTGTTCCATTCATTGTTCTACTTGTCGAAATTTACAAATAATTTCCTTTAAAGGATTAACAATGGGTCTCGTCGTTCACTTAAACTTGAAGAACGAAAAATTGGCGAATGGTACTGTTTGGATGCTTTGCGTACATGTTTCTTACACTATATGAAAACAATATATACAATGATTTCAACCGTCTACCTGTTCCATTCATTGTTCTACTTGTCGAAAGTTACAAATAATTACCGATAAAGGACTGACCATTGGGGCTCATTGTTCACTTAAACTTGAAGAACAAAAAATTGGCGAATTTTACTGTTTGGATGCTTTGCATATATGTTTTTTAGATTATATAGAAGCAATATATACAAAGATTTCAACCGTCTACCTGTTCCACTCATTGTTCTACTTGTCGCAATTTACAAAAAAATTCCGATAACGGATTAACCATTGGGGCTCATTGTTCACTTAAACTTGAAGAACAAAAAATTGGCGAATTGTACTGATTGGATGCGTTGCATATATGTTTCTTAGACAATATAGAAGCAATATATACAAAGATTTCAACCGTCTACCTGTTCCATTCATTGATCTACTTGTCGAAAGTTACAAATAATTTCCGATAAAGTATTAACAATGGGTCTCATTGTTCACTTAAACTTGAAGAACAAAAAATTGGCGAATGGTACTGTTTGGATGCTTTGCATATATGTTTCTTAGACTATATGGAAGCAATATATACAAAGATTTCAACCGTCTACGTGTTCCAATCATTGTTCTACTTGTAGAAAGTTACAATTAATTTCCGTGAAGGGATTAACAATGGGGATCGTAGTTTACTTAAACTTGAAGAACAAAAAATTGGCGAATGGTACTGTTTGGATGCTTTGCGTACGTGTTTCTTAAACTATATGGAAGCAATATATACAATGATTTCAACCGTCTACCTGTTCCATTCATTGTTCTACTTGTCGAAAGCTACAAATAATTACCGATAAAGGACTAACCATTGGGGCTCATTGTTCACTTAAACTTGAAGAACAAAAAATTGGCGAATTGTACTGTTTGGATGCTTTGCATATATGTTTTTTAGATTATATAGAAGCAATATATACAAAGATTTCAACCGTCTAACTGTTCGATTCATTGTTCCACTTGTCGAAAGTTACAAATAATTTCCGATAAAGGATTAACATTGGGGCTCATTGTTCACTTAAACTTGAAGGACAAAAAATTGGCGAATGGTACTGTTTGGATGCTTTGCATATATGTTTCTTATACTATATAGAAGCAATATATACAAAGATTTCAATCGTCTACCTGTTCCATTCACTGTTCTACTTGTCGAAAGTTACAAATAATTTCCGTTAAGGGATTAACAATGGGGATCGTAGTTCACTTAAACTTGAAGAACAAGAAATTGGCGAATTTTACTGTTTGGATGCTTTGCATATATGTTTCGTAGACTATATAGAAGCAATATATACAAATATTTCAACCGTCTAACTGTTCCATTCATTGTTCTACTTGTCGAAAATTACAAATAATTTCCGATAAAGGATTAACCATTGGTGCTCATTGTTCACTTAAACGTGAAGAACAAAAAATTGGCGAATGGTACTGTTTGGATGCTTTGCATATATGTTTCTTAAACTATGTAGAAGCAATATATACAAAGATTTCAACCGTCTACCTTTTCCATTCATTGTTCTACTTGTCAAAAGTTACAAATAATTTCCGATAACGGATTAACCATTGGGGCTCATTGTTCACTTAAACTTGAAGAACAAAAAATTGGCGAATTGTACTGTTTGGATGCTTTGCATATATGTTTCTTATACTATATAGAAGCAATATATACAAAGATTTCAATCGTCTACCTGTTCCATTCACTGTTCTACTTGTCGAAAGTTACAAATAATTTCCGTTAAGGGATTAACAATGGGGATCGTAGTTCACTTAAACTTGAAGAACAAAAAATTGGCGAATGTTACTGTTTGGATGCTTTGCATATATGTTTCTTAGACTATATAGAAGCAATATATACAAAGATTTCAACCGTCTACCTTTTCCATTCATTGTTCTACTTGTCGAAAGTTACAAATAATTTCCAATAACGGATTAACCATTTGGGCTCATTGTTCACTTAAACTTGAAGAACAAAAAATTGGCGAATTGTACTGTTTGGATGCTTTGCATATATGTTTCTTAGACTACATAGAAGCAATATATACAAAGATTTCAACCGGCTACCTGTTCCATTGATTGTTCTACTTGTCGAAATTTACAAATAATTTCCGATAAAGGATTAACCATTGGGGCTCATTGTTCACTTAAACTTGAAGAACAAAAAATTGGCGAATTGTACTGTTTGGATGCTTTGCATATATGTTTCTTAGACTATATAGAAGCAATATATACAAAGATTTCAACCGTCTACCTGTTCCATTCATTGTTCTACTTGTCGAAAGTTACAAATAATTTCCGATAAAGGATTAACCATTGGGGCTCATTGTTCACTTAAACTTGAAGAACAAAAAATTGGCGAATGGTACTGTTTGGATGCTTTGCGTACATGTTTCTTAGACTATATGGAAGCAATATATTCAAAGATTTCAACCGTCTACGTGTTCCAATCATTGTTCTACTTGTCGAAATATACAAATAATTTCCTTTAAAGGATTAACAATGGGGCTCGATGTTCACTTAAACTTGAAGAACAAAAAAGTGGCGAATGGTACTGTTTGGATGCTTTGCATATATGTTTCTTAGACTATATAGAAGCAATATATACATTGATTTCAACCGTCTACCTGTTCCATTCATTGTTCTACTTGTCGCAAGTTACAAATAATTTCCGTTTCATGATTATCAATGGGGCTCGTTGATCACTTAAACTTGAAGAACAAAAAATTGGCGAATGGTACTGTTTGGACGCTTTGCATATATGTTTCTTAGATTATATAGAAGCAATATATACAAAGATTTCATCCGTCTACCTGTTCCATTCATTGTTCTACTTGTCGCAATTTACAAATAATTTCCGTTAAAGTATTAACAATGGGGCTCGTAGTTCACATAAACTTGAAGATCAAATAATTGGCGAATTGTACTGTTTGGATGATTTGCATATATGTTTCTTAGACTATTTAGAAGCAATATATAGAAAGATTTCACCCGTCTACCTGTACTATTCATTGTTCTACTTGTAGAAAGTTACAAATAATTTCCATTTCATGATTATCCATGGCCTCGTAGTTCACTTAAACTTGAAGAACAAAAAATTGGCGAATTGTACTGTTTGGATGCTTTGCATATATGTTTCTTAGACGATATAGAAGCAATATATACAATGATTTCAACAGTCTACCTGTTCCATTCATTGTTCTACTTGTCGAAATTTACAAATAATTTCCTTTAAAGGATTAACAATGGGGCTCGTAGTTCACTTAAACTTGAAGAACAAAAAATTGGCGAATTGTACTGTTTGAATGCTTTGCATAGATGTTTCTTAGACTATTTAGAAGCAATATATAGAAAGATTTCACCCGTCTACCTGTACTATTCATTGTTCTACTTGTAGATAGTTACAAATAATTGCCATTTCATGATTATCAATGGGGCTCGCTGTTCACTTATACTTGAAGAACAAAAAATTGGCGAATTGTACTGTTTGGATGCTTTGCATATATGTTTCTTAGACTATATAGAAGCAATATATACAAAGATTTCAACCGTCTACCTGTTCCATTCATTGTTCTACTTGTCGAAATTTACAAATAATTTCCTTTAAAGGATTAACAATGGGGCTCGTAGTTCACTTAAACTTGAATAACAAAAAATTGGCGAATTGTACTGTTTGGATGCTTCGCATAGATGTTTCTTAGACTATTTAGAAGCAATATATAGAAAGATTTCACCCGTCTACCTGTACTATTCATTGTTCTACTTGTAGATAGTTACAAATAATTGCCATTTCATGATTATCAATGGGGCTCGCTGTTCACTTATACTTGAAGAACAAAAAATTGGCGAATTGTACTGTTTGGATGCTTTGCATATATGTTTCTTAGACTATATAGAAGCAATATATACACAGATTTCAACCGTCTACCTGTTCCATTCATTGTTCTACTTGTCGAAAGTTACAAATAATTACCGATAAAGGATTAACCATTGAGGCTCATTGTTCACTTAAACTTGAAGAACAAAAAATTGGCGAATTGTACTGTTTGGATGCTTTGCATATATGTTTCTTAGACTATATAGAAGCAATATATACACAGATTTCAACCGTCTACCTGTTCCATTCATTTTTCTACTTGTCGAAAGTTATAAATAATTTCCTTTAAAGGATTAACAATGGGGCTCATTGTTCACTTAAACTTGAAGAACAAAAAATTGGCGAATGGTACTGTTTGGATGCTTTGCATATATGTTTCTTAGACTATATAGAAGCAATATATACATTGATTTCAACCGGCTACCTGTTCCATTCATTGTTCTACTTGTCGCAAGTTACAAATAATTTCCGTTAAAGTATTAACAATGGGGCTCGTAGTTCACTTAAACTTGAAGATCAAATAATTGGCGAATTGTACTGTTTGGACGCTTTGCATATATGTTTCTTAGACTATATAGAAGCAATATATACAATGATTTCAACAGTCTACCTGTTCCATTCATTGTTCTACTTGTCGAAATTTACAAATAATTTCCTTTAAAGGATTAACAATGGGGCTCGTAGTTCACTTAAACTTGAAGAACAAAAAATTGGCGAATGGTACTGTTTGGATGCTTTGCATATATGTTTCTTAGATTATATAGACGCAATATATACAAGGGTTTGAACCGTCTACCTGTTCCATTCATTGTTCTACTTGTCGAAAGTTACAAATAATTACCGATAAAGGATTAATCATTGGGGCTCATTGTTCACTTAAACTTGAAGAACAAAAAATTGGGGAATTGTACTGTTTGGATGCTTTGCATATATGTTTCTTATACTATATAGAAGCAATATATACAAAAATTTCAACCGTCTACCTGTTCCATTCACTGTTCTACTTGTCGAAAGTTACAAATAATTTCCGTTAAGGGATTAACAATGGGGATCGTAGTTTACTTAAACTTGAAGAACAAAAAATTGGCGAATTGTACTGTTTGGATGCTTTGCATATATGTTTCTTATACTATATAGAAGCAATATATACAAATATTTCAACCGTCTACCTGTTCTATTCATTGTTCTACTTGTCGAAATTTACAAATAATTTCCGATAATGGATTAACCATTGGGGCTCATTGTTCACTTAAACTTGAAGACCAAAAAATTGGCGAATGGTACTTTTTGGATGCTTTGCATATATGTTTCTTAGACTATATAGAAGCAATATATACACAGATTTCAGCCGTCAACCTGTTCCATTCATTTTTCTACTTGTCGAAAGTTACAAATAATTTCCTTTAAAGGATTAACAATGGGGCTCATTGTTCACTTAAACTTGAAGAGCAAAAAATTGGCCAATTGTACTGTTTGGACGCTTTGCATATATGTTTCTTGGACTATATAGAAGCAATATATACAATGATTTCAACAGTCTACCTGTTCCATTCATTGTTCTACTTGTCGAAAGTTACAAATAATTTCCGTTAAGGGATTAACAATGGGGATCGTAGTTTACTTAAACTTGAAGAACAATAAATTGGCGAATTGTACTGTTTAGATGCTTTGCATATAGGTTTCTTAGACTATATAGAAGCAACATATACAAAGATTTCAACCGTCTACCTGTTCTATTCATTGTTCTACTTGTAGAAAGTTACAAATAATTTCCGTTTCATGATTATCAATGGGGCTCGTTGTTCACTTAAACTTGAAGAACAAAAAATTGGCGAATGGTACTGTTTGGATGCTTTGCATATATGTTTCTTAGATTATATAGAAGCAACATATACAAAGATTTCAACCGTCTACCTGTTCCATTCATTGTTCTACTTGTCGAAAATTACAAATAATTTCCTATAAAGGATTAACAATGGGGCTCGTAGTTCACTTAAACTTGAAGATCAAATAATTGGCGAATTGTACTGTTTGGACGCTTTGCATATATGTTTCTTAGACTATATAGAAGCAATGTATACAATGATTTCAACAGTCTACCTGTTCCATTCATTGTTCTACTTGTCGAAATTTACAAATAATTTCCTTTAAAGGATTATCAATGGGGCTCGCTGTTCACTTAAACTTGAAGATCAAAAAATTGGCGAATGGTACTGTTTGGATGCTTTGCGTATATGTTTCTTAGACTATATGGAAGCAATATATACAAAGATTTCAACCGTCTACGTGTTCCAATCATTGTTCTACTTGTCGAAATTTACAAATAATTACCGATAAAGGATTAATCATTGGGGCTCATTGTTCACTTAAACTTGAAGAACAAAAAATTGGGGAATTGTACTGTTTGGATGCTTTGCATATATGTTTCTTATACTATATAGAAGCAATATATACAAAAATTTCAACCGTCTACCTGTTCCATTCACTGTTCTACTTGTCGAAAGTTACAAATAATTTCCGTTAAGGGATTAACAATGGGGATCGTAGTTTACTTAAACTTGAAGAACAAAAAATTGGCGAATTGTACTGTTTCGATGCTTTGCATATATGTTTCTTAGACTATTTAGAAGTAATATATAGAAAGATTTCACCCGTCTACCTGTTCCATTCATTGTTCTACTTGTCGAAAATTACAAATAATTTCCGATAAAGGATTAACCATTGGGGCTCATTGTTCACTTAAACTTGAAGAACAAAAAATTGGCGAATGGTACTATTTGGATGCTTTGCGTACATGTTTCTTAGACTATATGGAAGCAATATATACAAAGATTTCAACCGTCTACGTGTTCCAATCATTGTTCTACTTGCCGAAATTTACAATTAATTTCCTTTAAAGGATTAACAATGGGGCTCTTAGTTCACTTAAACTTGAAGAACAAAAAATTGGCGAATTGTACTGTTTGGATGCTTTGAGTACATGTTTCTTAGAGTATACGGAAGCAATATATACAAAGATTTCAACCATCTACGTGTTCCAATCATTGTTCTACTTGTAGAAAGTTACAATTAATTTCCGTTAAAGGATTAACAATGGGGCTCGTAGTTCACTTAAACTTGAAGAACAAAAAATTCGTGAATTGTACAGTTTGGATGCTTTGCATATATGTTTCGTAGATTATATAGAAGCAATATATGCAATGATTTCAACCGTCTACCTGATCCATTCATTGTTTTACTTGTCGAAATTTACAATTAATTTCCTTTAAAGGATTAACAATGGGGCTCGTAGTTCACTTAAACTTGAAGAACAAAAAATTGGCGAATTGTACTGTTTGGATGCTTTGCATATATGTTTCTTAGACTATATAGAAGCAATATATACAATGATTACAACCGTCTACCTATTCCATTCATTGTTCTACTTGCCGAAATTTACAATTAATTTCCTTTAAAGGATTAACAATGGGGCTCGTAGTTCACTTAAACTTGAAGAGCAAAAAATTGGCGAATTGTACTGTTTGGACGCTTTGCATATAAGATCCTTGGACTATATAGAAGCAATATATACAATGATTTCAACAGTCTACCTGTTCCATACCTTGTTCTACTTGTCAAAATTTACAAATAATTTCCGATAAACGATTAACAATGGGGCTCATTGTTCACTTAAACTTGAAGAACAAAAAATTGGCGAATGGTACTGTTTGGATGCTTTGCATATATGTTTCTTAGACTATATGGAAGCAATATATACAAAGATTTCAACCGTCTACGTGTTCCATTCATTGTTCTACTTGTCGAAATTTACAAATAATTTCCTTTAAAGGATTAACAATGGGGCTCGTAGTTCACTTAAACATGAAGATCAAAAAATTGGCGATTGTTACTGTTTAGATGCTTTGCATATAGGTTTCTTAGACTATATAGAAGCAACATATACAAAGATTTCAACCGTCTACCTGTTCTATTCATTGTTCTACTTGTAGAAAGTTACAAATAATTTCCGTTTCATGATTATCAATGGGGCTTGTTGTTCACTTAAACTTGAAGAACAAAAAATTGGCGAATGGTACTGTTTGGATGCTTTGCATATATGTTTCTTAGATTATATAGAAGCAATATATACAAAGATTTCAACCTTCTACCTGTTCCATTCATTGTTCTACTTGTCGAAAATTACAAATAATTTCCGATAAAGGATTTACCATTGGGGCTCATTGTTCACTTAAACTTGAAGAACAAAAAATTGGCGAATGGTACTGTTTGGATGCTTTGAGTACATGTTTCTTAGACTATATGGAAGCAATATATACAAAGATTTCAACCGTCTACGTGTTCCAATCATTGTTCTACTTGTAGAAAGTTACAATTAATTTCCGTTAAAGGATTAACAATGGGGCTCGTAGTTCACTTAAACTTGAAGAACAAAAAATTCGTGGATTGTACTGTTTGGATGCTTTGCATATATGTTTCGTAGATTATATAGAAGCAATATATGCAATGATTTCAACCGTCTACCTGATCCATTCATTGTTTTACTTGTCGAAATTTACAAATAATTTCCTTTAAAGGATTTACAATGGGGCTCGTAGTTCACTTAAACTTGAAGAACAAAAAATTGGCGAATGGTACTATTTGGATGCTTTGCGTACATGTTTCTTAGTCTATATGGAAGCAATATATACAAAGATTTCAACCGTCTACGTGTTCCAATCATTGTTCTACTTGCCGAAATTTACAATTAATTTCCTTTAAAGGATTAACAATGGGGCTCGTAGTTCACTTAAACTTGAAGAACAAAAAATTGGCGAATTGTACTGTTTGGATGCTTTGCATATATGTTTCTTAGACTATATAGAAGCAATATATACAATGATTACAACCGTCTACCTATTCCATTCATTGTTCTACTTGCCGAAATTTACAATTAATTTCCTTTAAAGGATTAACAATGGGGCTCGTAGTTCACTTAAACTTGAAGAGCAAAAAATTGGCGAATTGTACTGTTTGGACGCTTTGCATATAAGATTCTTGGACTATATAGAAGCAATATATACAATGATTTCAACAGTCTACCTGTTCCATACCTTGTTCTACTTGTCAAAATTTACAAATAATTTCCGATAAACGATTAACAATGGGGCACATTGTTCACTTAAACTTGAAGAACAAAAAATTGGCGAATGGTACTGTTTGGATGCTTTGCATATATGTTTCTTAGACTATATGGAAGCAATATATACAAAGATTTCAACCGTCTACGTGTTCCAATCATTGTTCTACTTGTCGAAAGTTACAAATAATTTCCGTTAAGGGATTAACAATGGGGATCGTATTTTACTTAAACTTGAAGAACAAAAAATTGGCGAATTGTACTGTTTGGATGCTTTGCATATATGTTTCTTAGACTATATAGAAGCAATATATACAATGATTTCAACAGTCTACCTGTTCCATTCATTGTTCTACTTGTCGAAATTTACAAATAATTTCCTTTGAAGGATTAACAATGGGGCTCGTAGTTCACTTAAACTTGAAGAACAAAAAATTGGCGAATGGTACTGTTTGGATGCTTTGCGTACATGTTTCTTAGACTATATGGAAGCAATATATACAAAGATTTCAACCGTCTACCTATTCCATTCATTGTTCTACTTGCCGAAATTTACAATTAATTTCCTTTAAAGGATTAACAATGGGGCTCGTAGTTCACTTAAACTTGAAGAGCAAAAAATTGGCGAATTGTACTGTTTGGATGCTTAGCATATATGTTTCTTAGATTATTTAGAAGCAATATATACAATGATTTCAACAGTCTACCTGTTCCATTCATTGTTCTACTGGTCGAAATTTACAAATAATTTCCTTTAAAGGATTAACAATGGGGCTCGTAGTTCACTTAAACTTGAAGAACAAAAAATTGGCGAATTGTACTGTTTGGATGCTTAGCATATATGTTTCTTAGATTATTTAGAAGCAATATATAGAAAGATTTCACCCGTCTACCTGTACTATTCATTGTTCTACTTGTAGAAAGTTACAAATAACTTCCATTTCATGATTATCAATGGGGCTCGCTGTTCACTTAAACATGAATATCAAAAAATTGGCGGTTGTTACTGTTTAGATGCTTTGCATATAGGTTTCTTAGACTATATAGAAGCAACATATACAAAGATTTCAACCGTCTACCTGTTCTATTCATTGTTCTACTTGTAGAAAGTTACAAATATTTTCCGTTTCATGATTATCAATGGGGCTTGTTGTTCACTTAAACTTGAAGAACAAAAAATTGGCGAATGGTACTGTTTGGATGCTTTGCATATATGTTTCTTAGATTATATAGAAGCAATATATACAAAGACTTCAACCTTCTACCTGTTCCATTCATTGTTCTACTTGTCGAAAGTTACAAATAATTTCCGATAAAGGATTTACCATTGGGGCTCATTGTTCACTTAAACTTGAAGAACAAAAAATTGGCGAATGGTACTGTTTGGATGCTTTGCATATATGTTTCTTATACTATATAGAAGCAATATATACAAAGATTTCAACCGTCTACCTGTTCCATTCACTGTTCTACTTGTCGAAAGTTACAAATAATTTCCGTTAAGGGATTAACAATGGGGATCGTAGTTTACTTAAACTTGAAGAACAAAAAATTGGCGAATTGTACTGTTTGGATGCTTTGCATATATGTTTCGTAGATTATTTAGAAGCAATATATGCAATGATTTCAACCGTCTACCTGATCCATTCATTGTTTTACTTGTCGAAATTTACAAATAATTTCCTTTAAAGGATTGACAATGGGGCTCGTAGTTCACTTAAATTTGAAGAACAAAAAATTGGCGAATGGTACTATTTGGATTCTTTGCGTACATGTTTCTTAGACTATATGGAAGCAATATATACAAAGATTTCAACCGTCTACGTGTTCCAATCATTGTTCTACTTGCCGAAATTTACAATTAATTTCCTTTAAAGAATTAACAATGGGGCTCGTAGTTCACTTAAACTTGAAGAACAAAAAATTGGCGAATTGTACTGTTTGGATGCTTTGCATATATGTTTCTTAGACTATATAGAAGCAATAAATACAATGATTACAACCGTCTACCTATTCCATTCATTGTTCTACTTGCCGAAATTTACAATTAATT
Source organism: Cerceris ruficornis (assembly GCA_963989415.1). Classification (NCBI taxonomy): domain Eukaryota; kingdom Metazoa; phylum Arthropoda; class Insecta; order Hymenoptera; family Crabronidae; genus Cerceris; species Cerceris ruficornis. Next base: position 231,723 of record CAXDIW010000232.1, on the reverse strand, counting down.
TCCTTTAAAGGATTAACAATGGGGCTCGTAGTTCACTTAAACTTGAAGAGCAAAAAATTGGCGAATTGTACTGTTTGGACGCTTTGCATATAAGATTCTTGGACTATATAGAAGCAATATATACAATGATTTCAACAGTCTACCTGTTCCATACATTGTTCTACTTGTCGAAATTTACAAATAATTTCCTTTAAAGGATTAACAATGGGGCTCGTAGTTCACTTAAACTTGAAGAACTAAAAATTGGCGAATTGTACTGTTTCGATGCTTTGCATATATGTTTCTTAGACTATTTAGAAGTAATATATAGAAAGATTTCACCCGTCTACCTGTACTATTCATTGTTCTACTTGTAGAAAGTTACAAATAATTTCCATTTCATGATTATCAATGGGGCTCGATGTTCACTTAAACTTGAAGATCAAAAAATTGGCGAATGTTACTGTTTAGATGCTTTGCATATAGGTTTCTTAGAATATATAGACGCAACATATACAAAGGTTTCAACCGTCTACCTGTTCTATTCATTGTTCTACTTGTCGAAATTTACAAATAATTTCCTTTAAAGGATTAACAATGCGGCTCGTTGTTCACTTAAACTTGAAGAACAAAAAATTGGCGAATGGTACTGTTTGGATGCTTTGCATATATGTTTCTTAGACTATATAGAAGCAATATATACATTGATTTCAACCATCTACCTGTTCCATTCATTGTTCTACTTGTCGCAAGTTACAAATAATTTCCGTTAAAGTATTAACAATGGGGCTCGTAGTTCACTTAAACTTGAAGATCAAAAAATTGGTGAATGTTACTGTTTAGATGCTTTGCATATAGGTTTCTTAGATTATATAGAAGCAATATATACAAAGATTTCAACCTTCTGCCTGTTCCATTCATTGTTCTACTTGTCGAAAATTACAAATAATTTCCGATAAAGGATTTACCATTGGGGCTCATTGTTCACTTAAACTTGAAGAACAAAAAATTGGCGAATGGTACTGTTTGGATGCTTTGCATATACGTTTCTTAGACTATATAGAAGCAATATATACAATGATTTCAACCATCTACCTGTTCCATTCATTGTTCTACTTGTCGCAAGTTACAAATAATTTCCGTTAAAGTATTAACAATGGGGCTCGTAGTTCACTTAAACTTGAAGATCAAATAATTGGCGGATTGTACTGTTTGGATGATCTGCAGATATGTTTCTTAGACTATATAGAAGCAATATATACAATGATTTCAACCGTCTACCTGTTCCATTCATTGTTCTACTTGTCGAAAGTTACAAATAATTTCCTTTAAAGGATTAACAATGGGGCTCGTAGTTCACTTAAACTTGAAGAGCAAAAAATTGGCGAATTGTACTGTTTGGATGCTTAGCATATATATTTCTTAGATTATTTAGAAGCAATATATACAATGATTTCAACAGTCTACCTGTTCCATTCATTGTTCTACTGGTCGAAATTTACAAATAATTTCCTTTAAAGGATTAACAATGGGGCTCGTAGTTCACTTAAACTTGAAGAAAAAAAAATTGGCGAATTGTACTGTTTGGATGCTTAGCATATATGTTTCTTAGATTATTTAGAAGCAATATATAGAAAGATTTCACCCGTCTACCTGTACTATTCATTGTTCTACTTGTAGAAAGTTACAAATAACTTCCATTTCATGATTATCAATGGGGCTCGCTGTTCACTTAAACATGAAGATCAAAAAATTGGCGATTGTTACTGTTTAGATGCTTTGCATATAGGTTTCTTAGACTATATAGAAGCAACATATACAAAGATTTCAACCGTCTACCTGTTCTATTCATTGTTCTACTTGTAGAAAGTTACAAATAATGTCCGTTTCATGATTATCAATGGGGCTTGTTGTTCACTTAAACTTGAAGAACAAAAAATTGGCGAATGGTACTGTTTGGATGCTTTGCATATATGTTTCTTAGATTATATAGAAGCAATATATACAAAGATTTCAACCTTCTACCTGTTCCATTCATTGTTCTACTTGTCGAAAATTACAAATAATTTCCGATAAAGGATTTACCATTGGGGCTCATTGTTCACTTAAACTTGAAGAACAAAAAATTGGCGAATGGTACTGTTTGGATGCTTTGAGTACATGTTTCTTAGACTATATGGAAGCAATATATACAAAGATTTCAACCGTCTACGTGTTCCAATCATTGTTCTACTTGTAGAAAGTTACAATTAATTTCCGTTAAAGGATTAACAATGGGGCTCGTAGTTCACTTAAACTTGAAGAACAAAAAATTCGTGGATTGTACTGTTTGGATGCTTTGCATATATGTTTCATAGATTATATAGAAGCAATATATGCAATGATTTCAACCGTCTACCTGATCCATTCATTGTTTTACTTGTCGAAATTTACAAATAATTTCCGTTCAAGTATTAACAATGGGGCTCGTAGTTCACTTAAACTTGAAGAACAAAAAATTGGCGAATGGTACTGTTTGGATGCTTTGCATATATATTTCTTAGACTATATAGAAGCAATATATACAATGATTTCAACCATCTACCTGTTCCATTCATTGTTCTACTTGTCGCAAGTTACAAATAATTTCCGTTAAAGTATTAACAATGGGGCTCGTAGTTCACTTAAACTTGAAGATCAAATAATTGGCGGATTGTACTGTTTGGATGATCTGCAGATATGTTTCTTAGACTATATAGAAGCAATATATACAATGATTTCAACCGTCTACCTGTTCCATTCATTGTTCTACTTGTCGAAAGTTACAAATAATTTCCTTTAAAGGATTAACAATGGGGCTCGTAGTTCACTTAAACTTGAAGAGCAAAAAATTGGCGAATGGTACTGTTTGGATGCTTTGCATATATGTTTCTTAGACTATTTAGAAGTAATATATAGAAAGATTTCACCCGTCTACCTGTTCCATTCATTGTTCTACTTGTCGAAAATTACAAATAATTTCCGATAAAGGATTAACCATTGGGGCTCATTGTTCACTTAAACTTGAAGAACAAAAAATTGGCGAATGGTACTGTTTGGATGCTTTGAGTACATGTTTCTTAGAGTATACGGAAGCAATATATACAAAGATTTCAACCATCTACGTGTTCCAATCATTGTTCTACTTGTAGAAAGTTACAATTAATTTCCGTTAAAGGATTAACAATGGGGCTCGTAGTTCACTTAAACTTGAAGAACAAAAAATTCGTGAATTGTACAGTTTGGATGCTTTGCATATATGTTTCGTAGATTATATAGAAGCAATATATGCAATGATTTCAACCGTCTACCTGATCCATTCATTGTTTTACTTGTCGAAATTTACAAATAATTTCCTTTAAAGGATTAACAATGCGGCTCGTTGTTCACTTAAACTTGAAGAACAAAAAATTGGCGAATGGTACTGTTTGGATGCTTTGCATATATGTTTCTTAGACTATATAGAAGCAATATATACATTGATTTCAACCATCTACCTGTTCCATTCATTGTTCTACTTGTCGCAAGTTACAATTAATTTCCTTTAAAGGATTAACAATGGGGCTCGTAGTTCACTTAAACTTGAAGAACAAAAAATTGGCGAATTGTACTGTTTGGATGCTTTGCATATATGTTTCTTAGACTATATAGAAGCAATATATACAATGATTACAACCGTCTACCTATTCCATTCATTGTTCTACTTGCCGAAATTTACAATTAATTTCCTTTAAAGGATTAACAATGGGGTTCGTAGTTCACTTAAACTTGAAGAGCAAAAAATTGGCGAATTGTACTGTTTGGACGCTTTGCATATAAGATTCTTGGACTATATAGAAGCAATATATACAATGATTTCAACAGTCTACCTGTTCCATACCTTGTTCTACTTGTCAAAATTTACAAATAATTTCCGATAAACGATTAACAATGGGGCTCATTGTTCACTTAAACTTGAAGAACAAAAAATTGGCGAATGGTACTGTTTGGATGCTTTGCATATATGTTTCTTAGACTATATGGAAGCAATATATACAAAGATTTCAACCGTCTACGTGTTCCAATCATTGTTCTACTTGTAGAAAGTTACAATTAATTTCCGTTAAAGGATTAACAATGGGGCTCGTAGTTCACTTAAACTTGAAGAACAAAAAATTGGCGAATTGTACTGTTTGGATGCTTTGCATATATGTTTCGTAGACTATATAGAAGCAAAATATACAATGATTTCAACCGTCTACATGATCCATTCATTGTTCTACTTGTCGAAATTTACAAATAATTTCCTTTAAAGGATTAACAATGGGGCTCGTAGTTCACTTAAACTTGAAGAACTAAAAATTGGCGAATTGTACTGTTTCGATGCTTTGCATATATGTTTCTTAGACTATTTAGAAGTAATATATAGAAAGATTTCACCCGTCTACCTGTTCCATTCATTGTTCTACTTGTCGAAAATTACAAATAATTTCCGATAAAGGATTAACCATTGGGGCTCATTGTTCACTTAAACTTGAAGAACAAAAAATTGGCGAATGGTACTGTTTGGATGCTTTGAGTACATGTTTCTTAGACTATACGGAAGCAATATATACAAAGATTTCAACCATCTACGTGTTCCAATCATTGTTCTATTTGTAGAAAGTTCCAATAATTTCCGTTAAAGGATTAACAATGGGGCTCGTAGTTCACTTAAACTTGAAGAACAAAAAATTCGTGAATTGTACAGTTTGGATGCTTTGCATATATGTTTCGTAGATTATATAGAAGCAATATATGCAATGATTTCAACCGTCTACCTGATCCATTCATTGTTTTACTTGTCGAAATTTACAAATAATTTCCTTTAAAGGATTAACAATGCGGCTCGTTGTTCACTTAAACTTGAAGAACAAAAAATTGGCGAATGGTACTGTTTGGATGCTTTGCATATATGTTTCTTAGACTATATAGAAGCAATATATACATTGATTTCAACCATCTACCTGTTCCATTCATTGTTCTACTTGTCGCAAGTTACAATTAATTTCCTTTAAAGGATTAACAATGGGGCTCGTAGTTCACTTAAACTTGAAGAACAAAAAATTGGCGAATTGTACTGTTTGGATGCTTTGCATATATGTTTCTTAGACTATATAGAAGCAATATATACAATGATTACAACCGTCTACCTATTCCATTCATTGTTCTACTTGCCGAAATTTACAATTAATTTCCTTTAAAGGATTAACAATGGGGTTCGTAGTTCACTTAAACTTGAAGAGCAAAAAATTGGCGAATTGTACTGTTTGGACGCTTTGCATATAAGATTCTTGGACTATATAGAAGCAATATATACAATGATTTCAACAGTCTACCTGTTCCATACCTTGTTCTACTTGTCAAAATTTACAAATAATTTCCGATAAACGATTAACAATGGGGCTCATTGTTCACTTAAACTTGAAGAACAAAAAATTGGCGAATGGTACTGTTTGGATGCTTTGCATATATGTTTCTTAGACTATATGGAAGCAATATATACAAAGATTTCAACCGTCTACGTGTTCCAATCATTGTTCTACTTGTAGAAAGTTACAATTAATTTCCGTTAAAGGATTAACAATGGGGCTCGTAGTTCACTTAAACTTGAAGAACAAAAAATTGGCGAATTGTACTGTTTGGATGCTTTGCATATATGTTTCGTAGACTATATAGAAGCAAAATATACAATGATTTCAACCGTCTACATGATCCATTCATTGTTCTACTTGTCGAAATTTACAAATAATTTCCTTTAAAGGATTAACAATGGGGCTCGTAGTTCACTTAAACTTGAAGATCAAATAATTGGCGGATTGTACTGTTTCGATGATCTGCAGATATGTTTCTTAGACTATATAGAAGCAATATATACAATGATTTCAACCGTCTACCTGTTCCATTCATTGTTCTACTTGTCGAAAGTTACAAATAATTTCCTTTAAAGGATTAACAATGGGGCTCGTAGTTCACTTAAACTTGAAGAGCAAAAAATTGGCGAATGGTACTGTTTGGATGCTTTGCATATATGTTTCTTAGACTATATGGAAGCAATATATACAAAGATTTCAACCGTCTACGTGTTCCAATCATTGTTCTACTTGTAGTAAGTTACAATTAATTTCCGTTAAAGGATTAACAATGGGGCTCGTAGTTCACTTAAACTTGAAGAACAAAAAATAGGCGAATTGTACTGTTTGGATGCTTTGCATATATGTTTCGTAGACTATATAGAAGCAAAATATACAATGATTTCAACCGTCTACATGATCCATTCATTGTTCTACTTGTCGAAATTTACAAATAATTTCCTTTAAAGGATTAACAATGGGGCTCGTAGTTCACTTAAACTTGAAGAACTAAAAATTGGCGAATTGTACTGTTTCGATGCTTTGCATATATGTTTCTTAGACTATTTAGAAGTAATATATAGAAAGATTTCACCCGTCTACCTGTTCCATTCATTGTTCTACTTGTCGAAAATTACAAATAATTTCCGATAAAGGATTAACCATTGGGGCTCATTGTTCACTTAAACTTGAAGAACAAAAAATTGGCGAATGGTACTGTTTGGATGCTTTGAGTACATGTTTCTTAGAGTATACGGAAGCAATATATACAAAGATTTCAACCATCTACGTGTTCCAATCATTGTTCTACTTGTAGAAAGTTACAATTAATTTCCGTTAAAGGATTAACAATGGGGCTCGTAGTTCACTTAAACTTGAAGAACAAAAAATTCGTGAATTGTACAGTTTGGATGCTTTGCATATATGTTTCGTAGATTATATAGAAGCAATATATGCAATGATTTCAACCGTCTACCTGATCCATTCATTGTTTTACTTGTCGAAATTTACAAATAATTTCCTTTAAAGGATTAACAATGCGGCTCGTTGTTCACTTAAACTTGAAGAACAAAAAATTGGCGAATGGTACTGTTTGGATGCTTTGCATATATGTTTCTTAGACTATATAGAAGCAATATATACATTGATTTCAACCATCTACCTGTTCCATTCATTGTTCTACTTGTCGCAAGTTACAATTAATTTCCTTTAAAGGATTAACAATGGGGCTCGTAGTTCACTTAAACTTGAAGAACAAAAAATTGGCGAATTGTACTGTTTGGATGCTTTGCATATATGTTTCTTAGACTATATAGAAGCAATATATACAATGATTACAACCGTCTACCTATTCCATTCATTGTTCTACTTGCCGAAATTTACAATTAATTTCCTTTAAAGGATTAACAATGGGGTTCGTAGTTCACTTAAACTTGAAGAGCAAAAAATTGGCGAATTGTACTGTTTGGACGCTTTGCATATAAGATTCTTGGACTATATAGAAGCAATATATACAATGATTTCAACAGTCTACCTGTTCCATACCTTGTTCTACTTGTCAAAATTTACAAATAATTTCCGATAAACGATTAACAATGGGGCTCATTGTTCACTTAAACTTGAAGAACAAAAAATTGGCGAATGGTACTGTTTGGATGCTTTGCATATATGTTTCTTAGACTATATGGAAGCAATATATACAAAGATTTCAACCGTCTACGTGTTCCAATCATTGTTCTACTTGTAGAAAGTTACAATTAATTTCCGTTAAAGGATTAACAATGGGGCTCGTAGTTCACTTAAACTTGAAGAACAAAAAATTGGCGAATTGTACTGTTTGGATGCTTTGCATATATGTTTCGTAGACTATATAGAAGCAAAATATACAATGATTTCAACCGTCTACATGATCCATTCATTGTTCTACTTGTCGAAATTTACAAATAATTTCCTTTAAAGGATTAACAATGGGGCTCGTAGTTCACTTAAACTTGAAGAACTAAAAATTGGCGAATTGTACTGTTTCGATGCTTTGCATATATGTTTCTTAGACTATTTAGAAGTAATATATAGAAAGATTTCACCCGTCTACCTGTTCCATTCATTGTTCTACTTGTCGAAAATTACAAATAATTTCCGATAAAGGATTAACCATTGGGGCTCATTGTTCACTTAAACTTGAAGAACAAAAAATTGGCGAATGGTACTGTTTGGATGCTTTGAGTACATGTTTCTTAGACTATACGGAAGCAATATATACAAAGATTTCAACCATCTACGTGTTCCAATCATTGTTCTATTTGTAGAAAGTTCCAATAATTTCCGTTAAAGGATTAACAATGGGGCTCGTAGTTCACTTAAACTTGAAGAACAAAAAATTCGTGAATTGTACAGTTTGGATGCTTTGCATATATGTTTCGTAGATTATATAGAAGCAATATATGCAATGATTTCAACCGTCTACCTGATCCATTCATTGTTTTACTTGTCGAAATTTACAAATAATTTCCTTTAAAGGATTAACAATGCGGCTCGTTGTTCACTTAAACTTGAAGAACAAAAAATTGGCGAATGGTACTGTTTGGATGCTTTGCATATATGTTTCTTAGACTATATAGAAGCAATATATACATTGATTTCAACCATCTACCTGTTCCATTCATTGTTCTACTTGTCGCAAGTTACAAATAATTTCCGTTAAAGTATTAACAATGGGGCTCGTAGTTCACTTAAACTTGAAGATCAAAAAATTGGTGAATGTTACTGTTTAGATGCTTTGCATATAGGTTTCTTAGATTATATAGAAGCAATATATACAAAGATTTCAACCTTCTACCTGTTCCATTCATTGTTCTACTTGTCGAAAATTACAAATAATTTCCGATAAAGGATTTACCATTGGGGCTCATTGTTCACTTAAACTTGAAGAACAAAAAATTGGCGAATGGTACTGTTTGGATGCTTTGCATATACGTTTCTTAGACTATATAGAAGCAATATATACAAAGATTTCAACCGGCTACCTGTTCCATTCATTGTTCTACTTGTCGCAAGTTACAAATAATTTGCTTTAAAGGATTAACAATGGGGCTCGTAGTTCACTTAAACTTGAAGAGCAAAAAATTGGCGAATTGTACTGTTTGGATGCTTAGCATATATGTTTCTTAGATTATTTAGAAGCAATATATACAATGATTTCAACAGTCTACCTGTTCCATTCATTGTTCTACTGGTCGAAATTTACAAATAATTTCCTTTAAAGGATTAACAATGGGGCTCGTAGTTCACTTAAACTTGAAGAACAAAAAATTGGCGAATTGTACTGTTTGGATGCTTAGCATATATGTTTCTTAGATTATTTAGAAGCAATATATAGAAAGATTTCACCCGTCTACCTGTACTATTCATTGTTCTACTTGTAGAAAGTTACAAATAACTTCCATTTCATGATTATCAATGAGGCTCGCTGTTCACTTAAACATGAAGATCAAAAAATTGACGATTGTTACTGTTTAGATGCTTTGCATATAGGTTTCTTAGACTATATAGAAGCAACATATACAAAGATTTCAACCGTCTACCTGTTCTATTCATTGTTCTACTTGTAGAAAGTTACAAATAATTTCCGTTTCATGATTATCAATGGGGCTTGTTGTTCACTTAAACTTGAAGAACAAAAAATTGGCGAATGGTACTATTTGGATGCTTTGCGTACATGTTTCTTAGACTATATGGAAGCAATATATACAAAGATTTCAACCGTCTTCGTGTTCCAATCATTGTTCTACTTGCCGAAATTTACAATTAATTTCCTTTAAAGGATTAACAATGGGGCTCGTAGTTCACTTAAACTTGAAGAACAAAAAATTGGCGAATTGTACTGTTTGGATGCTTTGCATATATGTTTCTTAGACTATATAGAAGCAATATATACATTGATTTCAACCGTCTACCTGTTCCATTCATTGTTCTACTTGTCGAAATTTACAATTAATTTCCTTTAAAGGATTAACAATGGGGCTCGTAGTTCACTTAAACTTGAAGAACTAAAAATTGGCGAATTGTACTGATTCGATGCTTTGCATATATGTTTCTTAGACTATTTAGAAGTAATATATAGAAAGATTTCACCCGTCTACCTGTTCCATTCATTGTTCTACTTGTCGAAAATTACAAATAATTTCCGATAAAGGATTAACCATTGGGGCTCATTGTTCACTTAAACTTGAAGAACAAAAAATTGGCGAATGGTACTGTTTGGATGCTTTGAGTACATGTTTCTTAGACTATACGGAAGCAATATATACAAAGATTTCAACCATCTACGTGTTCCAATCATTGTTCTACTTGTAGAAAGTTACAATTAATTTCCGTTAAAGGATTAACAATGGGGCTCGTAGTTCACTTAAACTTGAATATCAAAAAATTGGCGGTTGTTACTGTTTAGATGCTTTGCATATAGGTTTCTTAGACTATATAGAAGCAATATATACAATGATTTCAACCGGCTACGTGTTCCAATCATTGTTCTACTTGTCGAAATTTACAAATAATTTCCTTTAAAGGATTAACAATGGGGCTCGTTGTTCACTTAAACTTGAAGAACAAAAAATTGCGAATGGTACTGTTTGGATGCTTTGAGTACATGTTTCTTAGACTATACGGAAGCAATATATACAAAGATTTCAACCGTCTACCTGTTCTATTCATTGTTCTACTTGTAGAAAGTTACAAATAATTTCCGTTTCATGATTATCAATGGGGCTTGTTGTTCACTTAAACTTGAAGAACAAAAAATTGGCGAATGGTACTGTTTGGATGCTTTGCGTACATGTTTCTTAGACTATATGGAAGCAATATATACAAAGATTTCAACCGTCTACGTGTTCCAATCATTGTTCTACTTGTCGAAATTTACAAATAATTTCCTTTAAAGGATTAACAATGGGGCTCGTTGTTCACTTAAACTTGAAGAACAAAAAATTGCGAATGGTACTGTTTGGATGCTTTGCATATATGTTTCTTAGACTATATAGAAGCAATATATACATTAATTTCAACCGGCTACCTGTTCCATTCATTGTTCTACCTGTCGCAAGATACAAATAATTACCGATAATGGATTAACCATTGGGGCTCATTGTTCACTTAAACTTGAAGTACAAGAAATTGGCGAATTGTACTGTTTGTATTCTTTGCATATATGTTTCTTAGACTATATAGAAGCAATATATACAAAGATTTCAACCGGCTACCTGTTCCATTCATTGTTCTACTTGTCGCAAGTTACAAATAATTTCCGTTAATGTATTAACAATGGGGCTCGTAGTTCACTTAAACTTGAAGAACAAAAAATTGGCGAATGGTACTGTTTGGATGCTTTGCATATATGTTTCTTAGATTATATAGAAGCAATATATACAAAGATTTCAACCGTCTACCTGTTCCATTCATTGTTCTACTTGTCGAAATTTACAAATAATTTCCTTTAAAGGATTAACAATGGGGCTCGTAGTTCACTTAAACTTGAAGAACAAAAAATTGGCGAATTGTACTGTTTGGATGCTTTGCATATATGTTTCTTAGACTATATAGAAGCAATATATACAATGATTTCAACAGTCTACCTGTTCCATTCATTGTTCTACTTGTCGAAATTTACAAATAATTTCCTTTGAAGGATTAACAATGGGGCTCGTAGTTCACTTAAACTTGAAGAACAAAAAATTGGCGAATGGTACTGTTTGGATGCTTTGCGTACATGTTTCTTAGACTATATGGAAGCAATATATACAAAGATTTCAACCGTCTACCTATTCTATTCATTGTTCTACTTGCCGAAATTTACAATTAATTTCCTTTAAAGGATTAACAATGGGGCTCGTAGTTCACTTAAACTTGAAGAGCAAAAAATTGGCGAATTGTACTGTTTGGATGCTTAGCATATATGTTTCTTAGATTATTTAGAAGCAATATATACAATGATTTCAACAGTCTACCTGTTCCATTCATTGTTCTACTGGTCGAAATTTACAAATAATTTCCTTTAAAGGATTAACAATGGGGCTCGTAGTTCACTTAAACTTGAAGAACAAAAAATTGGCGAATTGTACTGTTTGGATGCTTAGCATATATGTTTCTTAGATTATTTAGAAGCAATATATAGAAAGATTTCACCCGTCTACCTGTACTATTCATTGTTCTACTTGTAGAAAGTTACAAATAACTTCCATTTCATGATTATCAATGGGGCTCGCTGTTCACTTAAACATGAATATCAAAAAATTGGCGGTTGTTACTGTTTAGATGCTTTGCATATAGGTTTCTTAGACTATATAGAAGCAACATATACAAAGATTTCAACCGTCTACCTGTTCTATTCATTGTTCTACTTGTAGAAAGTTACAAATATTTTCCGTTTCATGATTATCAATGGGGCTTGTTGTTCACTTAAACTTGAAGAACAAAAAATTGGCGAATGGTACTGTTTGGATGCTTTGCATATATGTTTCTTAGATTATATAGAAGCAATATATACAAAGATTTCAACCTTCTACCTGTTCCATTCATTGTTCTACTTGTCGAAAATTACAAATAATTTCCGATAAAGGATTTACCATTGGGGCTCATTGTTCACTTAAACTTGAAGAACAAAAAATTGGCGAATGGTACTGTTTGGATGCTTTGCATATATGTTTCTTATACTATATAGAAGCAATATATACAAAGATTTCAACCGTCCACCTGTTCCATTCACTGTTCTACTTGTCGAAAGTTACAAATAATTTCCGTTAAGGGATTAACAATGGGGATCGTAGTTTACTTAAACTTGAAGAACAAAAAATTGGCGAATTGTACTGTTTGGATGCTTTGCATATATGTTTCGTAGATTATTTAGAAGCAATATATGCAATGATTTCAACCGTCTACCTGATCCATTCATTGTTTTACTTGTCGAAATTTACAAATAATTTCCTTTAAAGGATTAACAATGGGGCTCGTAGTTCACTTAAATTTGAAGAACAAAAAATTGGCGAATTGTACTGTTTGGATGCTTTGCATATATGTTTCGTAGACTATATAGAAGCAAAATATACAATGATTTCAACCGTCTACATGATCCATTCATTGTTCTACTTGTCGAAATTTACAAATAATTTCCTTTAAAGGATTAACAATGGGGCTCGTAGTTCACTTAAACTTGAAGAACTAAAAATTGGCGAATTGTACTGTTTCGATGCTTTGCATATATGTTTCTTAGACTATTTAGAAGTAATATATAGAAAGATTTCACCCGTCTACCTGTTCCATTCATTGTTCTACTTGTCGAAAATTACAAATAATTTCCGATAAAGGATTAACCATTGGGGCTCATTGTTCACTTAAACTTGAAGAACAAAAAATTGGCGAATGGTACTGTTTGGATGCTTTGAGTACATGTTTCTTAGACTATACGGAAGCAATATATACAAAGATTTCAACCATCTACGTGTTCCAATCATTGTTCTACTTGTAGAAAGTTACAATTAATTTCCGTTAAAGGTTTAACAATGGGGCTCGTAGTTCACTTAAACTTGAAGAACAAAAAATTCGTGAATTGTACTGTTTGGATGCTTTGCATATATGTTTCGTAGATTATATAGAAGCAATATATGCAATGATTTCAACCTTCTACCTGATCCATTCATTGTTTTACTTGTCGAAATTTACAAATAATTTCCTTTAAAGTATTAACAATGCGGCTCGTTGTTCACTTAAACTTGAAGAACAAAAAATTGGCGAATGGTACTGTTTGGATGCTTTGCATATATGTTTCTTAGACTATATAGAAGCAATATATACAATGATTTCAACCGTCTACCTGTTCCATTCATTGTTCTACTTGTCGAAAGTTACAAATAATTTCCGTTAAGGGATTAACAATGGGGCTCGTAGTTCACTTAAACTTGAAGAACAAAAAATTGGCGAATGGTACTGTTTGGTTGCTTTGCGTACATGTTTCTTAGACTATATGGAAGCAATATATACAAAGATTTCAACCGTCTACGTGTTCCAATCATTGTTCTACTTGTCGAAATTTACAAATAATTTCCTTTAAAGGATTAACAATGGGGCTCGTTGTTCACTTAAACTTGAAGAACAAAAAATTGCGAATGGTACTGTTTGGATGCTTTGCATATATGTTTCTTAGACTATATAGAAGCAATATATACATTAATTTCAACCGGCTACCTGTTCCATTCATTGTTCTACCTGTCGCAAGATACAAATAATTACCGATAATGGATTAACCATTGGGGCTCATTGTTCACTTAAACTTGAAGTACAAGAAATTGGCGAATTGTACTGTTTGTATTCTTTGCATATATGTTTCTTAGACTATATAGAAGCAATATATACAAAGATTTCAACCGGCTACCTGTTCCATTCATTGTTCTACTTGTCGCAAGTTACAAATAATTTCCGTTAATGTATTAACAATGGGGCTCGTAGTTCACTTAAACTTGAAGAACAAAAAATTGGCGAATGGTACTGTTTGGATGCTTTGCATATATGTTTCTTAGATTATATAGAAGCAATATATACAAAGATTTCAACCGTCTACCTGTTCCATTCATTGTTCTACTTGTCGAAATTTACAAATAATTTCCTTTAAAGGATTAACAATGGGGCTCGTAGTTCACTTAAACTTGAAGAACATAAAATTGGCGAATTGTACTGTTTGGATGCTTTGCATATATGTTTCTTAGACTATATAGAAGCAATATATACAATGATTTCAACAGTCTACCTGTTCCATTCATTGTTCTACTTGTCGAAATTTACAAATAATTTCCTTTGAAGGATTAACAATGGGGCTCGTAGTTCACTTAAACTTGAAGAACAAAAAATTGGCGAATGGTACTGTTTGGATGCTTTGCGTACATGTTTCTTAGACTATATGGAAGCAATATATACAAAGATTTCAACCGTCTACCTATTCTATTCATTGTTCTACTTGCCGAAATTTACAATTAATTTCCTTTAAAGGATTAACAATGGGGCTCGTAGTTCACTTAAACTTGAAGAGCAAAAAATTGGCGAATTGTACTGTTTGGATGCTTAGCATATATGTTTCTTAGATTATTTAGAAGCAATATATACAATGATTTCAACAGTCTACCTGTTCCATTCATTGTTCTACTGGTCGAAATTTACAAATAATTTCCTTTAAAGGATTAACAATGGGGCTCGTAGTTCACTTAAACTTGAAGAACAAAAAATTGGCGAATTGTACTGTTTGGATGCTTAGCATATATGTTTCTTAGATTATTTAGAAGCAATATATAGAAAGATTTCACCCGTCTACCTGTACTATTCATTGTTCTACTTGTAGAAAGTTACAAATAACTTCCATTTCATGATTATCAATGGGGCTCGCTGTTCACTTAAACATGAATATCAAAAAATTGGCGGTTGTTACTGTTTAGATGCTTTGCATATAGGTTTCTTAGACTATATAGAAGCAACATATACAAAGATTTCAACCGTCTACCTGTTCTATTCATTGTTCTACTTGTAGAAAGTTACAAATATTTTCCGTTTCATGATTATCAATGGGGCTTGTTGTTCACTTAAACTTGAAGAACAAAAAATTGGCGAATGGTACTGTTTGGATGCTTTGCATATATGTTTCTTAGATTATATAGAAGCAATATATACAAAGATTTCAACCTTCTACCTGTTCCATTCATTGTTCTACTTGTCGAAAATTACAAATAATTTCCGATAAAGGATTTACCATTGGGGCTCATTGTTCACTTAAACTTGAAGAACAAAAAATTGGCGAATGGTACTGTTTGGATGCTTTGCATATATGTTTCTTATACTATATAGAAGCAAT
Organism: Cerceris ruficornis; assembly: GCA_963989415.1. Taxonomy (NCBI): domain Eukaryota; kingdom Metazoa; phylum Arthropoda; class Insecta; order Hymenoptera; family Crabronidae; genus Cerceris; species Cerceris ruficornis. Next base: position 215,973 of record CAXDIW010000232.1, on the reverse strand, counting down.
ATATACAAAGATTTCAACCGTCCACCTGTTCCATTCACTGTTCTACTTGTCGAAAGTTACAAATAATTTCCGTTAAGGGATTAACAATGGGGATCGTAGTTTACTTAAACTTGAAGAACAAAAAATTGGCGAATTGTACTGTTTGGATGCTTTGCATATATGTTTCGTAGATTATTTAGAAGCAATATATGCAATGATTTCAACCGTCTACCTGATCCATTCATTGTTTTACTTGTCGAAATTTACAAATAATTTCCTTTAAAGGATTAACAATGGGGCTCGTAGTTCACTTAAATTTGAAGAACAAAAAATTGGCGAATTGTACTGTTTGGATGCTTTGCATATATGTTTCGTAGACTATATAGAAGCAAAATATACAATGATTTCAACCGTCTACATGATCCATTCATTGTTCTACTTGTCGAAATTTACAAATAATTTCCTTTAAAGGATTAACAATGGGGCTCGTAGTTCACTTAAACTTGAAGAACTAAAAATTGGCGAATTGTACTGTTTCGATGCTTTGCATATATGTTTCTTAGACTATTTAGAAGTAATATATAGAAAGATTTCACCCGTCTACCTGTTCCATTCATTGTTCTACTTGTCGAAAATTACAAATAATTTCCGATAAAGGATTAACCATTGGGGCTCATTGTTCACTTAAACTTGAAGAACAAAAAATTGGCGAATGGTACTGTTTGGATGCTTTGAGTACATGTTTCTTAGACTATACGGAAGCAATATATACAAAGATTTCAACCATCTACGTGTTCCAATCATTGTTCTACTTGTAGAAAGTTACAATTAATTTCCGTTAAAGGATTAACAATGGGGCTCGTAGTTCACTTAAACTTGAAGAACAAAAAATTCGTGAATTGTACTGTTTGGATGCTTTGCATATATGTTTCGTAGATTATATAGAAGCAATATATGCAATGATTTCAACCGTCTACCTGATCCATTCATTGTTTTACTTGTCGAAATTTACAAATAATTTCCTTTAAAGTATTAACAATGCGGCTCGTTGTTCACTTAAACTTGAAGAACAAAAAATTGGCGAATGGTACTGTTTGGATGCTTTGCATATATGTTTCTTAGACTATATAGAAGCAATATATACAATGATTTCAACCGTCTACCTGTTCCATTCATTGTTCTACTTGTCGAAAGTTACAAATAATTTCCGTTAAGGGATTAACAATGGGGCTCGTAGTTCACTTAAACTTGAAGAACAAAAAATTGGCGAATGGTACTGTTTGGTTGCTTTGCGTACATGTTTCTTAGACTATATGGAAGCAATATATACAAAGATTTCAACCGTCTACGTGTTCCAATCATTGTTCTACTTGTCGAAATTTACAAATAATTTCCTTTAAAGGATTAACAATGGGGCTCGTTGTTCACTTAAACTTGAAGAACAAAAAATTGCGAATGGTACTGTTTGGATGCTTTGCATATATGTTTCTTAGACTATATAGAAGCAATATATACATTAATTTCAACCGGCTACCTGTTCCATTCATTGTTCTACCTGTCGCAAGATACAAATAATTACCGATAATGGATTAACCATTGGGGCTCATTGTTCACTTAAACTTGAAGTACAAGAAATTGGCGAATTGTACTGTTTGTATTCTTTGCATATATGTTTCTTAGACTATATAGAAGCAATATATACAAAGATTTCAACCGGCTACCTGTTCCATTCATTGTTCTACTTGTCGCAAGTTACAAATAATTTCCGTTAATGTATTAACAATGGGGCTCGTAGTTCACTTAAACTTGAAGAACAAAAAATTGGCGAATGGTACTGTTTGGATGCTTTGCATATATGTTTCTTAGATTATATAGAAGCAATATATACAAAGATTTCAACCGTCTACCTGTTCCATTCATTGTTCTACTTGTCGAAATTTACAAATAATTTCCTTTAAAGGATTAACAATGGGGCTCGTAGTTCACTTAAACTTGAAGAACATAAAATTGGCGAATTGTACTGTTTGGATGCTTTGCATATATGTTTCTTAGACTATATAGAAGCAATATATACAATGATTTCAACAGTCTACCTGTTCCATTCATTGTTCTACTTGTCGAAATTTACAAATAATTTCCTTTGAAGGATTAACAATGGGGCTCGTAGTTCACTTAAACTTGAAGAACAAAAAATTGGCGAATGGTACTGTTTGGATGCTTTGCGTACATGTTTCTTAGACTATATGGAAGCAATATATACAAAGATTTCAACCGTCTACCTATTCTATTCATTGTTCTACTTGCCGAAATTTACAATTAATTTCCTTTAAAGGATTAACAATGGGGCTCGTAGTTCACTTAAACTTGAAGAGCAAAAAATTGGCGAATTGTACTGTTTGGATGCTTAGCATATATGTTTCTTAGATTATTTAGAAGCAATATATACAATGATTTCAACAGTCTACCTGTTCCATTCATTGTTCTACTGGTCGAAATTTACAAATAATTTCCTTTAAAGGATTAACAATGGGGCTCGTAGTTCACTTAAACTTGAAGAACAAAAAATTGGCGAATTGTACTGTTTGGATGCTTAGCATATATGTTTCTTAGATTATTTAGAAGCAATATATAGAAAGATTTCACCCGTCTACCTGTACTATTCATTGTTCTACTTGTAGAAAGTTACAAATAACTTCCATTTCATGATTATCAATGGGGCTCGCTGTTCACTTAAACATGAATATCAAAAAATTGGCGGTTGTTACTGTTTAGATGCTTTGCATATAGGTTTCTTAGACTATATAGAAGCAACATATACAAAGATTTCAACCGTCTACCTGTTCTATTCATTGTTCTACTTGTAGAAAGTTACAAATATTTTCCGTTTCATGATTATCAATGGGGCTTGTTGTTCACTTAAACTTGAAGAACAAAAAATTGGCGAATGGTACTGTTTGGATGCTTTGCATATATGTTTCTTAGATTATATAGAAGCAATATATACAAAGATTTCAACCTTCTACCTGTTCCATTCATTGTTCTACTTGTCGAAAATTACAAATAATTTCCGATAAAGGATTTACCATTGGGGCTCATTGTTCACTTAAACTTGAAGAACAAAAAATTGGCGAATGGTACTGTTTGGATGCTTTGCATATATGTTTCTTATACTATATAGAAGCAATATATCCAAAGATTTCAACCGTCCACCTGTTCCATTCACTGTTCTACTTGTCGAAAGTTACAAATAATTTCCGTTAAGGGATTAACAATGGGGATCGTAGTTTACTTAAACTTGAAGAACAAAAAATTGGCGAATTGTACTGTTTGGATGCTTTGCATATATGTTTCGTAGATTATTTAGAAGCAATATATGCAATGATTTCAACCGTCTACCTGATCCATTCATTGTTTTACTTGTCGAAATTTACAAATAATTTCCTTTAAAGGATTAACAATGGGGCTCGTAGTTCACTTAAATTTGAAGAACAAAAAATTGGCGAATGGTACTATTTGGATGCTTTGCGTACATGTTTCTTAGACTATATGGAAGCAATATATACAAAGATTTCAACCGTCTACGTGTTCCAATCATTGTCCTACTTGCCGAAATTTACAATTAATTTCCTTTAAAGGATTAACAATGGGGCTCTTAGTTCACTTAAACTTGAAGAACAAAAAATTGGCGAATTGTACTGTTTGGATGCTTTGCATATATGTTTCTTAGACTATATAGAAGCAATAAATACAATGATTACAACCGTCTACCTATTCCATTCATTGTTCTACTTGCCGAAATTTACAATTAATTTCCTTTAAAGGATTAACAATGGGGCACGTAGTTCACTTAAACTTGAAGAGCAAAAAATTGGCGAATTGTACTGTTTGGACGCTTTGCATATAAGATTCTTGGACTATATAGAAGCAATATATACAATGATTTCAACAGTCTACCTGTTCCATACATTGTTCTACTTGTCGAAATTTACAAATAATTTCCTTTAAAGGATTAACAATGCGGCTCGTAGTTCACTTAAACTTGAAGAACAAAAAATTCGTGAATTGTACAGTTTGGATGCTTTGCATATATGTTTCGTAGATTATATAGAAGCAATATATGCAATGATTTCAACCGTCTACCTGATCCATTCATTGTTTTACTTGTCGAAATTTACAAATAATTTCCTTTAAAGGATTAACAATGCGGCTCGTTGTTCACTTAAACTTGAAGAACAAAAAATTGGCGAATGGTACTGTTTGGATGCTTTGCATATATGTTTCTTAGACTATATGGAAGCAATATATACAAAGATTTCAACCGTCTACGTGTTCCAATCATTGTTCTACTTGTAGAAAGTTACAATTAATTTCCGTTAAAGGATTAACAATGGGGCTCGTAGTTCACTTAAACTTGAAGAACAAAAAATTCGTGAATTGTACTGTTTGGATGCTTTGCATATATGTTTCGTAGATTATATAGAAGCAATATATGCAATGATTTCAACCGTCTACCTGATCCATTCATTGTTTTACTTGTCGAAATTTACAAATAATTTCCTTTAAAGTATTAACAATGCGGCTCGTTGTTCACTTAAACTTGAAGAACAAAAAATTGGCGAATGGTACTGTTTGGATGCTTTGCATATATGTTTCTTAGACTATATAGAAGCAATATATACAATGATTTCAACCGTCTACCTGTTCCATTCATTGTTCTACTTGTCGAAAGTTACAAATAATTTCCGTTAAGGGATTAACAATGGGGCTCGTACTTCACTTAAACTTGAAGAACAAAAAATTGGCGAATGGTACTGTTTGGATGCTTTGCGTACATGTTTCTTAGACTATATGGAAGCAATATATACAAAGATTTCAACCGTCTACGTGTTCCAATCATTGTTCTACTTGTCGAAATTTACAAATAATTTCCTTTAAAGGATTAACAATGGGGCTCGTTGTTCACTTAAACTTGAAGAACAAAAAATTGCGAATGGTACTGTTTGGATGCTTTGCATATATGTTTCTTAGACTATATAGAAGCAATATATACATTAATTTCAACCGGCTACCTGTTCCATTCATTGTTCTACCTGTCGCAAGATACAAATAATTACCGATAATGGATTAACCATTGGGGCTCATTGTTCACTTAAACTTGAAGTACAAGAAATTGGCGAATTGTACTGTTTGTATTCTTTGCATATATGTTTCTTAGACTATATAGAAGCAATATATACAAAGATTTCAACCGGCTACCTGTTCCATTCATTGTTCTACTTGTCGCAAGTTACAAATAATTTCCGTTAATGTATTAACAATGGGGCTCGTAGTTCACTTAAACTTGAAGAACAAAAAATTGGCGAATGGTACTGTTTGGATGCTTTGCATATATGTTTCTTAGATTATATAGAAGCAATATATACAAAGATTTCAACCGTCTACCTGTTCCATTCATTGTTCTACTTGTCGAAATTTACAAATAATTTCCTTTAAAGGATTAACAATGGGGCTCGTAGTTCACTTAAACTTGAAGAACAAAAAATTGGCGAATTGTACTGTTTGGATGCTTTGCATATATGTTTCTTAGACTATATAGAAGCAATATATACAATGATTTCAACAGTCTACCTGTTCCATTCATTGTTCTACTTGTCGAAATTTACAAATAATTTCCTTTGAAGGATTAACAATGGGGCTCGTAGTTCACTTAAACTTGAAGAACAAAAAATTGGCGAATGGTACTGTTTGGATGCTTTGCGTACATGTTTCTTAGACTATATGGAAGCAATATATACAAAGATTTCAACCGTCTACCTATTCTATTCATTGTTCTACTTGCCGAAATTTACAATTAATTTCCTTTAAAGGATTAACAATGGGGCTCGTAGTTCACTTAAACTTGAAGAGCAAAAAATTGGCGAATTGTACTGTTTGGATGCTTAGCATATATGTTTCTTAGATTATTTAGAAGCAATATATACAATGATTTCAACAGTCTACCTGTTCCATTCATTGTTCTACTGGTCGAAATTTACAAATAATTTCCTTTAAAGGATTAACAATGGGGCTCGTAGTTCACTTAAACTTGAAGAACAAAAAATTGGCGAATTGTACTGTTTGGATGCTTAGCATATATGTTTCTTAGATTATTTAGAAGCAATATATAGAAAGATTTCACCCGTCTACCTGTACTATTCATTGTTCTACTTGTAGAAAGTTACAAATAACTTCCATTTCATGATTATCAATGGGGCTCGCTGTTCACTTAAACATGAATATCAAAAAATTGGCGGTTGTTACTGTTTAGATGCTTTGCATATAGGTTTCTTAGACTATATAGAAGCAACATATACAAAGATTTCAACCGTCTACCTGTTCTATTCATTGTTCTACTTGTAGAAAGTTACAAATATTTTCCGTTTCATGATTATCAATGGGGCTTGTTGTTCACTTAAACTTGAAGAACAAAAAATTGGCGAATGGTACTGTTTGGATGCTTTGCATATATGTTTCTTAGATTATATAGAAGCAATATATACAAAGATTTCAACCTTCTACCTGTTCCATTCATTGTTCTACTTGTCGAAAATTACAAATAATTTCCGATAAAGGATTTACCATTGGGGCTCATTGTTCACTTAAACTTGAAGAACAAAAAATTGGCGAATGGTACTGTTTGGATGCTTTGCATATATGTTTCTTATACTATATAGAAGCAATATATACAAAGATTTCAACCGTCCACCTGTTCCATTCACTGTTCTACTTGTCGAAAGTTACAAATAATTTCCGTTAAGGGATTAACAATGGGGATCGTAGTTTACTTAAACTTGAAGAACAAAAAATTGGCGAATTGTACTGTTTGGATGCTTTGCATATATGTTTCGTAGATTATTTAGAAGCAATATATGCAATGATTTCAACCGTCTACCTGATCCATTCATTGTTTTACTTGTCGAAATTTACAAATAATTTCCTTTAAAGGATTAACAATGGGGCTCGTAGTTCACTTAAATTTGAAGAACAAAAAATTGGCGAATGGTACTATTTGGATGCTTTGCGTACATGTTTCTTAGACTATATGGAAGCAATATATACAAAGATTTCAACCGTCTACGTGTTCCAATCATTGTTCTACTTGCCGAAATTTACAATTAATTTCCTTTAAAGGATTAACAATGGGGCTCTTAGTTCACTTAAACTTGAAGAACAAAAAATTGGCGAATTGTACTGTTTGGATGCTTTGCATATATGTTTCTTAGACTATATAGAAGCAATAAATACAATGATTACAACCGTCTACCTATTCCATTCATTGTTCTACTTGCCGAAATTTACAATTAATTTCCTTTAAAGGATTAACAATGGGGCACGTAGTTCACTTAAACTTGAAGAGCAAAAAATTGGCGAATTGTACTGTTTGGACGCTTTGCATATAAGATTCTTGGACTATATAGAAGCAATATATACAATGATTTCAACAGTCTACCTGTTCCATACATTGTTCTACTTGTCGAAATTTACAAATAATTTCCTTTAAAGGATTAACAATGCGGCTCGTTGTTCACTTAAACTTGAAGAACAAAAAATTGGCGAATGGTACTGTTTGGATGCTTTGCATATATGTTTCTTAGACTATATAGAAGCAATATATACATTGATTTCAACCATCTACCTGTTCCATTCATTGTTCTACTTGTCGCAAGTTACAAATAATTTCCGTTAAAGTATTAACAATGGGGCTCGTAGTTCACTTAAACTTGAAGATCAAATAATTGGCGGATTGTACTGTTTGGATGATCTGCAGATATGTTTCTTAGACTATATAGAAGCAATATATACAATGATTTCAACCGTCTACCTGTTCCATTCATTGTTCTACTTGTCGAAAGTTACAAATAATTTCCGTTAAGGGATTAACAATGGGGATCGTATTTTACTTAAACTTGAAGAACAAAAAATTGCGAATGGTACTGTTTGGATGCTTTGCATATATGTTTCTTAGACTATATAGAAGCAATATATACATTGATTTCAACCGGCTACCTGTTCCATTCATTGTTCTACCTGTCGCAAGATACAAATAATTACCGATAATGGATTAACCATTGGGGCTCATTGTTCACTTAAACTTGAAGTACAAGAAATTGGCGAATTGTACTGTTTGGATGCTTTGCATATATGTTTCTTAGATTATATAGAAGCAATATATACAAAGATTTCAACCGTCTACCTGTTCCATTCATTGTTCTACTTGTCGAAATTTACAAATAATTTCCTTTAAAGGATTAACAATGGGGCTCGTAGTTCACTTAAACTTGAAGAACAAAAAATTGGCGAATTGTACTGTTTGGATGCTTTGCATATATGTTTCTTAGACTATATAGAAGCAATATATACAATGATTTCAACAGTCTACCTGTTCCATTCATTGTTCTACTTGTCGAAATTTACAAATAATTTCCTTTGAAGGATTAACAATGGGGCTCGTAGTTCACTTAAACTTGAAGAACAAAAAATTGGCGAATGGTACTGTTTGGATGCTTTGCGTACATGTTTCTTAGACTATATGGAAGCAATATATACAAAGATTTCAACCGTCTACCTATTCCATTCATTGTTCTACTTGCCGAAATTTACAATTAATTTCCTTTAAAGGATTAACAATGGGGCTCGTAGTTCACTTAAACTTGAAGAACTAAAAATTGGCGAATTGTACTGTTTCGATGCTTTGCATATATGTTTCTTAGACTATTTAGAAGTAATATATAGAAAGATTTCACCCGTCTACCTGTACTATTCATTGTTCTACTTGTAGAAAGTTACAAATAATTTCCATTTCATGATTATCAATGGGGCTCGATGTTCACTTAAACTTGAAGATCAAAAAATTGGCGAATGTTACTGTTTAGATGCTTTGCATATAGGTTTCTTAGAATATATAGACGCAACATATACAAAGATTTCAACCGTCTACCTGTTCTATTCATTGTTCTACTTGTAGAAAGTTACAAATAATTTCCGTTTCATGATTATCAATGGGGCTCGTTGTTCACTTAAATTTGAAGAACAAAAAATTGGCGAATGGTTCTGTTTGGATGCTTTGCATATATGTTTCTTAGATTATATAGAAGCAATATATACAAAGATTTCAACCGTCTACGTGTTCCAATCATTGTTCTACTTTTCGAAATTTACAAATAATTACCGATAATGGATTAACCATTGGGGCTCATTGTTCACTTAAACTTGAAGTACAAGAAATTGGCGAATTGTACTGTTTGGATGCTTTGCATATATGTTTCTTAGACTATATAGAAACAATATATACAAAGATTTCAACCGGCTACCTGTTCCATTCATTGTTCTACTTGTCGCAAGTTACAAATAATTTCCGTTAATGTATTAACAATGGGGCTCGTAGTTCACTTAAACTTGAAGAACAAAAAATTGGCGAATGGTACTGTTTGGATGCTTTGCATATATGTTTCTTAGATTATATAGAAGCAATATATACAAAGATTTCAACCGTCTACCTGTTCCATTCATTGTTCTACTTGTCGAAATTTACAAATAATTTCCTTTAAAGGATTAACAATGGGGCTCGTAGTTCACTTAAACTTGAAGAACAAAAAATTGGCGAATTGTACTGTTTGGATGCTTTGCATATATGTTTCTTAGACTATATAGAAGCAATATATACAATGATTTCAACAGTCTACCTGTTCCATTCATTGTTCTACTTGTCGAAATTTACAAATAATTTCCTTTGAAGGATTAACAATGGGGCTCGTAGTTCACTTAAACTTGAAGAACAAAAAATTGGCGAATGGTACTGTTTGGATGCTTTGCGTACATGTTTCTTAGACTATATGGAAGCAATATATACAAAGATTTCAACCGTCTACCTATTCTATTCATTGTTCTACTTGCCGAAATTTACAATTAATTTCCTTTAAAGGATTAACAATGGGGCTCGTAGTTCACTTAAACTTGAAGAGCAAAAAATTGGCGAATTGTACTGTTTGGATGCTTAGCATATATGTTTCTTAGATTATTTAGAAGCAATATATACAATGATTTCAACAGTCTACCTGTTCCATTCATTGTTCTACTGGTCGAAATTTACAAATAATTTCCTTTAAAGGATTAACAATGGGGCTCGTAGTTCACTTAAACTTGAAGAACAAAAAATTGGCGAATTGTACTGTTTGGATGCTTAGCATATATGTTTCTTAGATTATTTAGAAGCAATATATAGAAAGATTTCACCCGTCTACCTGTACTATTCATTGTTCTACTTGTAGAAAGTTACAAATAACTTCCATTTCATGATTATCAATGGGGCTCGCTGTTCACTTAAACATGAAGATCAAAAAATTGGCGATTGTTACTGTTTAGATGCTTTGCATATAGGTTTCTTAGACTATATAGAAGCAACATATACAAAGATTTCAACCGTCTACCTGTTCTATTCATTGTTCTACTTGTAGAAAGTTACAAATATTTTCCGTTTCATGATTATCAATGGGGCTTGTTGTTCACTTAAACTTGAAGAACAAAAAATTGGCGAATTGTACTGTTTGGATGCTTTGCATATATGTTTCGTAGATTATTTAGAAGCAATATATGCAATGATTTCAACCGTCTACCTGATCCATTCATTGTTTTACTTGTCGAAATTTACAAATAATTTCCTTTAAAGGATTAACAATGGGGCTCGTAGTTCACTTAAATTTGAAGAACAAAAAATTGGCGAATGGTACTATTTGGATGCTTTGCGTACATGTTTCTTAGACTATATGGAAGCAATATATACAAAGATTTCAACCGTCTACGTGTTCCAATCATTATTCTACTTGCCGAAATTTACAATTAATTTCCTTTAAAGGATTAACAATGGGGCTCGTTGTTCACTTAAACTTGAAGTACAAGAAATTGGCGAATTGTACTGTTTGGATTCTTTGCATATATGTTTCTTAGACTATATAGAAGCAATATATACAAAGATTTCAACCGGCTACCTGTTCCATTCATTGTTCTACTTGTCGAAAATTACAAATAATTTCCGATAAAGGATTTACCATTGGGGCTCATTGTTCACTTAAACTTGAAGAACAAAAAATTGGCGAATGGTACTGTTTGGATGATCTGCAGATATGTTTCTTAGACTATATAGAAGCAATATATACAATGATTTCAACCGTCTACCTGTTCCATTCATTGTTCTACTTGTCGAAAGTTACAAATAATTTCCGTTAAGGGATTAACAATGGGGATCGTATTTTACTTAAACTTGAAGAACAAAAAATTGGCGAATTGTACTGTTTGGATGCTTTGCATATATGTTTCTTAGACTATATAGAAGCAATATATACAATGATTTCAACAGTCTACCTGTTCCATTCATTGTTCTACTTGTCGAAATTTACAAATAATTTCCTTTGAAGGATTAACAATGGGGCTCGTAGTTCACTTAAACTTGAAGAACAAAAAATTGGCGAATGGTACTGTTTGGATGCTTTGCGTACATGTTTCTTAGACTATATGGAAGCAATATATACAAAGATTTCAACCGTCTACGTGTTCCAATCATTGTTCTACTTGTCGAAATTTACAAATAATTTCCTTTAAAGGATTAACAATGGGGCTCGTTGTTCACTTAAACTTGAAGAACAAAAAATTGCGAATGGTACTGTTTGGATGCTTTGCATATATGTTTCTTAGACTATATAGAAGCAATATATACATTGATTTCAACCGGCTACCTGTTCCATTCATTGTTCTACCTGTCGCAAGATACAAATAATTACCGATAATGGATTAACCATTGGGGCTCATTGTTCACTTAAACTTGAAGTACAAGAAATTGGCGAATTGTACTGTTTGGATTCTTTGCATATATGTTTCTTAGACTATATAGAAGCAATATATACAAAGATTTCAACCGGCTACCTGTTCCATTCATTGTTCTACTTGTCGCAAGTTACAAATAATTTCCGTTAATGTATTAACAATGGGGCTCGTAGTTCACTTAAACTTGAAGAACAAAAAATTGGCGAATGGTACTGTTTGGATGCTTTGCATATATGTTTCTTAGATTATATAGAAGCAATATATACAAAGATTTCAACCGTCTACCTGTTCCATTCATTGTTCTACTTGTCGAAATTTACAAATAATTTCCTTTAAAGGATTAACAATGGGGCTCGTAGTTCACTTAAACTTGAAGAACAAAAAATTGGCGAATTGTACTGTTTGGACGCTTTGCATATAAGATTCTTGGACTATATAGAAGCAATATATACAATGATTTCAACAGTCTACCTGTTCCATACATTGTTCTACTTGTCGAAATTTACAAATAATTTCCTTTAAAGGATTAACAATGGGGCTCGTAGTTCCCTTAAACTTGAAGAACTAAAAATTGGCGAATTGTACTGTTTCGATGCTTTGCATATATGTTTCTTAGACTATTTAGAAGTAATATATAGAAAGATTTCACCCGTCTACCTGTACTATTCATTGTTCTACTTGTAGAAAGTTACAAATAATTTCCATTTCATGATTATCAATGGGGCTCGATGTTCACTTAAACTTGAAGATCAAAAAATTGGCGAATGTTACTGTTTAGATGCTTTGCATATAGGTTTCTTAGAATATATAGACGCAACATATACAAAGATTTCAACCGTCTACCTGTTCTATTCATTGTTCTACTTGTAGAAAGTTACAAATAATTTCCGTTTCATGATTATCAATGGGGCTCGTTGTTCACTTAAATTTGAAGAACAAAAAATTGGCGAATGGTTCTGTTTGGATGCTTTGCATATATGTTTCTTAGATTATATAGAAGCAATATATACAAAGATTTCAACCGTCTACGTGTTCCAATCATTGTTCTACTTTTCGAAATTTACAAATAATTACCGATAATGGATTAACCATTGGGGCTCATTGTTCACTTAAACTTGAAGTACAAGAAATTGGCGAATTGTACTGTTTGGATGCTTTGCATATATGTTTCTTAGACTATATAGAAGCAATATATACAAAGATTTCAACCGGCTACCTGTTCCATTCATTGTTCTACTTGTCGCAAGTTACAAATAATTTCCGTTCAAGTATTAACAATGGGGCTCGTAGTTCACTTAAACTTGAAGAACAAAAAATTGGCGAATGGTACTGTTTGGATGCTTTGCATATATATTTCTTAGACTATATAGAAGCAATATATACAATGATTTCAACCATCTACCTGTTCCATTCATTGTTCTACTTGTCGCAAGTTACAAATAATTTCCGTTAAACTATTAACAATGGGGCTCGTAGTTCACTTAAACTTGAAGATCAAATAATTGGCGGATTGTACTGTTTGGATGATCTGCAGATATGTTTCTTAGACTATATAGAAGCAATATATACAATGATTTCAACCGTCTACCTGTTCCATTCATTGTTCTAATTGTCGAAAGTTACAAATAATTTCCTTTAAAGGATTAACAATGGGGCTCGTAGTTCACTTAAACTTGAAGAGCAAAAAATTGGCGAATTGTACTGTTTGGATGCTTAGCATATATATTTCTTAGATTATTTAGAAGCAATATATACAATAATTTCAACAGTCTACCTGTTCCATTCATTGTTCTACTGGTCGAAATTTACAAATAATTTCCTTTAAAGGATTAACAATGGGGCTCGTAGTTCACTTAAACTTGAAGAAAAAAAAATTGGCGAATTGTACTGTTTGGATGCTTAGCATATATGTTTCTTAGATTATTTAGAAGCAATATATAGAAAGATTTCACCCGTCTACCTGTACTATTCATTGTTCTACTTGTAGAAAGTTACAAATAACTTCCATTTCATGATTATCAATGGGGCTCTCTGTTCACTTAAACATGAAAATCAAAAAATTGGCGATTGTTACTGTTTAGATGCTTTGCATATAGGTTTCTTAGACTATATAGAAGCAACATATACAAAGATTTCAACCGTCTACCTGTTCTATTCATTGTTCTACTTGTAGAAAGTTACAAATAATTTCCGTTTCATGATTATCAATGGGGCTTGTTGTTCACTTAAACTTGAAGAACAAAAAATTGGCGAATGGTACTGTTTGGATGCTTTGCATATATGTTTCTTAGATTATATAGAAGCAATATATACAAAGATTTCAACCTTCTACCTGTTCCATTCATTGTTCTACTTGTCGAAAATTACAAATAATTTCCGATAAAGGATTTACCATTGGGGCTCATTGTTCACTTAAACTTGAAGAACAAAAAATTGGCGAATGGTACTGTTTGGATGCTTTGAGTACATGTTTCTTAGACTATATGGAAGCAATATATACAAAGATTTCAACCGTCTACGTGTTCCAATCATTGTTCTACTTGTAGAAAGTTACAATTAATTTCCGTTAAAGGATTAACAATGGGGCTCGTAGTTCACTTAAACTTGAAGAACAAAAAATTCGTGGATTGTACTGTTTGGATGCTTTGCATATATGTTTCGTAGATTATATAGAAGCAATATATGCAATGATTTCAACCGTCTACCTGATCCATTCATTGTTTTACTTGTCGAAATTTACAAATAATTTCCTTTAAAGGATTAACAATGGGGCTCGTATTTCACTTAAACTTGAAGAACAAAAAATTGGCGAATGGTACTATTTGGATGCTTTGCGTACATGTTTCTTAGACTATATGGAAGCAATATATACAAAGATTTCAACCGTCTACGTGTTCCAATCATTGTTCTACTTGCCGAAATTTACAATTAATTTCCTTTAAAGGATTAACAATGGGGCTCGTAGTTCACTTAAACTTGAAGAACAAAAAATTGGCGAATTGTACTGTTTGGATGCTTTGCATATATGTTTCTTAGACTATATAGAAGCAATATATACAATGATTACAACCGTCTACCTATTCCATTCATTGTTCTACTTGCCGAAATTTACAATTAATTTCCTTTAAAGGATTAACAATGGGGCTCGTAGTTCACTTAAACTTGAAGAGCAAAAAATTGGCGAATTGTACTGTTTGGACGCTTTGCATATAAGATTCTTGGACTATATAGAAGCAATATATACAATGATTTCAACAGTCTACCTGTTCCATACCTTGTTCTACTTGTCAAAATTTACAAATAATTTCCGATAAACCATTAACAATGGGGCTCATTGTTCACTTAAACTTGAAGAACAAAAAATTGGCGAATGGTACTGTTTGGATGCTTTGCATATATGTTTCTTAGACTATATGGAAGCAATATATACAAAGATTTCAACCGTCTACGTGTTCCAATCATTGTTCTACTTGTAGAAAGTTACAATTAATTTCCGTTAAAGGATTAACAATGGGGCTCGTAGTTCACTTAAACTTGAAGAACAAAAAATTGGCGAATTGTACTGTTTGGATGCTTTGCATATATGTTTCGTAGACTATATAGAAGCAAAATATACAATGATTTCAACCGTCTACATGATCCATTCATTGTTCTACTTGTCGAAATTTACAAATAATTTCCTTTAAAGGATTAACAATGGGGCTCGTAGTTCACTTAAACTTGAAGAACTAAAAATTGGCGAATTGTACTGTTTCGATGCTTTGCATATATGTTTCTTAGACTATTTAGAAGTAATATATAGAAAGATTTCACCCGTCTACCTGTTCCATTCATTGTTCTACTTGTCGAAAATTACAAATAATTTCCGATAAAGGATTAACCATTGGGGCTCATTGTTCACTTAAACTTGAAGAACAAAAAATTGGCGAATGGTACTGTTTGGATGCTTTGAGTACATGTTTCTTAGAGTATACGGAAGCAATATATACAAAGATTTCAACCATCTACGTGTTCCAATCATTGTTCTACTTGTTGAAAGTTACAATTAATTTCCGTTAAAGGATTAACAATGGGGCTCGTAGTTCACTTAAACTTGAAGAACAAAAAATTCGTGAATTGTACAGTTTGGATGCTTTGCATATATGTTTCGTAAATTATATAGAAGCAATATATGCAATGATTTCAACCGTCTACCTGATCCATTCATTGTTTTACTTGTCGAAATTTACAAATAATTTCCTTTAAAGGATTAACAATGCGGCTCGTTGTTCACTTAAACTTGAAGAACAAAAAATTGGCGAATGGTACTGTTTGGATGCTTTGCATATATGTTTCTTAGACTATATAGAAGCAATATATACATTGATTTCAACCATCTACCTGTTCCATTCATTGTTCTACTTGTCGCAAGTTACAATTAATTTCCTTTAAAGGATTAACAATGGGGCTCGTAGTTCACTTAAACTTGAAGAACTAAAAATTGGCGAATTGTACTGTTTCGATGCTTTGCATATATGTTTCTTAGACTATTTAGAAGTAATATATAGAAAGATTTCACCCGTCTACCTGTTCCATTCATTGTTCTACTTGTCGAAAATTACAAATAATTTCCGATAAAGGATTAACCATTGGGGCTCATTGTTCACTTAAACTTGAAGAACAAAAAATTGGCGAATGGTACTGTTTGGATGCTTTGCATATATGTTTCTTAGACTATACGGAAGCAATATATACAAAGATTTCAACCATCTACGTGTTCCAATCATTGTTCTACTTGTTGAAAGTTACAATTAATTTCCGTTAAAGGATTAACAATGGGGCTCGTAGTTCACTTAAACTTGAAGAACAAAAAATTCGTGAATTGTACAGTTTGGATGCTTTGCATATATGTTTCGTAAATTATATAGAAGCAATATATGCAATGATTTCAACCGTCTACCTGATCCATTCATTGTTTTACTTGTCGAAATTTACAAATAATTTCCTTTAAAGGATTAACAATGCGGCTCGTTGTTCACTTAAACTTGAAGAACAAAAAATTGGCGAATGGTACTGTTTGGATGCTTTGCATATATGTTTCTTAGACTATATAGAAGCAATATATACATTGATTTCAACCATCTACCTGTTCCATTCATTGTTCTACTTGTCGCAAGTTACAATTAATTTCCTTTAAAGGATTAACAATGGGGCTCGTAGTTCACTTAAACTTGAAGAACAAAAAATTGGCGAATTGTACTGTTTGGATGCTTTGCATATATGTTTCTTAGACTATATAGAAGCAATATATATAATAATTTCAACAGTCTACCTGTTCCATTCATTGTTCTACTTGTCGAAATTTACAAATAATTTCCTTTAAAGGATTAACAATGGGGCTCGTAGTTCACTTAAACTTGAAGAACAAAATATTGGCGAATGGTACTATTTGGATGCTTTGCATAAATGTTTCTTAGACTATATAGAAGCAATATATACAAAGATTTCAACCGTCTACCTGTTCCATTCATTGTTCTACTTGTTGAAAGTTACAAATAATTTCCGATAACGGATTAACCATTGGGGCTCATTGTTCACTTAAACTTGAAGAACAAAAAATTGGCGAATTGTACTGTTTGGATGCTTTGCATATATGTTTCGTAGACTATATAGAAGCAAAATATACAATGATTTCAACCGTCTACATGATCCATTCATTGTTCTACTTGTCGAAATTTACAAATAATTTCCTTTAAAGGATTAACAATGGGGCTCGTAGTTCACTTAAACTTGAAGAACTAAAAATTGGCGAATTGTACTGTTTCGATGCTTTGCATATATGTTTCTTAGACTATTTAGAAGTAATATATAGAAAGATTTCACCCGTCTACCTGTTCCATTCATTGTTCTACTTGTCGAAAGTTACAAATAATTTCCGAAAAAGGATTAACCATTGGGGCTCATTGTTCACTTAAACTTGAAGAACAAAAAATTGGCGAATGGTACTGTTTGGATGCTTTGAGTACATGTTTCTTAGACTATACGGAAGCAATATATACAAAGATTTCAACCATCTACGTGTTCCAATCATTGTTCTATTTGTAGAAAGTTACAATTAATTTCCGTTAAAGGATTAACAATGGGGCTCGTAGTTCACTTAAAATTGAAGAACAAAAAATTCGTGAATTGTACAGTTTGGATGCTTTGCATATATGTTTCGTAGATTATATAGAAGCAATATATGCAATGATTTCAACCGTCTACCTGATCCATTCATTGTTTTACTTGTCGAAATTTACAAATAATTTCCTTTAAAGGATTAACAATGCGGCTCGTTGTTCACTTAAACTTGAAGAACAAAAAATTGGCGAATGGTACTGTTTGGATGCTTTGCATATATGTTTCTTAGACTATATAGAAGCAATATATACATTGATTTCAACCATCTACCTGTTCCATTCATTGTTCTACTTGTCGCAAGTTACAAATAATTTCCGTTAAAGTATTAACAATGGGGCTCGTAGTTCACTTAAACTTGAAGATCAAAAAATTGGTGAATGTTACTGTTTAGATGCTTTGCATATAGGTTTCTTAGATTATATAGAAGCAATATATACAAAGATTTCAACCTTCTACCTGTTCCATTCATTGTTCTACTTGTCGAAAATTACAAATAATTTCCGATAAAGGATTTACCATTGGGGCTCATTGTTCACTTAAACTTGAAGAACAAAAAATTGGCGAATGGTACTGTTTGGATGCTCTGCATATATGTTTCTTAGACTATATAGAAGCAATATATACAAAGATTTCAACCGGCTACCTGTTCCATTCATTGTTCTACTTGTCGCAAGTTACAAATAATTTGCTTTAAAGGATTAACAATGGGGCTCGTAGTTCACTTAAACTTGAAGATCAAATAATTGGCGGATTGTACTGTTTGGATGATCTGCAGATATGTTTCTTAGACTATATAGAAGCAATATATACAATGATTTCAACCGTCTACCTGTTCCATTCATTGTTCTACTTGTCGAAAGTTACAAATAATTTCCGTTAAGGGATTAACAATGGGGATCGTATTTTACTTAAACTTGAAGAACAAAAAATTGGCGAATTGTACTGTTTGGATGCTTTGCATATATGTTTCTTAGACTATATAGTAGCAATATATACAATGATTTCAACAGTCTACCTGTTCCATTCATTGTTCTACTTGTCGAAATTTACAAATAATTTCCTTTGAAGGATTAACAATGGGGCTCGTAGTTCACTTAAACTTGAAGAACAAAAAATTGGCGAATGGTACTGTTTGGATGCTTTGCGTACATGTTTCTTAGACTATATGGAAGCAATATATACAAAGATTTCAACCGTCTACGTGTTCCAATCATTGTTCTACTTGTCGAAATTTACAAATAATTTCCTTTAAAGGATTAACAATGGGGCTCGTTGTTCACTTAAACTTGAGGAACAAGAAATTGCGAATGGTACTGTTTGGATGCTTTGCATATATGTTTCTTAGACTATATAGAAGCAATATATACATTGATTTCAACCGGCTACCTGTTCCATTCATTGTTCTACCTGTCGCAAGATACAAATAATTACCGATAATGGATTAACCATTGGGGCTCATTGTTCACTTAAACTTGAAGTACAAGAAATTGGCGAATTGTACTGTTTGGATTCTTTGCATATATGTTTCTTAGACTATATAGAAGCAATATATACAAAGATTTCAACCGGCTACCTGTTCCATTCATTGTTCTACTTGTCGCAAGTTACAAATAATTTCCTATAAAGGATTAACAATGGGGCTCGTAGTTCACTTAAACTTGAAGAACAATAAATTGGCGAATTCTACTGTTTGGATGCTTTGCATATATGTTTCTTAGACTATATAGAAGCAATATATACAAAGATTTCAACCGTCTACCTGTTCCATTCATTGTTCTACTTGACGAAAGTTACAAATAATTTCCGTTAATGTATTAACAATGGGGCTCGTAGTTCACTTAAACTTGAAGAACAAAAAATTGGCGAATGGCACTGTTTGGATGCTTTGCATATATGTTTCTTAGATTATATAGAAGCAATATATACAAAGATTTCAACCGTCTACCTGTTCCATTCATTGTTCTACTTGTCGAAATTTACAAATAATTTCCTTTAAAGGATTAACAATGGGGCTCGTAGTTCACTTAAACTTGAAGAACAATAAATTGGCGAATTCTACTGTTTGGATGCTTTGCATATATGTTTCTTAGACTATATAGAAGCAATATATACAAAGATTTCAACCGTCTACCTGTTCCATTCATTGTTCTACTTGACGAAAGTTACAAATAATTTCCGATAAAGGATTAACAATGGGTCTCATTGTTCACTTAAACTTGAAGTACAAAAAATTGGCGTATTGTACTGTTTGGATGCTTTGCATATATGTTTCTTAGATTATATAGACGCAATATATACAAGGATTTCAACCGTCTACCGGTTCAATTCATTGTTCTACTTGTCGAAAGTTACAAATAATTACCGATAAAGGATTAACCATTGGGGCTCATTGTTCACTTAAACTTGAAGAACAAAAAATTGGCGAATTGTACTGTTTGGATGCTTTGCATATATGTTTCTTATACTATATAGAAGCAATATTTACAATGATTTCAACAGTCTACCTGTTCCATTCATTGTTCTACTTGTCTAAATTTACAAATAATTTCCTTTAAAGGATTAACAATGGGGCTCGTTGTTCACTTAAACTTGAAGAACAAAAAAGTGGCGAATGGTACTGTTTGGATGCTTTGCATATATATTTCTTATATTATATAGAAGCAATATATACAAATATTTCAACCGTCTACCTGTTCCACTCATTGTTCGACTTGTCGAAAATTACAAATAATTTCCGATAAAGGATTAACCATTGGGGCTCATTGTTCACTTAAACTTGAAGACCAAAAAATTGGCGAATGGTACTGTTTGGATGCTTTGCATATATGTTTCTTAGACTATATAGAAGCAATATATACAATGATTTCAACCGTCTACCTGTTCCATTCATTGTTCTACTTGTCGAATGTTACAAATAATTTCCTTTAAGGGATTAACAATGGGGATCGTAGTTTACTTAAACTTGAAGAACAAAAAATTGGCGAATTGTACTGTTTGGATGCTTTGCATATATGTTTCTTAGACTATATAGAAGCAATATATATAATGATTTCACCCGTCTACCTGTACTATTCATTGTTCTACTTGTAGAAAGTTACAAATAATTTCCATTTCATGATTATCAATGGGGCTCGCTGTTCACTTAAACTTGAAGATCAAAAAATTGGCGATTGTTACTATTTAGATGCTTTGCATATATGTTTCTTAGATTATACAGAAACAATATATACAAAGATTTCAACCGTCTACCAGTTCCATTCATTGTTCTACTTGTCGAAATTTACAAATAATTTCCGTTAAGGCATTAACAATGGGGATCGTAGTTTACTTAAACTTGAAGAACAAGAAATTGGCGAATTGTACTGTTTGGATGCTTTGCATATATGTTTCTTAGACTATATAGAAGCAATATATACAAAGATTTCAACCGTCTACCTGTTCCATTCATTGTTCTACTTGTCGAAAGTTAGAAATAATTTCCGTTAAGGCATTAACAATGGGGCTCATTGTTCACTTAAACTTGAAGAACAAAAAATTGGCGAATTGTACTGTTTGGATGCTTTGCATATATGTTTCTTAGACTATATAGAAGCAATATATATAATAATTTCAACAGTCTACCTGTTCCATTCATTGTTCTACTTGTCGAAATTTACAAATAATTTCCTTTAAAGGATTAACAATGGGGCTCGTAGTTCACTTAAACTTGAAGAACAAAATATTGGCGAATGGTACTATTTGGATGCTTTGCATAAATGTTTCTTAGACTATATAGAAGCAATATATACAAAGATTTCAACCGTCTACCTGTTCCATTCATTGTTCTACTTGTTGAAAGTTACAAATAATTTCCGATAACGGATTAACCATTGGGGCTCATTGTTCACTTAAACTTGAAGAACAAAAAATTGGCGAATTGTACTATTTGGATGCTTTGCATATATGTTTCTTATACTATATAGAAGCAATATATACAAAGATTTCAACCGTCTACCTGTTCCATTCACTGTTCTACTTGTCGAAAGTTACAAATAATTTCCGTTAAGGGATTAACAATGGGGATCGTAGTTCACTTAAACTTGAAGAACAGAAATTTGGCGAATTGTACTGTTTGGATGCTTTGCGTACATTTTTCTTAGACTAATTAGAAGCAATATATACGAAAGATTTCACCCGTCTACCTGTACTATTCATTGTTCTACTTGTAGAAAGTTACAATTAATTTCCGTTAAGGGATTAACAATGGGGATCGTAGTTTACTTAAACCTGAAGATCAAAAAATTGGCGAATGCTACTGTTTGGTTGCTTTGCATATATGTTTCTTAGACTATATGGAAGCAATATATACAATGATCTCAACCGTCTACCTGATCCACTCATTGTTCTACTTGTCGCAAGTTACAAATAATTTCCGATAAAGGATTAACAATGGGTCTCGTTGTTAACTTAAACTTGAAGAACAATAAATTGGCGAATTGTACTGTTTGGATGCTTTGCATATATGTTTCTTAGACTATATAGAAGCAATATATACAAAGATTTCAACCGTCTACCTGTTCCATTCATTGTTCTACTTGTCGAAAGTTACAAATAATTTCCGATAAACGATTAACCATTGGGGCTCATTGTTCACTTAAACTTGAAGAACAAAAAATTGGCGAATTGTATTGTTTGGATGCTTTGCATATATGTTTCCTAGACTATATAGAAGCAATATATACAAAGATTTCAACCGTCTACCTGTTCCATTCATTGTTCTACTTGTCGAAAGTTACAAATAATTTCCGATAAAGGATTAACAATGGGTCTCATTGTTCACTTAAACTTGAAGAACAAAAAATTGGCGAATGGTACTGTTTGGTTGCTTTGCATATATGTTTCTTAGACTATATGGAAGCAATATATACAAAGATTTCAACCGTCTACGTGTTCCAATCATTGTTCTACTTGTAGGAAGTTACAATTATTTTCCGTTAAAGGATTAACAATGGGGCTCGTAGTTCACTTAAACTTGAAGAACAAAAAATTGGCGAATGGTACTGTTTGGATGCTTTGCGTACATGTTTCTGAGACTATATGGAAGCAATATATACAAAAATTTCAACCGTCTACGTGTTCCAATCATTGTTCTACTTGTAGGAAGTTACAATTATTTTCCGTTAAAGGATTAACAATGGGGCTCGTAGTTCACTTAAACTTGAAGAACAAAAAATTGGCGTATGGTACTGTTTGGATGCTTTGCGTACATGTTTCTGAGACTATATGGAAGCAATATATACAAAAATTTCAACCGTCTACGTGTTCCAATCATTGTTCTACTTGTCGAAATTTACAAATAATTTCCTTTAAAGGATTAACAATGGGGCTCGTTGTTCACTTAAACTTGAAGAACAAAAAAGTGGCGAATGGTACTGTTTGGATGCTTTGCATATATGTTTCTTATATTATATAGAAGCAATATATACAAATATTTCAACCGTCTACCTGTTCCACTCATTGTTCGACTTGTCGAAAATTACAAATAATTTCCGATAAAGGATTAACCATTGGGGCTCATTGTTCACTTAACCTTGAAGACCAAAAAATTGGCGAATGGTACTGTTTGGATGCTTTGCATATATGTTTCTTAGACTATATAGAAGCAATATATACAATGATTTCAACGGTCTACCATTTCCATTCATTGTTCTACTTGTCGAAAGTTACAAATAATTTCCGTTAAAGTATTAAAAATGGGGCTCGTAGTTCACTTAAACTTGAAGATCAAATAATTGGCGAATTGTACTGTTTGGACGCTTTGCATATATGTTTCTTAGACTATTTAGAAGCAATATATACAATGATTTCAAGTGTCTACCTGTTCCATTCATTGTTCTACTAGTCGAAATTTACAAATAGTTTCCTTTAAAGGATTAACAATGGGGCTCGTAGTTCACTTAAACTTGAAGATCAAATAATTGGCGAATTGTACTGTTTGGACGCTTTGCATATATGTTTCTTAGACTATTTAGAAGCAATATATACAGTGATTTCAACTGTCTACCTGTTCCATTCATTGTTCTACTAGTCGAAATTTACAAATAGTTTCCTTTAAAGGATTAACAATGGGGCTCGTAGTTCACTTAAACTTGAAGAACAAAAAATTGGCGAATGGTACTGTTTGGATGCTTTGCATATATGTTTCTTAGATTATATAGACGCAATATATACAAGGATTTCAACCGTCTACCTGTTCCATTCATTGTTCTACTTGTCGAAAGTTACAAATAATTTCCGATAAAGGATTAACAATGGGTCTCATTGTTCACTTATACTTGAAGAACAAAAAATTGGCGAATGGTACTGTTGGGATGCTTTGCATATATGTTTCTTAGACTATATAGACGCAATATATACAAGGATTTCAACCGTCTACCTGTTCCATTCATTGTTCTACTTGTCGAAATTTACAAATAATTTCCTTTAAAGGATTAACAATGGGGCTCGTAGTTCACTTAAACTTGAAGAACAAAAAATTGTCGAATTGTACTATTTGGATGCTTTGCATATATATTTCTTAGACTATATAGAAGCAATATATGCAATTACTTCAACCGTCTACCTGTTCCATTCATAGTTCTACTTGTCGAAATTTACAAATAATTTCCTTTAAAGGATTAACAATGGGGCTCGTTGTTCACTTAAACTTGAAGATCAAAAAATTGACGAATTGTACTATTTGGATGCTTTGCATATATGTTTCTTAGACTATTTAGAAGCAATATATAGAAAGATTTCACCCGTCTACCTGTTCCAATCATTGTTCTACTTGTCGAAAATTACAAATAATTTCCGATAAAGGATTAACCATTAGGGCTCATTGTTCACTTAAACTTGAAGAACAAAAAATTGTCGAATTGTACTATTTGGATGCTTTGCATATATGTTTCTTAGACTATATAGAAACAATATATACAATGATTTCAACCGTCTACCTGTTCCATTCATTGTTCTACTTGTCGAAATTTACAAATAATTTCCTTTAAAGGATTAACAATGGGGCTTGAAGTTCACTTAAACTTGAAGATCAAAAAATTGGCGAAGGGTACTGTTTGGATGCTTTGCATATATGTTTCTTAGACTATATAGAAGCAATATATACAAATATTTCAACCGTCTACCTGTTCCATTCATTGTTCTACTTGTCGAAAGTTAGAAATAATTTCCGTTAAGGCATTAACAATGGGGATCGTAGTTTACTTAAACTTGAAGAACAAGAAATTGGCGTATTTTACTGTTTGGATGCTTTGCATATATGTTTCTTAGACTATATAGAAGCAATATATACAAAGATTTCAACCGTCTACCTGTTCCATTCATTGTTCTACTTGTCGAAAGTTACAAATAATTTCCTTTAAAGGATTAACAATGGGGCTCATTGTTCACTTAAACTTGAAGAACAAAAAATTGGCGAATTGTACTGTTTGGATGCTTTGCATATATGTTTCTTAGACTATATAGAAGCAATATATATAATAATTTCAACAGTCTACCTGTTCCATTCATTGTTCTACTTGTCGAAATTTACAAATAATTTCCTTTAAAGGATTAACAATGGGGCTCGTAGTTCACTTAAACTTGAAGAACAAAATATTGGCGAATGGTACTATTTGGATGCTTTGCATAAATGTTTCTTAGACTATATAGAAGCAATATATACAAAGATTTCAACCGTCTACCTGTTCCATTCATTGTTCTACTTGTCGAAAGTTACAAATAATTTCCGATAAACGATTAACCATTGGGGCTCATTGTTCACTTAAACTTGAAGAACAAAAAATTCGCGAATTGTATTGTTTGGATGCTTTGCATATATGTTTCCTAGACTATATAGAAGCAATATATACAAAGATTTCAACCGTCTACCTGTTCCATTCATTGTTCTACTTGTCGAAAGTTACAAATAATTTCCGTTAAGGGATTAACAATGGGGATCGTATTTTACTTAAACTTGAAGAACAAAAAATTGGCGAATTGTACTGTTTGGATGCTTTGCATATATGTTTCTTAGACTATATAGAAGCAATATATACAATGATTTCAACAGTCTACCTGTTCCATTCATTGTTCTACTTGTCGAAATTTACAAATAATTTCCTTTGAAGGATTAACAATGGGGCTCGTAGTTCACTTAAACTTGAAGAACAAAAAATTGGCGAATGGTACTGTTTGGATGCTTTGCGTACATGTTTCTTAGACTATATGGAAGCAATATATACAAAGATTTCAACCGTCTACGTGTTCCAATCATTGTTCTACTTGTCGAAATTTACAAATAATTTCCTTTAAAGGATTAACAATGGGGCTCGTTGTTCACTTAAACTTGAGGAACAAGAAATTGCGAATGCTACTGTTTGGATGCTTTGCATATATGTTTCTTAGACTATATAGAAGCAATATATACATTGATTTCAACCGGCTACCTGTTCCATTCATTGTTCTACCTGTCGCAAGATACAAATAATTACCGATAATGGATTAACCATTGGGGCTCATTGTTCACTTAAACTTGAAGTACAAGAAATTGGCGAATTGTACTGTTTGGATTCTTTGCATATATGTTTCTTAGACTATATAGAAGCAATATATACAAAGATTTCAACCGGCTACCTGTTCCATTCATTGTTCTACTTGTCGCAAGTTACAAATAATTTCCTTTAAAGGATTAACAATGGGGCTCGTAGTTCACTTAAACTTGAAGAACAATAAATTGGCGAATTCTACTGTTTGGATGCTTTGCATATATGTTTCTTAGACTATATAGAAGCAATATATACAAAGATTTCAACCGTCTACCTGTTCCATTCATTGTTCTACTTGACGAAAGTTACAAATAATTTCCGTTAATGTATTAACAATGGGGCTCGTAGTTCACTTAAACTTGAAGAACAAAAAATTGGCGAATGGCACTGTTTGGATGCTTTGCATATATGTTTCTTAGATTATATAGAAGCAATATATACAAAGATTTCAACCGTCTACCTGTTCCATTCATTGTTCTACTTGTCGAAATTTACAAATAATTTCCTTTAAAGGATTAACAATGGGGCTCGTAGTTCACTTAAACTTGAAGAACAATAAATTGGCGAATTCTACTGTTTGGATGCTTTGCATATATGTTTCTTAGACTATATAGAAGCAATATATACAAAGATTTCAACCGTCTACCTGTTCCATTCATTGTTCTACTTGACGATAGTTACAAATAATTTCCGATAAAGGATTAACAATGGGTCTCATTGTTCACTTAAACTTGAAGTACAAAAAATTGGCGTATTGTACTGTTTGGATGCTTTGCATATATGTTTCTTAGATTATATAGACGCAATATATACAAGGATTTCAACCGTCTACCGGTTCAATTCATTGTTCTACTTGTCGAAAGTTACAAATAATTACCGATAAAGGATTAACCATTGGGGCTCATTGTTCACTTAAACTTGAAGAACAAAAAATTGGCGAATTGTACTGTTTGGATGCTTTGCATATATGTTTCTTAGACTATATAGAAGCAATATATACAATGATTTCAACCGTCTACCTGTTCCATTCATTCTTCTACTTGTCGAATGTTACAAATAATTTCCTTTAAGGGATTAACAATGGGGATCGTAGTTTACTTAAACTTGAAGAACAAAATCTTGGCGAATTGTACTGTTTGGATGCTTTGCATATATGTTTCTTAGACTATATAGAAGCAATATATATAATGATTTCACCCGTCTACCTGTACTATTCATTGTTCTACTTGTAGAAACTTACAAATAATTTCCATTTCATGATTATCAATGGGGCTCGCTGTTCACTTAAACTTGAAGATCAAAAAATTGGCGATTGTTACTATTTAGATGCTTTGCATATATGTTTCTTAGATTATACAGAAACAATATGTACAAAGATTTCAACCGTCTACCAGTTCCTTTCATTGTTCTACTTGTCGAAATTTACAAATAATTTCCGTTAAGGCATTAACAATGGGGATCGTAGTTTACTTAAACTTGAAGAACAAGAAATTGGCGAATTGTACTGTTTGGATGCTTTGCATATATGTTTCTTAGACTATATAGAAGCAATATATACAAAGATTTCAACCGTCTACCTGTTCCATTCATTGTTCTACTTGTCGAAAGTTAGAAATAATTTCCGTTAAGGCATTAACAATGGGGATCGTAGTTTACTTAAACTTGAAGAACAAGAAATTGGCGTATTTTACTGTTTGGATGCTTTGCATATATGTTTCTTAGACTATATAGAAGCAATATATACAAAGATTTCAACCGTCTACCTGTTCCATTCATTGTTCTACTTGTCGAAAGTTACAAATAATTTCCGATAACGGATTAACCATTGGGGCTCATTGTTCACTTAAACTTGAAGAACAAAAAATTGGCGAATTGTACTGTTTGGATGCTTTGCATATATGTTTCTTATACTATATAGAAGCAATATTTACAATGATTTCAACAGTCTACCTGTTCCATTCATTGTTCTACTTGTCGAAAGTTACAAATAATTTCCGATAAAGGATTAACAATGGGTCTCATTGTTCACTTAAACTTGAAGAACAAAAAATTGGCGAATGGTACTGTTTGGTTGCTTTGCATATATGTTTCTTAGACTATATGGAAGCAATATATACAAAGATTTCAACCGTCTACGTGTTCCAATCATTGTTCTACTTGTAGGAAGTTACAATTATTTTCCGTTAAAGGATTAACAATGGGGCTCGTAGTTCACTTAAACTTGAAGAACAAAAAATTGGCGAATGGTACTGTTTGGATGCTTTGCGTACATGTTTCTGAGACTATATGGAAGCAACATATACAAAAATTTCAACCGTCTACGTGTTCCAATCATTGTTCTACTTGTAGGAAGTTACAATTATTTTCCGTTAAAGGATTAACAATGGGGCTCGTAGTTCACTTAAACTTGAAGAACAAAAAATTGGCGAATGGTACTGTTTGGATGCTTTGCGTACATGTTTCTGAGACTATATGGAAGCAATATATACAAAAATTTCAACCGTCTACGTGTTCCAATCATTGTTCTACTTGTCTAAATTTACAAATAATTTCCTTTAAAGGATTAACAATGGGGCTCGTTGTTCACTTAAACTTGAAGAACAAAAAAGTGGCGAATGGTACTGTTTGGATGCTTTGCATATATATTTCTTATATTATATAGAAGCAATATATACAAATATTTCAACCGTCTACCTGTTCCACTCATTGTTCGACTTGTCGAAAATTACAAATAATTTCCGATAAAGGATTAACCATTGGGGCTCATTGTTCACTTAAACTTGAAGACCAAAAAATTGGCGAATGGTACTGTTTGGATGCTTTGCATATATGTTTCTTAGACTATATAGAAGCAATATATACAATGATTCCAACGGTCTACCATTTCCATTCATTGTTCTACTTGTCGAAAGTTACAAATAATTTCCGTTAAAGTATTAAAAATGGGGCTCGTAGTTCACTTAAACTTGAAGATCAAATAATTGGCGAATTGTACTGTTTGGACGCTTTGCATATATGTTTCTTAGACTATTTAGAAGCAATATATACAATGATTTCAACTGTCTACCTGTTCCATTCATTGTTCTACTAGTCGAAATTTACAAATAGTTTCCTTTAAAGGATTAACAATGGGGCTCGTAGTTCACTTAAACTTGAAGATCAAATAATTGGCGAATTGTACTGTTTGGACGCTTTGCATATATGTTTCTTAGACTATTTAGAAGCAATATATACAGTGATTTCAACTGTCTACCTGTTCCATTCATTGTTCTACTAGACGAAATTTACAAATAGTTTCCTTTAAAGGATTAACAATGGGGCTCGTAGTTCACTTAAACTTGAAGAACAAAAAATTGGCGAATGGTACTGTTTGGATGCTTTGCATATATGTTTCTTAGATTATATAGACGCAATATATACAAGGATTTCAACCGTCTACCTGTTCCATTCATTGTTCTACTTGTCGAAAGTTACAAATAATTTCCGATAAAGGATTAACAATGGGTCTCATTGTTCACTTATACTTGAAGAACAAAAAATTGGCGAATGGTACTGTTTGGATGCTTTGCATATATGTTTCTTAGACTATATAGACGCAATATATACAAGGATTTCAACCGTCTACCTGTTCCATTCATTGTTCTACTTGTCGAAATTTACAAATAATTTCCTTTAAAGGATTAACAATGGGGCTCGTAGTTCACATAAACTTGAAGAACAAAAAATTGGCGAATTGTACTGTTTGGATGCTTTGCATATATGTTTCTTAGACTATATAGACGCAATATATACAAGGATTTCAACCGTCTACCTGTTCCATTCATTGTTCTACTTGTCGAAATTTACAAATAATTTCCTTTAAAGGATTAACAATGGGGCTCGTAGTTCACTTAAACTTGAAGAACAAAAAATTGGCGAATTGTACTGTTTGGATGCTTTGCATATATGTTTCTTAGACTATTTAGATGCAATATATAGAAAGATTTCACCCGTCTACCTGTACTATTCATTGATCTACTTGTAGAAAGTTACAAATAATTTCCATTTCATGATTATCAATGGGGCTCGTAGTTCACTTAAACTTGAAGAACAAAAAATTGGCGTATTGTACTTTTTGGATACTTTGCATATATGTTTCTTATACTATATAGACGCAATATATACAAAGATTTCAACCGTCTACCTGTTCCATTCATTGTTCTACTTGTCGAAATTTACAAATAATTTCCTTTAAAGGATTAACAATGGGGCTCGTAGTTCACTTAAACTTGAAGAACAAAAAATTGTCGAATTGTACTATTTGGATGCTTTGCATATATATTTCTTAGACTATATAGAAGCAATATATGCAATTACTTCAACCGTCTACCTGTTCCATTCATAGTTCTACTTGTCGAAATTTACAAATAATTTCCTTTAAAGGATTAACAATGGGGCTCGTTGTTCACTTAAACTTGAAGATCAAAAAATTGACGAATTGTACTATTTGGATGCTTTGCATATATGTTTCTTAGACTATTTAGAAGCAATATATAGAAAGATTTCACCCGTCTACCTGTTCCATTCATTGTTCTACTTGTCGAAAATTACAAATAATTTCCGATAAAGGATTAACCATTAGGGCTCATTGTTCACTTAAACTTGAAGAACAAAAAATTGTCGAATTGTACTATTTGGATGCTTTGCATATATGTTTCTTAGACTATATAGAAACAATATATACAATGATTTCAACCGTCTACCTGTTCCATTCATTGTTCTACTTGTCGAAATTTACAAATAATTTCCTTTAAAGGATTAACAATGGGGCTTGAAGTTCACTTAAACTTGAAGATCAAAAAATTGGTGAAGGGTACTGTTTGGATGCTTTGCATATATGTTTCTTAGACTATATAGAAGCAATATATACAAAGATTTCAACCGTCTACCTGTTCCATTCATTGTTCTACTTGTCGAAAGTTAGAAATAATTTCCGTTAAGGCATTAACAATGGGGATCGTAGTTTACTTAAACTTGAAGAACAAGAAATTGGCGTATTTTACTGTTTGGATGCTTTGCATATATGTTTCTTAGACTATATAGAAGCAATATATACAAAGATTTCAACCGTCTACCTGTTCCATTCATTGTTCTACTTGTCGAAAGTTACAAATAATTTCCTTTAAAGGATTAACAATGGGGCTCATTGTTCACTTAAACTTGAAGAACAAAAAATTGGCGAATTGTACTGTTTGGATGCTTTGCATATTTGTTTCTTATACTATATAGAAGCAATATATACAAAGATTTCAACCATCTACCTGTTCCTTTCAATGTTCTACTTGTCGAAAGGTACAAATAATTTCCGATAAAGGATTAACAATGGGGCTCGTTGTTTACTTAAACTTGAAGAACAAAAAATTGGCGAATGGTACTGTTTGGATGCTTTGCATATATGTTTCTTCGACTATATGGAAGCAATATATACAAAGATTTCAACCGTCTGCGTGTTCCAATCATTGTTCTACTTGTAGAAAGTTACAATTAATTTCCGTTAAAGTATTAACAATGGGGCCCGTAGGTCACTTAAACTTGAATAACAAAAAATTGGCGAATGGTACTGTTTGGATGCTTTGCATATGTGTTTCTTAGACTATATGAAGCAATATATACATTGATTTCAACCGTCTACCTCTTCCACTCATTGTTCTACTTGTCGCAAGTTACAAATAATTACCGTTAAAGTATTAACAATGGGGCTCGTAGTTCACTTAAACTTGAAGATGATATAATTGGCGAATTGTACTGTTTGGATGCTTTGCATATATGTTTCTTAGATTATATAGAAGCAATATATACAAAGATTTCAACAGTCTACCTGTTCCATTCATTGTTCTACTTGTCGAAATTTACAAATAATTTCATTTAAAGGATTAACAATGGGGCTCGTAGTTCACTTAAACTTGAAGATCAAAAAATTGGCGAATTGTACTGTTTGGATGCTTTGCATATATGTTTCTTAGACTATATAGAAGCAATATATACAATGATTTCAACCGTCTACCTGGTCCATTCATTGTTCTGCTTGTCGAAAGTTACAAATAATTTCCGTTAAGGGATTAACAATGGGGATCGTAGTTTACTTAAACTTGAAGAACAAAAAATTGGCGAATTGTACTGTTTGGATGCTTTGCATATGTGTTTCTTAGACTATATGAAGCAATATATACATTGATTTCAACCGTCTACCTCTTCCACTCATTGTTCTACTTGTCGCAAGTTACAAATAATTACCGTTAAAGTATTAACAATGGGGCTCGTAGTTCACTTAAACTTGAAGATGATATAATTGGCGAATTGTACTGTTTGGATGCTTTGCATATATGTTTCTTAGATTATATAGAAGGAATATATACAAAGATTTCAACCGTCTACCAGTTCCATTCATTGTTCTACTTGTCGAAAGTTACAAATAATTTCCGATAAAGGATTAACAATGGGGCTCGTTGTTTACTTAAACTTGAAGAACAAAAAATTGGCGAATGGTACTGTTTGGATGCTTTGCATATATGTTTCGTAGACTATATAGAAGCAATATATACAATGATTTCAACCGTCTACAAGATCCATTCATTGTTCTACTTGTCGAAAATTACAAATAATTTCCGATAAAGGATTAACCATTAGGGCTCATTGTTCACTTACACTTGAAGAACAAAAAATTGGCGAATGGTACTGTTTGGATGCTTTGCGTACATGTTTCTTAGACTATATGGAAGCAATATATACAAAGATTTCAACCGTCTACGTGTTCCAATCATCGTTCTACTTGTCGAAATTTACAAATAATTTCCTTTAAAGGATTAACAATGGGGCTCGTTGTTTACTTAAACTTGAAGAACAAAAAATTGGCGAATGGTACTGTTTGGATGCTTTGCATATA
Organism: Cerceris ruficornis; assembly: GCA_963989415.1. Taxonomy (NCBI): domain Eukaryota; kingdom Metazoa; phylum Arthropoda; class Insecta; order Hymenoptera; family Crabronidae; genus Cerceris; species Cerceris ruficornis. The sequence goes on along the minus strand of CAXDIW010000232.1, from coordinate 182,496 downwards.
TGTTTCGTAGACTATATAGAAGCAATATATACAATGATTTCAACCGTCTACATGATCCATTCATTGTTCTACTTGTAGAAAGTTATAAATAATTTCCGTTTCATGATTATCAATGGGGCTCGTTGTTCACTTAAACTTGAAGAACAAAAAATTGGCGAATGGTACTGTTTGGATGCTTTGCATATATGTTTCTTAGATTATATAGAAGCAATATATGCAAAGCTTTCACCCGTCTACCTGTACTATTCATTGTTCTACTTGTAGAAAGTTACAAATAATTTCCATTTCATTATTATCAATGGGGCTCGCTGTTCACTTAAACTTGAAGATCAAGGAATAGGCGATTGTTACTGTTTAGATGCTTTGCATATAGGTTTCTTAGACTATATAGAAGCAACATATACAAAGATTTCAACCGTCTACCTGTTCTATTCATTGTTCTACTTGTAGAAAGTTACAAATAATTTCCGTTTCATGATAATCAATGGGGCTCGTTGTTCACTTAAACTTGAAGAACAAAAAATTGGCGAATGGTACTGTTTGAATGCTTTGAATATATGTTTCTTAGATTATATAGAAGCAATATATACAAAGATTTCAACCGTCTACATGATCCATTCATTGTTCTACTTGTCGAAAATTACAAATAATTTCCGATAAAGGATTAACCATTAGGGCTCATTGTTCACTTACACTTGAAGAACAAAAAATTGGCGAATGGTACTGTTTGGATGCTTTGCATATATGTTTCTTAGACTATTTAGAAGCAATATATACAAAGATTTCAACCGTCTACCAGTTCCATTCATTGTTCTACTTGTCGAAAGTTACAAATAATTTCCTTTACAGGATTAACAATGGGGCTCGTAGTTCACTTAAACTTGAAGATCAAAAAATTGGCGAATTGTACTGTTTGGATGCTTTGCATATATGTTTCTTCGACTATATGGAAGCAATATATACAAAGATTTCAACCGTCTGCGTGTTCCAATCATTGTTCTACTTGTAGAAAGTTACAATTAATTTCCGTTAAAGTATTAACAATGGGGCCCGTAGGTCACTTAAACTTGAATAACAAAAAATTGGCGAATGGTACTGTTTGGATGCTTTGCATATGTGTTTCTTAGACTATATGAAGCAATATATACATTGATTTCAACCGTCTACCTCTTCCACTCATTGTTCTACTTGTCGCAAGTTACAAATAATTACCGTTAAAGTATTAACAATGGGGCTCGTAGTTCACTTAAACTTGAAGATGATATAATTGGCGAATTGTACTGTTTGGATGCTTTGCATATATGTTTCTTAGATTATATAGAAGCAATATATACAAAGATTTCAACAGTCTACCTGTTCCATTCATTGTTCTACTTGTCGAAATTTACAAATAATTTCATTTAAAGGATTAACAATGGGGCTCGTAGTTCACTTAAACTTGAAGAACAAAAAATTGGCGAATGGTACTGTTTGGATGCTTTGCATATATGTTTCTTAGGCTATATAGAAGCAATATAAACAATGATTTCAACCGTCTACCTGATCCATTCATTGTTCTACTTGTCGAAATTTACAAATAATTTCCTTTACAGGATTAACAATGGGGCTCGTAGTTCACTTAAACTTGAAGATCAAAAAATTGGCGAATTGTACTGTTTGGATGCTTTGCATATATGTTTCTTAGACTATATAGAAGCAATATATACAATGATTTCAACCGTCTACCTGGTCCATTCATTGTTCTGCTTGTCGAAAGTTACAAATAATTTCCGTTAAGGGATTAACAATGGGGATCGTAGTTTACTTAAACTTGAAGAACAAAAAATTGGCGAATTGTACTGTTTGGATGCTTTGCATATGTGTTTCTTAGACTATATGAAGCAATATATACATTGATTTCAACCGTCTACCTCTTCCACTCATTGTTCTACTTGTCGCAAGTTACAAATAATTACCGTTAAAGTATTAACAATGGGGCTCGTAGTTCACTTAAACTTGAAGATGATATAATTGGCGAATTGTACTGTTTGGATGCTTTGCATATTTGTTTCTTAGATTATATAGAAGGAATATATACAAAGATTTCAACCGTCTACCAGTTCCATTCATTGTTCTACTTGTCGAAAGTTACAAATAATTTCCGATAAAGGATTAACAATGGGGCTCGTTGTTTACTTAAACTTGAAGAACAAAAAATTGGCGAATGGTACTGTTTGGATGCTTTGCATATATGTTTCGTAGACTATATAGAAGCAATATATACAATGATTTCAACCGTCTACAAGATCCATTCATTGTTCTACTTGTCGAAAATTACAAATAATTTCCGATAAAGGATTAACCATTAGGGCTCATTGTTCACTTACACTTGAAGAACAAAAAATTGGCGAATGGTACTGTTTGGATGCTTTGCGTACATGTTTCTTAGACTATATGGAAGCAATATATACAAAGATTTCAACCGTCTACGTGTTCCAATCATCGTTCTACTTGTCGAAATTTACAAATAATTTCCTTTAAAGGATTAACAATGGGGCTCGTTGTTTACTTAAACTTGAAGAACAAAAAATTGGCGAATGGTACTGTTTGGATGCTTTGCATATATGTTTCGTAGACTATATAGAAGCAATATATACAATGATTTCAACCGTCTACATGATCCATTCATTGTTCTACTTGTAGAAAGTTATAAATAATTTCCGTTTCATGATTATCAATGGGGCTCGTTGTTCACTTAAACTTGAAGAACAAAAAATTGGCGAATGGTACTGTTTGGATGCTTTGCATATATGTTTCTTAGATTATATAGAAGCAATATATGCAAAGCTTTCACCCGTCTACCTGTACTATTCATTGTTCTACTTGTAGAAAGTTACAAATAATTTCCATTTCATTATTATCAATGGGGCTCGCTGTTCACTTAAACTTGAAGATCAAGGAATAGGCGATTGTTACTGTTTAGATGCTTTGCATATAGGTTTCTTAGACTATATAGAAGCAACATATACAAAGATTTCAACCGTCTACCTGTTCTATTCATTGTTCTACTTGTAGAAAGTTACAAATAATTTCCGTTTCATGATAATCAATGGGGCTCGTTGTTCACTTAAACTTGAAGAACAAAAAATTGGCGAATGGTACTGTTTGAATGCTTTGAATATATGTTTCTTAGATTATATAGAAGCAATATATACAAAGATTTCAACCGTCTACATGATCCATTCATTGTTCTACTTGTCGAAAATTACAAATAATTTCCGATAAAGGATTAACCATTAGGGCTCATTGTTCACTTACACTTGAAGAACAAAAAATTGGCGAATGGTACTGTTTGGATGCTTTGCATATATGTTTCTTAGACTATTTAGAAGCAATATATACAAAGATTTCAACCGTCTACCAGTTCCATTCATTGTTCTACTTGTCGAAAGTTACAAATAATTTCCGATAAAGGATTAACAATGGGGCTCATTGTTCACTAAACTTGAAGAACAAAAAATTGGCTAATTGTACTGTTTGGATGCTTTGCATATATGTTTCTTAGACTATATAGAAGCAATATATACAAAGATTTCAACCGTCTAACTGTTCCATTCATTGTTCTACTTGTCGAAAATTACAAATAATTTCCGATAAAGGATTAACCATTGGGGCTCATTGTTCACTAAACTTGAAGAACAAAAAATTGTCGAATTGTACTGTTTGGATGCTTTGCATATATGTTTCTTAGACTATATAGAAGCAATATATACAATGATTTCAACCGTCTACCTGGTCCATTCATTGTTCTGCTTGTCGAAAGTTACAAATAATTTCCGTTAAGGGATTAACAATGGGGATCGTAGTTTACTTAAACTTGAAGAACAAAAAATTGGCGAATTGTACTGTTTGGATGCTTTGCATATGTGTTTCTTAGACTATATGAAGCAATATATACATTGATTTCAACCGTCTACCTCTTCCACTCATTGTTCTACTTGTCGCAAGTTACAAATAATTACCGTTAAAGTATTAACAATGGGGCTCGTAGTTCACTTAAACTTGAAGATGATATAATTGGCGAATTGTACTGTTTGGATGCTTTGCATATATGTTTCTTAGATTATATAGAAGGAATATATACAAAGATTTCAACAGTCTACCTGTTCCATTAATTGTTCTACTTGTCGAAATTTACAAATAATTACATTTAAAGGATTAACAATGGGGCTCGTAGTTCACTTAAACTTGAAGAACAAAAAATTGGCGAATGGTACTGTTTGGATGCTTTGCATATATGTTTCTTAGGCTATATAGAAGCAATATAAACAATGATTTCAACCGTCTACCTGATCCATTCATTGTTCTACTTGTCGAAATTTACAAATAATTTCCTTTACAGGATTAACAATGGGGCTCGTAGTTCACTTAAACTTGAAGATCAAATAATTGGCGAATTGTACTGTTTGGATGAGTTGCATATATGTTTCTTAGACTATATAGAAGCAATATATACAATGATTTCAACCGTCTACCTGTCCCATTCATTGTTCTACTTGTCGAAATTTACAAATAATTTCCGTTAAGGGATTAACCATTGGGGCTCATTGTTCACTTAAACTTGAAGAACAAAAAATTGGCGAACTGTACTGTTTGGATGCTTTGCATATTTGTTTCTTATACTATATAGAAGCAATATATACAAAGATTTCAACCGTCTACCTGTTCCATTCACTGTTCTACTTGTCGAAAGTTACAAATAATTTCCGATAAAGGATTAACAATGGGGCTCATTGTTCACTTAAACTTGAAGAACAAAAAATTGGCGAATGGTACTGTTTGGATGCTTTGCATATATGTTTCTTAGACTATATGGAAGCAATATATACAAAGATTTCAACCGTCTGCGTGTTCCAATCATTGTTCTACTTGTAGAAAGTTACAATTAATTTCCGTTAAAGTATTAACAATGGGGCCCGTAGGTCACTTAAACTTGAAGAACAAAAAATTGGCGAATGGTACTGTTTGGATGCTTTGCATATGTGTTTCTTAGACTATATAGAAGCAATATATACATTGATTTCAACCGTCTACCTCTTCCACTCATTGTTCTACTTGTCGCAAGTTACAAATAATTACCGTTAAAGTATTAACAATGGGGTTCGTAGTTCACTTAAACTTGAAGATGATATAATTGGCGAATTGTACAGTTTGGATGCTTTGCATATATGTTTCTTAGATTATATAGAAGCAATATATACAAAGATTTCAACAGTCTACCTGTTCCATTCATTGTTCTACTTGTCGAAATTTACAAATAATTTCATTTAAAGGATTAACAATGGGGCTCGTAGTTCACTTAAACTTGAGGAACAAAAAATTGGCGAATGGTACTGTTTGGATGCTTTGCATATATGTTTCTTAGACTATATGGAAGCAATATATACAAAGATTTCAACCGTCTACCTGTTCCATTCATTGTTCTACTTGTCGAAAGTTACAAATAATTTCCGATAACAGATTAACCATTGGGGCTCATTGTTCACTTAAACTTGAAGAACAAGAATGATTTCAACCGTCTACCTGTCCCATTCATTGTTCTACTTGTAGAAAGTTATAAATAATTTCCGTTTCATGATTATCAATGGGGCTCGTTGTTCACTTAAACTTGAAGAACAAAAAATTGGCGAATGGTACTGTTTGGATGCTTTGCATATATGTTTCTTAGATTATATAGGAGCAATATATGCAAAGCTTTCACCCGTCTACCTGTACTATTCATTGTTCTACTTGTAGAAAGTTACAAATAATTTCCATTTCATTATTATCAATGGGGCTCGCTGTTCACTTAAACTTGAAGATCAAAGAATAGGCGATTGTTACTGTTTAGATGCTTTGCATATAGGTTTCTTAGACTATATAGAAGCAACATATACAAAGATTTCAACCGTCTACCTGTTCTATTCATTGTTCTACTTGTAGAAAGTTACAAATAATTTCCGTTTCATGATAATCAATGGGGCTCGTTGTTCACTTAAACTTGAAGAACAAAAAATTGGCGAATGGTACTGTTTGAATGCTTTGAATATATGTTTCTTAGATTATATAGAAGCAATATATACAAAGATTTCAACCGTCTACATGATCCATTCATTGTTCTACTTGTCGAAAATTACAAATAATTTCCGATAAAGGATTAACCATTAGGGCTCATTGTTCACTTACACTTGAAGAACAAAAAATTGGCGAATGGTACTGTTTGGATGCTTTGCGTACATGTTTCTTAGACTATATGGAAGCAATATATACAAAGATTTCAACCGTCTACCTGTTCCTTTCAATGTTCTACTTGTCGAAAGGTACAAATAATTTCCGATAAAGGATTAACAATGGGGCTCATTGTTCACTTAAACTTGAAGAACAAAAAATTGGCGAATGGTACTGTTTGGATGCTTTGCATATATGTTTCTTAGACTATATGGAAGCAATATATACAAAGATTTCAACCGTCTACGAGTTCAAATCATTGTTCTACTTGTAGAAACATACAATTAATTTCCGTTAAAGGATTAACAATGGGGCTCGTAGTTCACTTAAACTTGAAGAACAAAAAATTGTCGAATTGTACTGTTTGGATGCTTTGCATATATGTTTCGTAGACTATATAGAAGCAATATGTACAATGATTTCAACCGTCTACATGATCCATTCATTGTTCTACTTGTCGAAAGTTACAAATAATTTCCATTAAAGGATTAACAATGGGGCTCGTAGTTCACTTAAACTTGAAGAACAAAAAATTGGCGAATTGTACTGTTTGGATGATTGCATATATGTTTCTTAGACTATTTAGAAGCAATATATAGAAAGATTTCACCCGTCTACCTGTACTATTCATTGTTCTACTTGTAGAAAGTTACAAATAATTTCCATTTCATTATTATCAATGGGGCTCGCTGTTCACTTAAACTTGAAGATCAAAAAATAGGCGATTGTTACTGTTTAGATGCTTTGCATATGGGTTTCTTAGACTATATAGAAGCAACATATACAAAGATTTCAACCGTCTACCTGTTCTATTCATTGTTCTACTTGTAGAAAGTTAGAAATAATTTCCGTTTCATGATAATCAATGGGGCTCGTTGTTCACTTAAACTTGAAGAACAAAAAATTGGCGAATGGTACTGTTCGGATGCTTTGAATATATGTTTCTTAGACTATATAGAAGCAATATACACAAAGATTTCAACCGTCTACATGTTCCATTCATTGTTCTACTTGTCGAAAATTACAAATAATTTCCCATAAAGGATTAACCATTGGGGCTCATTCTTCACTTAAACTTGAAGAACAAAAAATTGGCGAATTGTACTGTTTGGATGCTTTGCATATATGTTTCTTAGACTATATGGAAGCAATATATACAAAGATTTCAACCGTCTACCTGTTCCATTCAATGTTCTACTTGTCGAAAGTTACAAATAATTTCCTTTAAAGGATTAACAATGGGGCTCGTAGTTCACTTAAACTTGAAGAACAAAAAATTGGCGAATTGTACTGTTTGGATGCTTTGCATATATGTTTCTTTGACTATATAGAAGCAATATATACATTGATTTCAACCGTCTACCTGTTCCATTCATTGTTCTACTTGTCGCAAGTTACAAACAATTTCCGTTAAAGTATTAACAATGGGGCTCGTAGTTCACTTAAACTTGAAGATCAAATAATTGGCGAATTGTACTGTTTGGATGATTTGCATATATGTTTCTTAGATTATATAGAAGCAATATATACAATGATTTCAACCGTCTACCTGTCCCATTCATTGTTCTACTTGTCGAAATTTAGAAATAATTTCCGTTAAAGGGATTAACCATTGGGGCTCATTGTTCACTTAAACTTGAAGAACAAAAAATTGGCGAACTGTACTGTTTGGATGCTTTGCATATTTGTTTCTTATACTATATAGAAGCAATATATACAAAGATTTCAACCATCTACCTGTTCCATTCACTGTTCTACTTGTCGAAAGTTACAAATAATTTCCGATAAAGGATTAACAATGGGGCTCACTGTTCACTTAAACTTGAAGAACAAAAAATTGGCGAATGGTACTGTTCGGATGCTTTGCATATATGTTTCTTCGACTATATGGAAGCAATATATACAAAGATTTCAACCGTCTGCGTGTTCCAATCATTGTTCTACTTGTAGAAATTTACAATTAATTTCCGTTAAAGTATTAACAATGGGGCCCGTAGGTCACTTAAACTTGAAGAACAAAAAATTGGCGAATGGTACTGTTTGGATGCTTTGCATATGTGTTTCTTAGACTATATGAAGCAATATATACATTGATTTCAACCGTCTACCTCTTCCACTCATTGTTCTACTTGTCGCAAGTTACAAATAATTACCGTTAAAGTATTAACAATGGGGCTCGTAGTTCACTTAAACTTGAAGATGATATAATTGGCGAATTGTACTGTTTGGATGCTTTGCATATATGTTTCTTAGATTATATAGAAGCAATATATACAAAGATTTCAACAGTCTACCTGTTCCATTCATTGTTCTACTTGTCGAAATTTACAAATAATTTCATTTAAAGGATTAACAATGGGGCTCGTAGTTCACTTAAACTTGAAGATCAAATAATTGGCGAATTGTACTGTTTGGATGATTTGCATATATGTTTCTTAGACTATATAGAAGCAATATATACAATGATTTCAACCGTCTACCTGTCCCATTCATTGTTCTACTTGTCGAAATTTACAAATAATTTCCGTTAAGGGATTAACCATTGGGGCTCATTGTTCACTTAAACTTGAAGAACAAAAAATTGGCGAACTGTACTGTTTGGATGCTTTGGATATTTGTTTCTTATACTATATAGAAGCAATATATACAAAGATTTCAACCGTCTACCTGTACTATTCATTGTTCTACTTGTAGAAAGTTACAAATAATTTCCATTTCATTATTATCAATGGGGCTCGCTGTTCACTTAAACTTGAAGATCAAAAAATAGGCGATTGTTACTGTTTAGATGCTTTGCATATAGGTTTCTTAGACTATATAGAAGCAACATATACAAAGATTTCAACCGTCTACCTGTTCTATTCATTGTTCTACTTGTAGAAAGTTACAAATAATTTCCGTTTCATGATAATCAATGGGGCTCGTTGTTCACTTAAACTTGAAGAACAAAAAATTGGCGAATGGTACTGTTTGAATGCTTTGAATATATGTTTCTTAGATTATATAGAAGCAATATATACAAAGATTTCAACCGTCTTCATGATCCATTCATTGTTCTACTTGTCGAAAAATACAAATAATTTCCGATAAAGGATTAACCATTAGGGCTCATTGTTCACTTACACTTGAAGAACAAAAAATTGGCGAATGGTACTGTTTGGATGCTTTGCGTACATGTTTCTTAGACTATATGGAAGCAATATATACAAAGATTCCAACCGTCTACGTGTTCAAATCATTGTTCTACTTGTAGAAACTTACAATTAATTTCCGTTAAAGGATTAACAATGGGGCTCGTAGTTCACTTAAACTTGAAGAACAAAAAATTGTCGAATTGTACTGTTTGGATGCTTTGCATATATGTTTCTTAGACTATATAGAAGCAATATATACAATGATTTCAACCGTCTACCTGATCCATTCATTGTTCTACTTGTCGAAATTTACAAATAAATTCCTTTACAGGATTAACAATGGGGCTCGTAGTTCACTTAAACTAGAAGAACAAAAAATTGTCGAATTGTACTGTTTGGATGCTTTGCATATATGTTTCTTAGACTATTTAGAAGCAATATATAGAAAGATTTCACCCGTCTACCTGTACTATTCATTGTTCTACTTGTAGAAAGTTACAAATAATTTCCATTTCATTATTATCAATGGGGCTCGCTGTTCACTTAAACTTGAAGATCAAAAAATAGGCGATTGTTACTGTTTAGATGCTTTGCATATAGGTTTCTTAGACTATATAGAAGCAACATATACAAAGATTTCAACCGTCTACCTGTTCTATTCATTGTTCTACTTGTAGAAAGTTACAAATAATTTCCGTTTCATGATAATCAATGGGGCTCGTTGTTCACTTAAACTTGAAGAACAAAAAATTGGCGAATGGTACTGTTTGGATGCTTTGAATATATGTTTCTTAGACTATATAGAAGCAATATACACAAAGATTTCAACCGTCTACCTGTTCCATTCATTGTTCTACTTGTCGAAAATTACAAATAATTTCCCATAAAGGATTAACCATTGGGGCTCATTGTTCACTGAAACTTGAAGAACAAAAAATTGGCGAATTGTACTGTTTGGATGCTTTGCATATATGTTTCTTAGACTATATGGAAGCAATATATACAAAGATTTCAACCGTCTACCTGTTCCATTCATTGTTCTACTTGTCGAAAGTTACAAATAATTTCCTTTAAAGGATTAACAATGGGGCTCGTAGTTCACTTAAATCTTGAAGAACAAAAAATTGGCGAATTGTACTGTTTGGATGCTTTGCATATATGTTTCTTAGACTATATAGAAGCAATATATACATTGATTTCAACCGTCTACCTGTTCCATTCATTGTTCTACTTGTCGAAATTTACAAATAATTTCCGTTAAGGGATTAACCATTGGGGCTCATTGTTCACTTAAACTTGAAGAACAAAAAATTGGCGAACTGTACTGTTTGGATGCTTTGCATATATGTTTCTTATACTATATAGAAGCAATATATACAAAGATTTCAACCGTCTACCTGTTCCATTCACTGTTCTACTTGTCGAAAGTTACAAATAATTTCCGATAAAGGATTAACAATGGGGCCCGTAGGTCACTTAAACTTGAAGAACAAAAAATTGGCGAATGGTACTGTTTGGATGCTTTGCATATATGTTTCTTCGACTATATGGAAGCAATATATACAAAGATTTCAACCGTCTGCGTGTTCCAATCATTGTTCTACTTGTAGAAATTTACAATTAATTTCCGTTAAAGTATTAACAATGGGGCCCGTAGGTCACTTAAACTTGAAGAACAAAAAATTGGCGAATGGTACTGTTTGGATGCTTTGCATATGTGTTTCTTAGACTATATGAAGCAATATATACATTGATTTCAACCGTCTACCTCTTCCACTCATTGTTCTACTTGTCGCAAGTTACAAATAATTACCGTTAAAGTATTAACAATGGGGCTCGTAGTTCACTTAAACTTGAAGATGATATAATTGGCGAATTGTACTGTTTGGATGCTTTGCATATATGTTTCTTAGATTATATAGAAGCAATATATACAAAGATTTCAACAGTCTACCTGTTCCATTCATTGTTCTACTTGTCGAAATTTACAAATAATTTCATTTAAAGGATTAACAATGGGGCTCGTAGTTCACTTAAACTTGAAGATCAAATAATTGGCGAATTGTACTGTTTGGATGATTTGCATATATGTTTCTTAGACTATATAGAAGCAATATATACAATGATTTCAACCGTCTACCTGTCCCATTCATTGTTCTACTTGTCGAAATTTACAAATAATTTCCGTTAAGGGATTAACCATTGGGGCTCATTGTTCACTTAAACTTGAAGAACAAAAAATTGGCGAACTGTACTGTTTGGATGCTTTGGATATTTGTTTCTTATACTATATAGAAGCAATATATACAAAGATTTCAACCGTCTACCTGTACTATTCATTGTTCTACTTGTAGAAAGTTACAAATAATTTCCATTTCATTATTATCAATGGGGCTCGCTGTTCACTTAAACTTGAAGATCAAAAAATGGGCGATTGTTACTGTTTAGATGCTTTGCATATAGGTTTCTTAGACTATATAGAAGCAACATATACAAAGATTTCAACCGTCTACCTGTTCTATTCATTGTTCTACTTGTAGAAAGTTACAAATAATTTCCGTTTCATGATAATCAATGGGGCTCGTTGTTCACTTAAACTTGAAGAACAAAAAATTGGCGAATGGTACTGTTTGAATGCTTTGAATATATGTTTCTTAGATTATATAGAAGCAATATATACAAAGATTTCAACCGTCTTCATGATCCATTCATTGTTCTACTTGTCGAAAAATACAAATAATTTCCGATAAAGGATTAACCATTAGGGCTCATTGTTCACTTACACTTGAAGAACAAAAAATTGGCGAATGGTACTGTTTGGATACTTTGCGTACATGTTTCTTAGACTATATGGAAGCAATATATACAAAGATTCCAACCGTCTACGTGTTCAAATCATTGTTCTACTTGTAGAAACTTACAATTAATTTCCGTTAAAGGATTAACAATGGGGCTCGTAGTTCACTTAAACTTGAAGAACAAAAAATTGTCGAATTGTACTGTTTGGATGCTTTGCATATATGTTTCTTAGACTATATAGAAGCAATATATACAAAGATTTCAACCGTCTACCTGTTCCATTCATTGTTCTACTTGTCGAAAGTTAGAAATAATTTCCGTTAAGGCATTAACAATGGGGATCGTAGTTTACTTAAACTTGAAGAACAAGAAATTGGCGTATTTTACTGTTTGGATGCTTTGCATATATGTTTCTTAGACTATATAGAAGCAATATATACAATGATTTCAACCGTCTACCTGATCCATTCATTGTTCTACTTGTCGAAATTTACAAATAAATTCCTTTACAGGATTAACAATGGGGCTCGTAGTTCACTTAAACTAGAAGAACAAAAAATTGTCGAATTGTACTGTTTGAATGCTTTGAATATATGTTTCTTAGATTATATAGAAGCAATATATACAAAGATTTCAACCGTCTTCATGATCCATTCATTGTTCTACTTGTCGAAAAATACAAATAATTTCCATTTCATTATTATCAATGGGGCTCGCTGTTCACTTAAACTTGAAGATCAAAAAATAGGCGATTGTTACTGTTTAGATGCTTTGCATATAGGTTTCTTAGACTATATAGAAGCAACATATACAAAGATTTCAACCGTCTACCTGTTCTATTCATTGTTCTACTTGTAGAAAGTTACAAATAATTTCCGTTTCATGATAATCAATGGGGCTCGTTGTTCACTTAAACTTGAAGAACAAAAAATTGGCGAATGGTACTGTTTGGATGCTTTGAATATATGTTTCTTAGACTATATAGAAGCAATATACACAAAGATTTCAACCGTCTACCTGTTCCATTCATTGTTCTACTTGTCGAAAATTACAAATAATTTCCCATAAAGGATTAACCATTGGGGCTCATTGTTCACTGAAACTTGAAGAACAAAAAATTGGCGAATTGTACTGTTTGGATGCTTTGCATATATGTTTCTTAGACTATATGGAAGCAATATATACAAAGATTTCAACCGTCTACCTGTTCCATTCATTGTTCTACTTGTCGAAAGTTACAAATAATTTCCTTTAAAGGATTAACAATGGGGCTCGTAGTTCACTTAAATCTTGAAGAACAAAAAATTGGCGAATTGTACTGTTTGGATGCTTTGCATATATGTTTCTTAGACTATATAGAAGCAATATATACATTGATTTCAACCGTCTACCTGTTCCATTCATTGTTCTACTTGTCGAAATTTACAAATAATTTCCGTTAAGGGATTAACCATTGGGCCTCATTGTTCACTTAAACTTGATGAACAAAAAATTGGCGAACTGTACTGTTTGGATGCTTTGCATATTTGTTTCTTATACTATATAGAAGCAATATATACAAAGATTTCAACCGTCTACCTGTTCCATTCACTGTTCTACTTGTCGAAAGTTACAAATAATTTCCGATAAAGGATTAACAATGGGGCCCGTAGGTCACTTAAACTTGAAGAACAAAAAATTGGCGAATGGTACTGTTTGGATGCTTTGCATATGTGTTTCTTAGACTATATAGAAGCAATATATACATTGATTTCAACCGTCTACCTCTTCCACTCATTGTTCTACTTGTCGCAAGTTACAAATAATTACCGTTAAAGTATTAACAATGGGGCTCGTAGTTCACTTAAACTTGAAGATGATATAATTGGCGAATTGTACTGTTTGGATGCTTTGCATATATGTTTCTTAGATTATATAGAAGCAATATATACAAAGATTTCAACAGTCTACCTGTTCCATTAATTGTTCTACTTGTCGAAATTTACAAATAATTTCATTTAAAGGATTAACAATGGGGCTCGTAGTTCACTTAAACTTGAAGAACAAAAAATTGGCGAATGGTACTGTTTGGATGCTTTGCATATATGTTTCTTAGGCTATATAGAAGCAATATAAACAATGATTTCAACCGTCTACCTGATCCATTCATTGTTCTACTTGTAGAAAGTTACAATTAATTTCCGTTAAAGTATTAACAATGGGGCCCGTAGGTCACTTAAACTTGAAGAACAAAAAATTGGCGAATGGTACTGTTTGGATGCTTTGCATATGTGTTTCTTAGACTATATAGAAGCAATATATACAAAGATTTCAACCGTCTACCTGTACTATTCATTGTTCTACTTGTAGAAAGGTACAAATAATTTTCGATAAAGGATTAACAATGGGGCTCATTGTTCACTTAAACTTGAAGAACAAAAAATTGGCGAATTGTACTGTTTGGACGTTTTGCATATATGTTTCTTGGACTATATAGAAGCAATATATACAATGATTTCAACAGTCTACCTGTTCCATTCATTGTTCTACTTGGCGAAATTTACAAATAATTTCCTTTAAAGGATTAACAATGGGGCTCGTAGTTCACTTAACCATGAAGATGAAATAATTGGCGAATTGTACTGTTTGGATGCTTTGCATATATGTTTCTTAGATTATATAGAAGCAATATATACAAAGATTTCAACCGTCTGCCTGTTCCATTCATTGTTCTACTTGTCGAAAATTACAAATAATTTCCGATAAAGGATTAACCATTGGGGCTCATTGTTCACTAAACTTGAAGAACAAAAAATTGTCGAATTGTACTGTTTGGATGCTTTGCATATATGTAAACGGCAAGCTTATCCCCATTTAACGAGAACGTATGACTGGCGGAGAGGGGGCAGTCGTAGGTCGGATGTTACGAACGGGGGTAGGGAAAAGATGAGCGCATGGAAGGTGTGATCCGGGTGTGTGAGTGTTCCGAAAGTAATTGAGGACTTCAAAAACCAATTTCATAGGTATCCTACCGTAATATTTACTCTATCTATAAGTTATTGTATAATTCCTTTATCGAAGAAACCTAATATAAATAAAATTCATAGGAACATTGGTCTGGAGTCATTTATGAAGAACTAACCTACAAATTGGTTTTTGACTTCATGATGTCTACAGTGCAAGCGAGATTCCGCCTGGAAAAAGACGAAACTAGTAAGAAAACGATTACCACAAAGGTGAAATCGATCAGATTATTGAAGGAGGAAGTGACTTACAGTTTCCCAACGGAATTCCAAGTACCGGAACACCATGTAGAATTGTTCAAACTGAATACTATCGCCAAAGCTTGCAAATCCATGAGTAAGAAAGGACAATATCGAAATATAGTAGTTTCATTACCAAAGGAATTGATTCCGTTATATTTTGATGAAGAGGGTAATGCAGTATTTAAAGACCTATACCTAGAAGAAGAAAATAATTCACCAGGTTGTTCTAGTCAATCAAGCAGCAGCCAAGAGGAACTACAAGCACTGCTACGAACATTAGTACTTGAGAAAGAGAAAAGAGAAACCAATCTTTCTCAAATTATTCAATTGTTTGTATTAGACACATTCACAGGTAAACAAAACGCTGTAGAATGGATGAAAAATTTCGAACGTGAATGTGATCGTAATAAAGTGCTAACGGAGATTCATAAAATCCAGATACTGCGGTTATTTTTAGATGAAACTGCACAAGACTGGTATTCAGCAGTACGATCGTGATTATCAGTAGAAAAGGAATGGTCTGAGTGGAAAAGAATATTCTTAGAAACATTTGCTGATAAAAGCTGGAAGCCGGTTTATTTCGCTTATACGTTTAAATGGATTTCGGGTTCCCTACTCGACTATGCGTTGAAGAAAGAAAAATTATTATTGGAAACAGAGCCAGAAATGACAACTACATCGAGAATACATCACATTGTTGTTGGGTTACCCTCGGATGTCTACGAAAAGTTAGATAAGGAAGAGATTACGACTACGGAAAAACTGATGAATCAATTACGAAGATACTCACCAGCAATTGACAAAATACCCAGTAATCCTTCATCGAAATTAATACCTGGTATAGCAGTGCAACAAGCGAGAAACAAGAATAAATTACCAGGTACAGCTGGACGTAAGCCATGTTCGATTTGTGAATCTATAGGAAAACCAAATCGATATCATCTGCCTCAATTATGCTGGAATAGGAAAAAAAAAATGAGGAAAGGAAAATGGTGAATGCGATTTCAACGCAAGAAGAGCATACGGAAATATCAACGGATTCAAAAAACGAGTAACACCACCACTAATTAAGCTTAACGTTCTTTTAAACAGGAACAGATCGATCAAAGCTATTTATGACAGTGGATCGAATGTCACATTAATCAATGGAAAGTTGATTAAAGATTTCGAATATTCAATAAAGAACAACGCCGAATTTCTCCGGACAATTAGTGGTGTACAGAAAAGCGACTCTCGAGTCAGACTACCTCCGAGAATTCATAAAAGAGAATACCTAGTGGATATGCACGTAGTGAAAAATAATAATTTCTCCTACAACATTCTGCTTGGATTAGATGCTATCAAGCAATTTCGCCTCAGTCAAGATGAGAATATCAATATTCTTCAACGAACAGAAGAAAACAAACTCGAAAAAGTCTCGACTCCAGGAAAAGGAGCAGGATTAACGGTAAATTTTACCGAGACACTTATTGAAAGTGACTGGAAAAGGAAATTAAGTCATCTTCAAGATTCAGATCAGAATGAACTGTTGAAGGTTCTTCGTACTCATTCAGCTGTCTTCACGAATAATAAATATGAAGTGGGATAAGTCAAAAATGAAGAAGCTCAGATTAGATTAACCGAACACCGTTATATCTCGAAAAAACCATATCGTTGTTCCATTCCTGACCAGGAAGAAATCGATTCACAGGTATCCAACATGTTAAAAGCAGATCTGATAGAAGAATCGTCATCACCTTTTGCTGCGCCGGTAACACTGGCATACAAGAAAGAAGATGGGAAAAAATCAAGACTGTGTATTGATTTTAGAGGTTTGAATGAAATGCTGGTCCTGGAATCGCAACCTTTTCCAAGGATTGAAGACACAATAGTAAAGACAAGAAATTGTATGTGGTATTCAGTGGTAGACATCAGTTCGGCGTTTTGGTCAATCCCTGTTAGAGAGAAAGATCGATATAAAACCGCATTTGTGACTCAAACTGGCCATTATCAATGGAAGAGATTGCCTTTCGGGTTAAAGATATCGCCTGCAATATTTCAAAGAATTCTAGCGAACATACTGAGGAGATATAAACTACATACGTTCTGTTGTAACTACATTGACGACATTCTTATTTTTTCCAAGTCGTTTACGGATCACCAAAAACATCTGTCGATGTTGTTACAAGCACTTAGAACTGAAGGTTTTCGATTAAAGTTAAGCAAATGCGAATTTGCTAGGTCAGAGGTGAAATACCTTGGCCATGTTTTGGGTTTCAACACAGTCCGTCCACAGTCGGACAACCTTGTGTCGATTCGGAATTTTCCAGAACCAACGTCAAAGAAAAACATCAGACAATTTTTGGGAAAAGTCAATTTTTACCATAAATATATACCTAATAGCGCGAAACTTCTAAATCCGTTACACGAACTATTGAAAGAGTGTAATCCATTCATGTGGTCAGCAGAATGTCACACAGTCTTCCAAACTGTGAAGAATATGCTGTGTCAAGCACCGATTTTGGCGATATTTGATCCAGGAAAGACAACCTTTATTTTTACAGATGCCAGTGGAATCGGAATAGGTGCAATATTAAAACAAGTACAGGCCAATGGCGAATTGTTGCCGGTAGCCTATTTCTCACGAAAATTATCACCTTCACAAAAAAAATGGAAAGCAACATATCTCGAATGTTACGCAATCAAAGAAGCGATACGTTATTGGCAGCACTGGCTATTAGGAATAAAATTTACTGTCATATCCGATCACAAACCACTTGAAAATTTGAAACTGAAATCCAGAACCGATGAGATCCTTGGAGATATGGTATATTATCTATCACAGTATAATTTTTCTGTTAGATATTCACCGGGTACAACAAATCAAGAGGCAGATGCATTATCACGAAATCCGGTGCTCGAAGAATTCCAGAATGAAGATGACATTCTCCAAATAGTTAATATGGTGACACTAGAAGAGATCAAGAAAGATCAAGCCGAATCAGATGCAGGAGAAAGAAAGAACGAGAGTTTCTATCAGCGAAACAATATATGGTTCAAAAAACACACGAACCGAGAAAGAATCGTAGTTTCACAAGATTTCGGGAAGAAATTGATCCATAGGATCCATCTCTATTATGGACATATAGGTACATCCCACCTGATTAACAAAATCCGCCAATACTATTACTTTTCAGCGATGGATAAATTAGTTAAACAATATTACGAGACATGCGAAATATGCAAGAAAAACAAAACTCGCTACGGCCATCGAACCGGATTTCTATCGCAGTTAGGTCCAGCAGAGGAACCATACCAAATAATGTCTCTAGATACAATTGGGGGTTTTACGGGATGTAGATCACCGAAGAAATATTTACACTTACTCGTTGATCATTTTACCAGATATGCTTTTGCATATGCATCAAGGACTCAAAATGCCAAGGATTTTATTAAACTAGTGCAACCGATTCTAAAGAAAAATCAGATTCAAGTTATTCTAGCAGACCAATACTCGGCAATTAAATTCGGAGAGTTCCAACGTTTTCTGAAAAGAAACAGAGTAAACATGGTCTTTACAACCGTCAACTGTCCTTCATCTAACGGACTGAACGAACGGTTAAACCAGACATTGGTTAACCGAATTCGCTGCAGGATGCAAGAAACACCAACGAGACCATGGACATCAGTTATGACAGAATGTCTACAAGACTATAATAGCACTACACACAGTGCTACACGGTTTTCACCGGAGTATCTCCTCACAGGTAAATGGCCATCGATTGTACCAATCGAATTGGAGGTCCATCGGTCATGGGAAGAGGATCGGAAGGAAGCTTTTCAGAACTCACAGAAACAGCACACTGCGAATAAAGAGCGTTTTGACCAACACCGACGAAAAAATGACTTCCAAATCGGTGATTTAGTTTATGTTGAAAGAGAAAATAAACTCAATCGAAGTAAGTTGGAACCTATCAGGACAGGGCCCTACAAGATCCTACGGCGGGTATCTGGGTCTATCTATGAACTTCAAACAGAAAGAAGTCGTCGGTGCAATAATTTTTTCCACTGCAGCAAATTGATCCCGTTTTCGCGAGCTGCGGATGGGGTTTTGGTCCCAAGTGCGGGGGTGTAAACGGGAAGCTTATCCCCGTTTAACGAGAACGTATGACTGGCGGAGAGGGGGCAGTCGTACGACGGATGTTACGAACGGGGGTAGGGAAAAGATGAGCGCATGGATTGTGTGATCCGGGTGTGTGAGTGTTCCGAAAGTAATTGAGGACTTCAAAAACCAATTTCATAGGTATTCTACCGTAATATTTATTCTATCTATAAGTTATTGTATAATTCCTTTATCGAAGAAACCTAATATAAATAAAATTCATAGGAACATTGGTCTGGAGTCATTTATGAAGAACTAACCTACATATATGTTTCTTAGACTATATAGAAGCAATATATAGAAAGATTTCACCCGTCTACCTGTACTATTCATTGTTCTACTTGTAGAAAGTTACAAATAATTTCCATTTCATGATTATCAATGGGGCTCGCTGTTCACTTAAACTTGAAGAACAAAAAATTGGCGAATGGTAGTGTTTGGATGCTTTGCATATATGTTTCTTGGATTATATAGAAGCAATATATACAAAGATTTCAACCGTCTACCTGTTCCATTCATTGTTCTACTTGTCGAAAATTACAAATAATTTCCGATAAAGGATTAACCATTGGGGCTCATTGTTCACTTAAACTTGAAGAACAAAAAATTAGCGAATGGTACTGTTTGGATGCTTTGCATATATGTTTCTTAGACTTTATGGAAGCAATATATACAAAGATTTCAACCGTCTACGTGTTCCAATCATTGTTCTACTTGTAGAAACTTACAATTAATTTCCGTTAAAGGATTAACAATGGGGCTCGTAGTTCACTTAAACTTGAAGAACAAATAATTGTCGAATTGTACTGTTTGGTTGCTTTGCATATATGTTTCTTAGACTATATAGAAGCAATATATACAAAGATTTCAACCGTCTACCTGTTCCATTCATTATTCTACTTGTCGAAAGTTACAAATAATTTCCGATAACAGATTAACCATTGGGGCTCATTGTTCACTTAAACTTGAAGAACAAAAAATTGGCGAATTGTACTGTTTGGATGCATTGCATATATATTTCTTATACTATATAGATGCAATATATACAAAGATTTCACCCGTCTACCTGTACTATTCATTGTTCTACTTGTAGAAAGTTACAAATAATTTCCATTTCATTATTATCAATAGGGCTCGCTGTTCACTTAAACTTGAAGATCAAAAAATAGGCGAATGGTACTGTTTGGATGCTTTGAATATATGTTTCTTAGATTATATAGAAGCAATATATGCAAAGATTTCAACCGTCTACCTGTTCCATTCATTGTTCTACTTGTCGAAAATTATAAGTAATTTCCGATAAAGGATTAACCATTGGGGCTCATTGTTCACTTAAACTTGAAGAACAAAAAATTAGCGAGTGGTACTGTTTGGATGCTTTGCATATATGTTTCTTAGACTTTATGGAAGCAATATATACAAAGATTTCAACCGTCTACGTGTTCCAATCATTGTTCTACTTGTAGAAACTTACAATTAATTTCCGTTAAAGGATTAACAATGGGGCTCGTAGTTCACTTAAACTTGAAGAACAAAAAATTGGCGAATTGTACTGTTTGGATGCTTTGCATATATAGTTTCGTAGATTATATAGAAGAAATATATACAATGATTTCAACCGTCTACCTGATCCATTCATTGTTCTACTTGTCGAAATTTACAAATAATTTCCTTTAAAGGATTAACAATGGGGCTCGTAGTTCACTTAAACTTGAAGAACAAAAAATTGGCGAATGGTACTGTTTGGATGCATTGCATATATGTTTCTTAGATTATATAGAAGCAATATATACAAAGACTTCAACCGTCTACATGATCCATTCATTGTTCTACTTGTCGAAAATTACAAGTAGTTTCCGATAAAGGATTAACCATTGGGGCTCATTGTTCACTAAACTTGAAGAACAAAAAATTGTCGAATTGTACTGTTTGGATGCTTTGCATATATGTTTCTTAGACTATATAGAAGCAATATATACAATGATTTCAACCGTCTACCTGTTCCATTCATTGTTCTGCTTGTCGAAAGTTACAAATAATTTCCTTTAAAGGATTAACAATGGGGCTCGTAGTTCACTTAAACTTTAAGAACAAAAAATTGGCGAATGGTACTGTTTGGATGCTTTGCATATATGTTTCTTAGACTATATAGAAGCAATATATACAAAGATTTCAACCGTCTACCTGTTCCATTCATTGTTCTACTTGTCGAAAGTTACAAATAATTTCCGTCAACAGATTAACCATTGGGGCTCATTGTTCACTTAAACTTGAAGAACAAAAAATTGGCGAATTGTACTGTTTGGATGCATTGCATATATGTTTCTTATACTATATAGAAGCAATATATACAAAGATTTCAACCGTCTACCTGTTCCTTTCAATGTTCTACTTGTCGAAAGGTACAAATAATTTCCGATAAAGGATTAACAATGGGGCTCATTGTTTACTTAAACTTGAAGAACAAAAAATTGGCGAATGGTACTGTTTGGATGCTTTGCATATATGTTACTTGGACTATTTAGAAGCAATATATAGAAAGATTTCACCCGTCTACCTGTACTATTCATTGTTCTACTTGTAGAAAGGTACAAATAATTTCCGATAAAGGATTAACAATGGGTCTCATTGTTCACTTAAACTTGAAGAACAAAAAATTGGCGAATTGTACTGTTTGGATGCTTTGCATATATGTTTCTTATACTATATAGAAGCAATATATACAAAGATTTCAACCGTCTACCTGTTCCTTTCAATGTTCTACTTGTCGAAAGGTACAAATAATTTCCGATAAAGGATTAACAATGGGGATCATTGTTTACTTAAACTTGAAGAACAAAAAATTGGCGAATGGTATTGTTTGGATGCTTTGCATATATGTTACTTGGACTATTTAGAAGCAATATATAGAAAGATTTCACCCGTCTACCTGTACTATTCATTGTTCTACTTGTAGAAAGGTACAAATAATTTCCGATAAAGGATTAACAATGGGTCTCATTGTTCACTTAAACTTGAAGAACAAAAAATTGGCGAATTGTACTGTTTGGACGCTTTGCATATATGTTTCTTGGACTATATAGAAGCAACATATACAATGATTTCAACAGTCTACCTGTTCCATTCATTGTTCTACTTGTCGAAAATTACAAATAATTTCCTTTAAAGGATTAACAATGGGGCTCGTTGTTCACTTAAACTTGAAGAACAAAAAATTGGTGAATGGTACTATTTGGATGCTTTGCATATATGTTTCTTAGACTATATGGAAGCAATATATACAAAGATTTCAACCGTCTACGGGTTCCAATCATTGTTCTACTTGTCGAAATTTACAAATAATTTCCTTTAAAGGATTAACAATGGGGCTCGTTGTTCACTTAAACTTGAAGAACAAAAAATTGGCGAATGGTACTATTTGGATGCTTTGCATATATGTTTCTTAGACTATATAGTAGCAATATATACAAAGATTTCAACCGTCTACCTGTTCCATTCATTGTTCTACTTGTCGAAAGTTACAAATAATTTCCTTTAAAGGATTAACAATGGGGCTCGTAGTTCACTTAAACTTGAAGAACAAAAAATTGGCGAATGGTACTGTTTGGATGCTTTGCATATATGTTTCTTAAACTATATAGAAGCAATATATACAAAGATTTCAACCGTCTACCTGTTCCATTCATTGTTCTACTTGTCGAAAGTTACAAATAATTTCCGATAACAGATTAACCATTGGGGCTCATTGTTCACTTAAACTTGAAGAACAAAAAATTGGCGAATTATACTGTTTGGATGCATTGCATATATGTTTCTTAGACTATATAGAAGCAATGTATACAAAGATTTCAACCGTCTACCTGTTCCATTCGTTGTTCTACTTGTCGAAATTTACAAAGAATTTCCGATAAAGGATTAACCATTGGGGCTCATTGTTCACTTAAACTTGAAAAACAAAAAATTGGCGAATTGTACTGTTTGGATGCTTTGCATATATGTTTCTTAGACTATATAGAAGCAATATACACAAAGATTTCAACCGTCTACCTGTTCCATTCATTGTTCTACTTGTCGAAAATTACAAATAATTTCCCATAAAGGATTAACCATTGGGGCTCATTGTTCACTTAAACTTGAAGAACAAAAAATTGGCGAATTGTACTGTTTGGATGCTTTGCATATATGTTTCTTAGACTATATGGAAGCAATATATACAAAGATTTCAACCGTCTACCTGTTCCATTCATTGTTCTACTTGTCGAAAGTTACAAATAATTTCCTTTAAAGGATTAACAATGGGGCTCGTAGTTCACTTAAACTTGAAGAACAAAAAATTGGCGAATTGTACTGTTTGGATGCTTTGCATATATGTTTCTTAGACTATATAGATGCAATATATACAATGATTTCAACAGTCTACCTGTTCCATTCATTGTTCTGCTTGTCGAAAGTTACAAATAATTTCCGTTAAGGGATTAACAATGGGGATCGTAGTTTACTTAAACTTGAAGAACAAAAAATTGGCGAATTGTACTGTTTGGATGCTTTGCATATATGTTTCTTAGACTATATAGAAGCAATATTTACAATGATTTCAACAGTCTACCTGTTCCATTCATTGTTCTACTTGTCGAAATTTACAAATAATTTCCTTTAAAGGATTAACAATGAGGCTCGTAGTTCACTTAAACTTGAAGAACAAAAAATTGGCGAATGGTACTGTTTGGATGCTTTGCATATATGTTTCTTAGACTATATAGAAGCAATATATACAATGATTTCAACCGTCTACCTGTTCCATTCATTGTTCTACTTGTTGAAAATTACAAATAATTTCCGATAAAGGATTAACCATTGGGGCTCATTGTTCACTTACACTTGAAGAACAAAAAATTGGCGAATGGTACTGTTTGGATGCTTTGCATATATGTTTCTTAGATTATATAGAAGCAATATATACAAAGATTTCAACCGTCTACCTGTTCCATTCACTGTTCTACTTGTCGAAAATTACAAATAATTTCCATTTCATGATTATCAATGGGGCTCGCTGTTCACTTAAACTTGAAGATCAAAAAATTGGCGATTGTTACTGTTTGGATGATTTGCATGTATGTTTCGTAGACTATATAGAAGCAATATATACAACGATTTCAACCGTCTACCTGTTCCATTCATTGTTCTACTTGTCGAAAGTTACAAATAATTTCCGATAAAGGATTAACCATTGTGGCTCATTGTTCACTTAAACTTGAAGAACAAAAAATTGACGAATTGTACAGTTTGGATGCTTTGCATATATGTTTCTTAGACTATATAGAAGCAATATATACAAAGATTTCAACCGTCTACCTGGTCCATTCATTGTTCTACTTGTCGAAAGTTACAAATAAATTCCGATAAAGGATTAACAATGGGTCTCATTGTTCACTTAAACTTGAAGAACAAAAAATTGGCGAATGGTACTGTTTGGATGCTTTGCATATATGTTTCTTAGACTATATGGAAGCAATATATACAAAGATTTCAACCGTCTACCTGTTCCATTCATTGTTCTACTTGTCGAAAATTACAAATAATGTCCGATAAAGGATTAACCATTGGGGCTCATTGTTCACATAAACTTGAAGACCAAAAAATTGGCGAATGGTACTGTTTAGATGTTTTGCGTACATGTTTCTTAGACTATATGGAAGTAATATATACAAAGAATTGAACCGTCTACGTGTTCCAATCATTGTTCTACTTGTCGAAATTTACAAATAATTTCCTTTAAAGGATTAACAATGGGGCTCGTTGTTCACTTAAACTTGAAGAACAATAAATTGGCGAATTGTACTGTGTGGATGCTTTGCATATATGTTTCTTAGACTATATAGAAGCAATATATACAAAGATTTCAACCGTCAACCTGTTCCATTCATTGTTCTACTTGTCGACAGTTACAAATAATTTTCGATAAAGGATTAACCATTGGGGCTCATTGTTCACTTAAGCTTGAAGAACAAAAAATTGGCGAATTGTACTGTTTGGATGCTTTGCATATATGTTTCTTAGACTATATAGAAGTAACATATAGAAAGACTTCACCCGTCTACGTGTTCCAATCATTGTTCTACTTGTAGAAAGTTACAATTAATTTCCGTTAAAGGATTAACAATGGGGCTCGTAGTTCACTTAAACTTGAAGATGATATAATTGGCGAATTGTACTGTTTGGATGCTTTGCAAATATGTTTCTTAGATTATATAGAAGCAATATATACAAAGATTTCAACCGTCTACCTGTTCCATTCATTGTTCTACTTGTCGAAAATTACAAATAATGTCCGATAAAGGATTAACCATTGGGGCTCATTGTTCACATAAACTTGAAGACCAAAAAATTGGCGAATGGTACTGTTTAGATGTTTTGCGTACATGTTTCTTAGACTATATGGAAGTAATATATACAAAGAATTCAACCGTCTACGTGTTCCAATCATTGTTCTACTTGTCGAAATTTACAAATAATTTCCTTTAAAGGATTAACAATGGGGCTCGTTGTTCACTTAAACTTGAAGAACAATAAATTGGCGAATTGTACTGTGTGGATGCTTTGCATATATGTTTCTTAGACTATATAGAAGCAATATATACAAAGATTTCAACCGTCAACCTGTTCCATTCATTGTTCTACTTGTCGACAGTTACAAATAATTTTCGATAAAGGATTAACCATTGGGGCTCATTGTTCACTTAAGCTTGAAGAACAAAAAATTGGCGAATTGTACTGTTTGGATGCTTTGTATATATGTTTCTTAGACTATATAGAAGTAACATATAGAAAGACTTCACCCGTCTACCTATACTATTCATTGTTCTACTTGTAGAAAGTTACAAATAATTTCCATTTCATGATTATCAATGGAGTTCGCTGTTCACTTAAACTTGAAGATCAAAAAATTGGCGAATTGTACTGTTTGGATGCTTTGCATATATGTTTCTTAGACTATATTGAAGCAATATATACAATGATTTCAACCGTCTACCTGTTCCATTCATTGTTCTACTTGTCGAAATTTACAAATAATTTCCTTTAAAGGATTAACAATGGGGCTCATTGTTCACTTAAACTTGAAGAACAAAAAATTGGCGAATTGTACTGTTTGGATCCTTTGCATATATGTTTCTTAGACTATATAGAAGCATTATATAGAAAGATTTCAACCGCCTACCTGTTCCATTCATTGTTCTACTTGTCGAAGTTTACAATTAATTTCCGTTAAAGGATTAACAATGGGGATCGTAGTTCACTTAAACTTGAAGAACAATAAATTGGCGAATGGTACTGTTTGGATGCTTTGCATATATGTTTCTTAGACTATATAGAAGCAATATATACATTGATTTCAACAGTCTACCTGTTCCATTCATTGTTCTACTTGTCGGAAGTTACAAATAATTTCCGTTAAAGTATTAACAATGGGGCTCGTAGTTCACTTAAACATGAAGATGAAATAATTGGCGAATTGTACTGTTTGGATGCTTTGCATATATGTTTCTTAGATTATATAGAAGCAATATATACAAAGATTTCAACCGTTTGCCTGTTCCATTCATTGTTCTACTTGTCGAAAATTACAAATAATTTCCGATAAAGGATTAACCATTGGGGTTCATTGTTCACTAAACTTGAAGAACAAAAAATTGTCGAATTGTACTGTTTGGATGCTTTGCATATATGTAAACGGGAAGCTTATCCCCATTTAACGAGAACGTATGACTGGCGGAGAGGGGGCAGTCGTAGGTCGGATGTTACGAACGGGGGTAGGGAAAAGATGAGCGCATGGATTGTGTGATCCGGGTGTGTGAGTGTTCCGAAAGTAATTGAGGACTTCAAAAACCAATTTCATAGGTATTCTACCGTAATATTTATTCTATCTATAAGTTATTGTATAATTCCTTTATCGAAGAAACCTAATATAAATAAAATTCATAGGAACATTGGTCTGGAGTCATTTATGAAGAACTAACCTACATATATGTTTCTTAGACTATATAGAAGCAATATATAGAAAGATTTCACCCGTCTACCTGTACTATTCATTGTTCTACTTGTAGAAAGTTACAAATAATTTCCATTTCATGATTATCAATGGGGCTCGCTGTTCACTTAAACTTGAAGAACAAAAAATTGGCGAATGGTAGTGTTTGGATGCTTTGCATATATGTTTCTTGGATTATATAGAAGCAATATATACAAAGATTTCAACCGTCTACCTGTTCCATTCATTGTTCTACTTGTCGAAAATTACAAATAATTTCCGATAAAGGATTAACCATTGGGGCTCATTGTTCACTTAAACTTGAAGAACAAAAAATTAGCGAATGGTACTGTTTGGATGCTTTGCATATATGTTTCTTAGACTTTATGGAAGCAATATATACAAAGATTTCAACCGTCTACGTGTTCCAATCATTGTTCTACTTGTAGAAACTTACAATTAATTTCCGTTAAAGGATTAACAATGGGGCTCGTAGTTCACTTAAACTTGAAGAACAAAAAATTAATGAATGGTACTGTTTGGATGCATTGCATATATGTTTCTTAGACTATATGGAAGCAATATATACAAAGATTTCAACCGTCTACCTGTTCTATTCATTGTTCTACTTGTAGAAAATTACAAATAATTTCCGATAAAGGATTAACCATTGGGGCTCATTGTTCACGTAAACTTGAAGAAAAAAAAATTGGCGAATGGTACTGTTTGGATGCTTTGCGGACATGTTTCTTAGACTATGTGGAAGCAATATATACAAAGATTTCAACCGTGTACGTGTTCCAGTCATTGTTCTACTTGTCGAAATTTACAAGTAATTTCCTTTAAAGGAATAACAATGGGGCTCGTTGTTCACTTAAACTTGAAGAACAAAAAATTAATGAATGGTACTGTTTGGATGCATTGCATATGTGTTTCTTAGACTATATAGAAGCAATATATACATTGATTTCAACCGTCTACCTGTTCCTTTCATTGTTGTACTTGTCGAAATTGACAAACAATTTCCGTTAAAGTATTAACAATGGGGCTCGTAGTTCACTTAAACTTGAAGATCAAATAATTGGCGAATTGTACTGTTTGGATGATTTGCATATATGTTTCTTAGACTATATAGAAGCAATATATACAATGATTTCAACCGTCTACCTGATCCATTCATTGTTCTATTTGTCGAAATTGACAAATAATTTCCGATAAAGGATTAACAATGGGGCTCGTTGTTCACTTAAACTTGAAGAACAAAAAATTGGCGAATGGTACTATTTGGATGCTTTGCATATATGTTTCTTAGACTATATAGAAGCAATATATACATTGATTTCATCTGTCTACCTGTTCCATTCATTGTTCTACTTGTCGCAAGGTTCAAATAATTTCCGTTAAAGTATTAACAATGGGGCTCGTAATTTACTTAAACTTGAAGATCAAATAATTGGCGATTGTTACTGTTTAGATGCTTTGCATATATGTTTCTTAGATTATATAGAAGCAATATATACAAAGATTTCAACCGTCTACGGGTTCCAATCATTGTTCTACTTGTCGAAATTTACAAATAATTTCCTTTAAAGGATTAACAATGGGGCTCGTTGTTCACTTAAACTTGAAGAACAAAAAATTGGCGAATGGTACTATTTGGATGCTTTGCATATATGTTTCTTAGACTATATAGAAGCAATATATACAAAGATTTCAACCGTCTACCTGTTCCATTCATTGTTCTACTTGTCGAAAGTTACAAATAATTTCCTTTAAAGGATTAACAATGGGGCTCGTAGTTCACTTAAACTTGAAGAACAAAAAATTGGCGAATGGTACTGTTTGGATGCTTTGCATATATGTTTCTTAGACTATATAGAAGCAATATATACAAAGATTTCAACCGTCTACCTGTTCCATTCATTGTTCTACTTGTCGAAAGTTACAAATAATTTCCGATAACAGATTAACCATTGGGGCTCATTGTTCACTTAAACTTGAAGAACAAAAAATTGGCGAATTATACTGTTTGGATGCATTGCATATATGTTTCTTAGACTATATAGAAGCAATGTATACAAAGATTTCAACCGTCTACCTGTTCCATTCGTTGTTCTACTTGTCGAAATTTACAAAGAATTTCCGATAAAGGATTAACCATTGGGGCTCATTGTTCACTTAAACTTGAAAAACAAAAAATTGGCGAATTGTACTGTTTGGATGCTTTGCATATATGTTTCTTAGACTATATAGAAGCAATATACACAAAGATTTCAACCGTCTACCTGTTCCATTCATTGTTCTACTAGTCGAAAATTACAAATAATTTCCCATAAAGGATTAACCATTGGGGCTCATTGTTCACTTAAACTTGAAGAACAAAAAATTGGCGAATTGTACTGTTTGGATGCTTTGCATATATGTTTCTTAGACTATATGGAAGCAATATATACAAAGATTTCAACCGTCTACCTGTTCCATTCATTGTTCTACTTGTCGAAAGTTACAAATAATTTCCTTTAAAGGATTAACAATGGGGCTCGTAGTTCACTTAAACTTGAAGAACAAAAAATTGGCGAATTGTACTGTTTGGATGCTTTGCATATATGTTTCTTAGACTATATAGATGCAATATATACAATGATTTCAACAGTCTACCTGTTCCATTCATTGTTCTGCTTGTCGAAAGTTACAAATAATTTCCGTTAAGGGATTAACAATGGGGATCGTAGTTTACTTAAACTTGAAGAACAAAAAATTGGCGAATTGTACTGTTTGGATGCTTTGCATATATGTTTCTTAGACTATATAGAAGCAATATTTACAATGATTTCAACAGTCTACCTGTTCCATTCATTGTTCTACTTGTCGAAATTTACAAATAATTTCCTTTAAAGGATTAACAATGAGGCTCGTAGTTCACTTAAACTTGAAGAACAAAAAATTGGCGAATGGTACTGTTTGGATGCTTTGCATATATGTTTCTTAGACTATATAGAAGCAATATATACAATGATTTCAACCGTCTACCTGTTCCATTCATTGTTCTACTTGTTGAAAATTACAAATAATTTCCGATAAAGGATTAACCATTGGGGCTCATTGTTCACTTACACTTGAAGAACAAAAAATTGGCGAATGGTACTGTTTGGATGCTTTGCATATATGTTTCTTAGATTATATAGAAGCAATATATTCAAAGATTTCAACCGTCTACCTGTTCCATTCACTGTTCTACTTGTCGAAAATTACAAATAATTTCCATTTCATGATTATCAATGGGGCTCGCTGTTCACTTAAACTTGAAGATCAAAAAATTGGCGATTGTTACTGTTTGGATGATTTGCATGTATGTTTCGTAGACTATATAGAAGCAATATATACAACGATTTCAACCGTCTACCTGTTCCATTCATTGTTCTACTTGTCGAAAGTTACAAATAATTTCCGATAAAGGATTAACCATTGTGGCTCATTGTTCACTTAAACTTGAAGAACAAAAAATTGACGAATTGTACAGTTTGGATGCTTTGCATATATGTTTCTTAGACTATATAGAAGCAATATATACAAAGATTTCAACCGTCTACCTGGTCCATTCATTGTTCTACTTGTCGAAAGTTACAAATAAATTCCGATAAAGGATTAACAATGGGTCTCATTGTTCACTTAAACTTGAAGAACAAAAAATTGGCGAATGGTACTGCTTGGATGCTTTGCATATATGTTTCTTAGACTATATGGAAGCAATATATACAAAGATTTCAACCGTCTACCTGTTCCATTCATTGTTCTACTAGTCGAAAGTTACAAATAATTTCCTTTAAAGGATTAACAATGGGGCTCGTTGTTCACTTAAACTTGAAGAACAATAAATTGGCGAATTGTACTGTGTGGATGCTTTGCATATATGTTTCTTAGACTATATAGAAGCAATATATACAAAGATTTCAACCGTCAACCTGTTCCATTCATTGTTCTACTTGTCGACAGTTACAAATAATTTTCGATAAAGGATTAACCATTGGGGCTCATTGTTCACTTAAGCTTGAAGAACAAAAAATTGGCGAATTGTACTGTTTGGATGCTTTGTATATATGTTTCTTAGACTATATAGAAGTAACATATAGAAAGACTTCACCCGTCTACCTATACTATTCATTGTTCTACTTGTAGAAAGTTACAAATAATTTCCATTTCATGATTATCAATGGAGTTCGCTGTTCACTTAAACTTGAAGATCAAAAAATTGGCGAATTGTACTGTTTGGATGCTTTGCATATATGTTTCTTAGACTATATAGAAGCAATATATACAATGATTTCAACCGTCTACCTGTTCCATTCATTGTTCTACTTGTCGAAATTTACAAATAATTTCCTTTAAAGGATTAACAATGGGGCTCATTGTTCACTTAAACTTGAAGAACAAAAAATTGGCGAATTGTACTGTTTGGATGCTTTGCATATATGTTTCTTAGACTATATGGAAGCAATATATACAAAGATTTCAACCGTCTACGGGTTCCAATCATTGTTCTACTTGTCGAAATTTACAAATAATTTCCTTTAAAGGATTAACAATGGGGCTCGTTGTTCACTTAAACTTGAAGAACAAAAAATTGGCGAATGGTACTATTTGGATGCTTTGCATATATGTTTCTTAGACTATATAGAAGCAATATATACATTGATTTCAACCGTCTACCTGTTCCATTCATTGTTCTACTTGTCGCAAGTTACAAATAATTTCCGTTAAAGTATTAACAATGGGGGTCGTAGTTCACATAAACTTGAAGATCAAAAAATTGTCGAATTGTACTGTTTGGATGCTTTGCATATATGTTTCTTAGACTATTTAGAAGCAATATATAGAAAGATTTCACCCGTCTACCTGTACTATTCATTTTTCTACTTGTAGAAAGATACAAATAATTTCCGTTTCATGATTATCAATGGGGCTCGTTGTTCACTTAAACTTGAAGAACAAAAAATTGGCGAATGGTATTGTTTGGATGCTTTGAATATATGTTTCTTAGATTATATAGAAGCAATATATACAAAGATTTCAACCGTCTACCTGTTCTATTCATTGTTCTACTTGTCGACAGTTACAAATAATTTTCGATAAAGGATTAACCATTGGGGGCTCATTGTTCACTTAAGCTCGAAGAACAAAAAATTGGCGAATTGTACTGTTTGGATGCTTTGCATATATGTTTCTTAGACTATATAGAAGTAACATATAGAAAGACTTCACCCGTCTACGTGTTCCAATCATTGTTCTACTTGTAGAAAGTTACAATTAATTTCCGTTAAAGGATTAACAATGGGGCTCGTAGTTCACTTAAACTTGAAGATGATATAATTGGCGAATTGTACTGTTTGGATGCTTTGCAAATATGTTTCTTAGATTATATAGAAGCAATATATACAAAGATTTCAACCGTCTACCTGTTCCATTCATTGTTCTACTTGTCGAAAATTACAAATAATGTCCGATAAAGGATTAACCATTGGGGCTCATTGTTCACATAAACTTGAAGACCAAAAAATTGGCGAATGGTACTGTTTAGATGTTTTGCGTACATGTTTCTTAGACTATATGGAAGTAATATATACAAAGAATTCACCCGTCTACGTGTTCCAATCATTGTTCTACTTGTAGAAAGTTACAATTAATTTCCGTTAAAGGATTAACAATGGGGCTCGTAGTTCACTTAAACTTGAAGATCAAAAAATTGGCGAATTGTACTGTTTGGATGCTTTGCATATATGTTTCTTAGACTATATAGAAGCAATATATACAATGATTTCAACCGTCTACCTGTTCCATTCATTGTTCTACTTGTCGAAATTTACAAATAATTTCCTTTAAAGGATTAACAATGGGGCTCATTGTTCACTTAAACTTGAAGAACAAAAAATTGGCGAATTGTACTGTTTGGATGCTTTGCATATATGTTTCTTAGACTATATGGAAGCAATATATACAAAGATTTCAACCGTCTACGGGTTCCAATCATTGTTCTACTTGTCGAAATTTACAAATAATTTCCTTTAAAGGATTAACAATGGGGCTCGTTGTTCACTTAAACTTGAAGAACAAAAAATTGGCGAATGGTACTATTTGGATGCTTTGCATATATGTTTCTTAGACTATATAGAAGCAATATATACATTGATTTCAACCGTCTACCTGTTCCATTCATTGTTCTACTTGTCGCAAGTTACAAATAATTTCCGTTAAAGTATTAACAATGGGGGTCGTAGTTCACATAAACTTGAAGATCAAAAAATTGTCGAATTGTACTGTTTGGATGCTTTGCATATATGTTTCTTAGACTATTTAGAAGCAATATATAGAAAGATTTCACCCGTCTACCTGTACTATTCATTTTTCTACTTGTAGAAAGATACAAATAATTTCCGTTTCATGATAATCAATGGGGCTCGTTGTTCACTTAAACTTGAAGAACAAAAAATTGGCGAATGGTATTGTTTGGATGCTTTGAATATATGTTTCTTAGATTATATAGAAGCAATATATACAAAGATTTCAACCGTCTACCTGTTCTATTCATTGTTCTACTTGTAGAAAATTACAAATAATTTCCGATAAAGGATTAACCATTGGGGCTCATTGTTCACGTAAACTTGAAGAACAAAAAATTGGCGAATGGTACTGTTTGGATGCTTTGCGGACATGTTTCTTAGACTATATGGAAGCAATATATACAAAGATTTCAACCGTGTACGTGTTCCAATCATTCTTCTACTTGTCGAAATTTACAAGTAATTTCCTTTAAAGGAATAACAATGGGGCTCGTTGTTCACTTAAACTTGAAGAACAAAAAATTAATGAATGGTACTGTTTGGATGCATTGCATATATGTTTCTTAGACTATATAGAAGCAATATATACATTGATTTCAACCGTCTACCTGTTCCTTTCATTGTTGTACTTGTCGCAAGTTACAAACAATTTCCGTTAAAGTATTAACAATGGGGCTCGTAGTTCACTTAAACTTGAAGATCAAATAATTGGCGAATTGTACTGTTTGGATGATTTGCATATATGTTTCTTAGACTATATAGAAGCAATATATACAATGATTTCAAACGTCTACCTGTCCCATTCATTGTTCTACTTGTAGAAAGTTACAATTAATTTCCGTTAAAGGATTAACAATGGGGCTCGTAGTTCACTTA
Source organism: Cerceris ruficornis (assembly GCA_963989415.1). Lineage (NCBI taxonomy): Eukaryota > Metazoa > Arthropoda > Insecta > Hymenoptera > Crabronidae > Cerceris > Cerceris ruficornis. The sequence continues at coordinate 147,694 of CAXDIW010000232.1, read as the reverse complement.
AACTTGAAGAACAAAAAATTGGCGAATTGTACTGTTTGGATGCTTTGCATATATAGTTTCGTAGATTATATAGAAGCAATATATACAATGATTTCAACCGTCTACCTGATCCATTCATTGCTCTACTTGTCGAAATTTACAAATAATTTCCTTTAAAGGATTAACAATGGGGCTCATTGTTCACATAAACTTGAAGAACAAAAAATTGGCGAGTTTTACTGTTTGGATGCTTTGCATATATGTTTCGTAGATTATATAGAAGCAATATATACAAAGACTTCAACCGTCTACCTGTTCCATTCATTGTTCTACTTGTCGAAAGTTACAAATAATTTCCTTTAAAGGATTAACAATGGGGCTCGTAGTTCACTTAAACTTGAAGACCAAAAAATTAATGAATGGTACTGTTTGGATGCTTTGCATATATGTTTCTTAGACTATATAGAAGTAACATATAGAAAGACTTCACCCGTCTACGTGTTCCAATCATTGTTCTACTTGTAGAAAGTTACAATTAATTTCCGTTAAAGGATTAACAATGGGGCTCGTAGTTCACTTAAACTTGAAGATCAAATAATTGGCGAATTGTACTGTTTGGATGATTTGCATATATGTTTCTTAGACTATATAGAAGCAATATATACAATGATTTCAACCGTCTACCTGATCCATTCATTGTTCTACTTGTCGAAATTGACAAATAATTTCCGATAAAGGATTAACAATGGGGCTCGTTGTTCACTTAAATTTGAAGATCAAATAATTGGCGAATTGTACTGTTTGGATGATTTGCATATATGCTTCTTAGACTATATAGAAGCAATATATACAATGATTTCAACCGTCTACCTGATCTATTCATTGTTCTACTTGTCGAAATTGACAAATAATTTCCGATAAAGGATTAATCGTTGGGGCTCATTGTTCACTTAAACTTGAAAAACAAAAAATTGGCGAATTGTACTGTTTGGATGCTTTGCATATATGTTTCTTAGACTATATAGAAGCAGCATATACGAAGATTTCAACCGTCTACCTGTTCCATTCATTGTTCTACTTGTCGAAAGTTTTAAATAATTTCCGATAAAGGATTAACAATGGGGCTCTTTGTTCACTTAAACTTGAAGAACAAAAAATTGGCGAATGGTACTGTTTGGAAGCTTTGCATATATGTTTCTTAGACTATATAGAAGCAATATATACAAAGATTTCAACCGTCTACCTGTTCCATTCATTGTTCTGCTTGTAGACAGTTACAATTAATTTCCGTTAAAGGATTAACAATGGGGCTCGTTGTTCACTTATACTTGAAGAAAAATACATTAGCGAATGATACTGTTTGGATGCATTGCATATATGTATCTTAGACTATATAAAAGCATTCTTTTCAAAGATTTCAACTGTCTACCTGTCCCATTCATAGTTCTGCTTGTCCAAAGTTACAAATAATTTTCATTAAAGGATTAACAATGGGGCTCGATGTTCACTTAAACATGAAGAAAAAAAATTGGCGAATGGTACTGTTTGGATGCTTTGCATATATGTTTCTCAGACTATATAGAAGCAATATATACAAAGATTTCAAACGTCTACCTATTCCATTTATTGTTCTACTTGTCGAAAGTTGCAAATAATTTCCGTTTCATGATTAACAATGGGGCTCGGTGTTCACTTAAACTTGAAGAACAATAAATTGGCGAATTGTACTATTTGGATGCTTTGCATATATGTTTCTTAGACTATATAGAAGCAATATATACAATGATTTCAACCGTCTACCTGTTCCATTCATTGTTCTACTTGTCGAAAGTTACAAATAATTTCCGATAAAGGATTAACCATTGGGGCTCATTGTTCACTTAAACTTGAAGAACAAAAAATTGGCGAATTGTACTGTTTGGATGCTTTGCATATATGTTTCTTCGACTATATAGAAGCAATATATACAATGGTTTCAACCGTCTACCTGTTCCATTCGTTGTTCTACTTCCCGAAATTTACAAATAATTTCCGTTAAAGGATTAACAATGGGGCTCGTTGTTCACTTAAACTTGAAGAACAATAAATTGGCGAATGGTACTGTTTGGATGCTTTGCATATATGTTTCTTAGACTATATAGAAGCAATATATACAAAGATCTCAACCGTCTACCTATTTCATTTATTGTTCTACTTGTCGAAAGTTGCAAATAATTTCCGTTAAAGGATTATCAATGGGGCTCGTTGTTCACTTAACCTTGAAGAACAAACAATTGGCGAATGGTACCGTTTGGATGCTTTTTATATATTTGTTTCTTAGACTATATAGAAGCAATATATACAAAGATTTCAACCGTCTAACTGTTCCATTCATTGTTCTACTTGTCGAAAGTTACAAATAATTTCCGTTAAAGGATTATCAATGGGGCTCGTTGTTCACTTAAACTTGAAGAACAAACAATTGGCGAATGGTACCGTTTGGATGCTTTTTATATATTTGTTTCTTAGACTATATAGAAGCAATATGTACAAAGATTTCAACCGTCTAACTGTTCCATTCATTGTTCTACTTGTCGAAAGTTACAAATTATTTGCGTTAAAGGATTAACAATGGGGCTCATAGTTCACTTAAACTTCAAGAACAAAAAATTGGAGAATGTTTCCGTTTGGATGCTTTTTATATATTTGTTTCTTAGACTATGTAGAAGCAATATATACAAAGATTTCAACCGTCTACCTATTCCATTCATTGTTCTACTTGTCGAAAGTAACAAATAATTTCCGTTTCCTGATTATCAATGGGGCTCATTGTTCACTTAAACTTTAAGAACAAAAAATTGGCGAATGGTACTGTTTGGATGCTTTGCACATATCTTTCTTAGACTATATAGAAGCAATATATACAAAGATTTCATCCGTTTACCTGTTCAATTCATTGTTCTACTTGTCGAAAGTTACAAATAATTTCCGTCAAATTATTAACAATGGGGCTCGTAGTTCACTTAAACTTGAAGAACAATAAATTGGCGAATGGTACTGTTTGGATGCTTTGCATATATGTTTCTTAGACTATATAAAAGCAATCTATTCAAAGATTTCAACTGTCTACCTGTTCCGTTCATTGTTCTACTTGTCGAAAGTTACAAATAATTTCCGTTAAAGTATTAACAATGGGGCTCGTAATTTACTTAAACTTGAAGATCAAATAATTGGCGATTGTTACTGTTTAGATGCTTTGCATATATGTTTCTTAGATTATATAGAAGCAATATATACAAAGATTTCAACCGTCTACCTGTTCCATTCATTGTTCTACTTGTCGAAAATTACAAATAATTTCCTTTAAAGGATTAACAATGGGGCTCATGGTTCACTTAAACTTGAAGAACAAAAAATTGGCGAAAGGTACCGTTTGGATGCTTTTTATATATTTGTTTCTTAGACTATATAGATGCAATATATACAAAGATTTCAACCGTCTAACTGTTACATTCATTGTTCTACTTGTCGAAATTTACAAATAATTTGCGTTAAAGGATTAACAATGGGGCTCATAGTTCACTTAAACTTCAAGAACAAAAAATTGGCGAATGGTACTGTTTGGACGCATTGCATATATGTTTCTTAAACTATATAGAAGTAATATATACAAGGATTTCAACCGTTTACCTGTTCAATTCATTGTTCTACTTGTCGAAAGTTACAAATAATTTCCGTCAAATTATTAACAATGGGGCTCGTAGTTCACTTAAACTTGAAGAACAAAAAATGGGGAATGGACCTGTTTGGATGCTTTGCATATATGTTTCTTAGACTATATAGAAGCAATATATACAAAGATTTCAACCGTCTAACTGTTCCATTCATTGTTCTACTTGCCGAAAGTTACAAATAATTTCCGTTAAAGGATTAACAATGGGGCTCGTTGTCCACTTAAACTTGCAGAACAAAAAATTGCCGAATCCGCAAATAAACGATCAAATGGCGTATATTACTGTAACATTTAGATGTAAATGTATATGCAGATAAAATACATAAACAACAATATTACGACTGTAAACAATCTTATATCGGTTATAAATGGTCATAGGCTTTGTATTGTGTGCAATATGAAGGATATTCACGATGACAAGCCGCAAATAAACGGTCAAATGTTGTATGATGCCGTAACATTTATATATAAATGTATACTCAGTTAAAAGACATAAACAACTATATTACGACTGTAAACGATCTTATAACGGTTATAAATGGTCAAAGGACTTGCATTGTGTGCAATGTTAAGAATATTGAAGATGACAAGCCGCAAATAACCGATTAAATGTCGTATATTGCTGTAACACTTAGATATAAATGTATATGCAAATTAAAGACATAAACAACTATATTACGACTGCAAACGATCTTATAACGGTTATAAATGTTCATAGGACATGCATTGTGTGCAATGTGAAGGATATTGACGATAACAAGCCGCAAATAACCGATAAAATGTCGTATATTACTGTAATATTATAGTTAGATATAAATGTATATGCTGATTAATGACATAAACAACTATATTACTACGGTAAACGATCTTATAACGATTATAAATGTTCATAGGACTTGCATTGTGTGCAATGTTAAGAATATTGAAGATGACAAGCCGCAAATAACCGATTAAATGTCGTATATTGCTGTAACATTTAGATATAAATGTATATGCAGATAAGAGACATAAACAATTATATTACGACTGTAAACGATCTTATAACGATTGTAAATGGTCATAGGACTTGCATTGTGTGCAATGTTAAGAATATTGAAGATGACAAGCCGCAAATAACCGATTAAATTTCGTATATTGCTGTAACACTTGGATATAAATGTATATTCAGATTAAAGACATAAACACCCATATTACGACTCTAAACTATCTTATACCGGTTATAAATGGTCATAGGACTTGCATTGTGTGCAATGTGAAGAATATTGAAGATGACAAGCCGCAAATAACCGATTAAATGTCGTATATTGCTGTAACACTTAGATATAAATGTATATGCAGATTAAAGACATAAACAACTATATTACGACTGCAAACGATCTTATAACGGTTATAAATGGTCATAGGACATGAATTGTGTGCAATGTGAAGAATATTGAAGATGACAAGCCGCAAATAACCGATTAAATGTCGTATATTGCTGTAACACTTAGATATAAATGTATATGTAGATTAAAGACATAAACAACTATATGACGACTGCAAACGATCTTATAACGGTTATAAATGGTCATAGGACTTGCATTGTGTGCAATGTTAAGAATATTGAAGTAGACAAGCCGCAAATAACCGATTAAATGTCGTATATTGCTGTAACATTTAGATATAAATGTATATGCAGATAAGAGACATAAACAATTATATTACGACTGTAAACGATCTTATAACGATTATAAATAGTCATAGGACTTGCATTGTGTGCAATGTTAAGAATATTGAAGATGACAAGCCGCATATAACCGATAAAATGTCGTATATTGCTGTAACACTTAGATATAAATATATATGCAGATTAAAGACATAAACAACTATATTACGACTGCAATCGATCTTATAACGATTATAAATGGTCATAGGACTTTCGTTGTATGCAATGTGAAGAATATTGAAGATGACAAGCCGCAAATAACCGATTAAATGTCGTATATTGCTGTAACACTTAGATATAAATATATATGCAGATTAAAGACATAAACAACTATATTACGACCGCAAACGATATTATAACGGTTATAAATGTTCATAGGACTTGCATTGTGTGCAATGTTAAGAATATTAAAGACGACAAGCCGCAAATAACCGATTAAATGTCGTATATTCCTGTAACACTTAGATATAAATGTATATGCAGATATAAGACATAAACAACTATATTACGACCGCAAACGATCTTATAACGGTTATAAATGTTCATAGGACTTGCATTGTGTGCAATGTTAAGAATTTTGAAGATGACAAGCCGCAAATAACCGATTAAATGTCGTATATTGCTGTAACACTTAGATATAAATGTATATGCAGATTATAGACATAAACAACTATATTACGACGGTAAACGAGCTTATAACGATTATAAATGGTCATAGGACTTGCATTGTGTGCAATGTTAAGAATATTGAAGATGTCAAGCCGCAAATAACCGATTAAATTTCGTATATTGCTGTAACACTTAGATATAAATGTATATTCAGATTAAAGACATAAACACATATATTACGACTCTAAACGATCTTATAACGGTTATAAATGGTCATAGGACTTGCATTGTGTGCAATGTGAAGAATATTGAAGATGACGAGCCGCAAATAACCGATTGAATGTCGTATATTCCTGTAACACTTAGATATAAATGTATATGCAGATATAAGACATAAACAACTATATTACGACGGTAAGCGATCTTATAACGATTATAAATGGTCATAGGACTTGCATTGTGTGCAATGTTAAGAATATTGAAGATGACAAGCCGCAAATAACCGATTAAATGTCGTATATTGCTGTAACACTTAGATATAAATATATATGCAGATTAAAGACATAAACAACTATATTACGACCGCAAACGATCTTATAACGGTTATAAATGTTCATAGGGCTTGCATTGTGTGCTTTGTTAAGAATATTGAAGATGACAAGCCGCAAATAACCGATTAAATGTCGTATATTGCTGTAACATTTAGATATAAATGTATATGCAGATAAGAGACATAAACAATTATATTACGACTGTAAACGATCTTATAACGATTGTAAATGGTCATAGGACTTGCATTGTGTGCAATGTTAAGAATATTGAAGATGACAAGCCGCAAATAACCGATTAACTTTCGTATATTGCTGTAACACTTGGATATAAATGTATATTCAGATTAAAGACATAAACACCCATATTACGACTCTAAACTATCTTATAACGGTTATAAATGGTCATAGGACTTGCATTGTGTGCAATGTGAAGAATATTGAAGATGACAAGCCGCAAATAACCGATTAAATGTCGTATATTGCTGTAACACTTAGATATAAATGTATATGCAGATTAAAGACATAAACAACTATATTACGACTGCAAACGATCTTATAACGGTTATAAATGGTCATAGGACATGAATTGTGTGCAATGTGAAGAATATTGAACATGACAAGCCGCAAATAACCGATTAAATGTCGTATATTGCTGTAACACTTAGATATAAATGTATATGTAGATTAAAGACATAAACAACTATATGACGACTGCAAACGATCTTATAACGGTTATAAATGGTCATAGGACTTGCATTGTGTGCAATGTTAAGAATATTGAAGTAGACAAGCCGCAAATAACCGATTAAATGTCGTATATTGCTGTAACATTTAGATATAAATGTATATGCAGATAAGAGACATAAACAATTATATTACGACTGTAAACGATCTTATGACGATTATAAATAGTCATAGGACTTGCATTGTGTGCAATGTTAAGAATATTGAAGATGACAAGCCGCAAATAACCGATTGAATGTCGTATATTGCTGTAACACTTAGATATAAATGTATATGCAGATTGAAGACATAAACGACTCTATAACGGCTGTAAACGATCTTATAACGTTTATAAATGGTCATAGGACTTGCATTGCGTGCAATATGAAGAATATTGACCATGGCAAGCCGCAAATAACCGATTAAATGGCGTATATTGCTGTAACATTTAAATATAAATGTACATGCAGATTACGGACATAAACAACTATATTACGACTGCAAACGAACTTATAACGGTTATAAAAGTTCATAGGACTTGCATTGTGTGCAATGTTAAGAATATTGAAGATGACAAGCTGCAAATAATCGATTAAATTTCGTATATTGCTGTAACACTTAGATATAAATGTACATGCAGATATAACACATAAACAACTATATTACGACGGTAAACGATCTTATAACGTTTATAAATGGTCATAGGACTTGCATTGTGTGCAATGTTAAGAATATTGAAGATGACAAGCCGCAAATAACCGATTAAATGTCGTATATTGCTGTAACATTTAGATATAAATGTATATGTAGATATAAGACATAAACAACTATATTACGACGGTAAACGATCTTATAACGATTATAAATGGTCATAGGACTTGCATTGTGTGCAATGTTAAGAATATTGAAGATGACAAGCCGCAAATAACCGATTGAATGTCGTATATTGCTGTAACACTTAGATATAAATGTATATGCAGATTAAAGGCATTAACACCTATATTTCAACTGTAAACGATCTTATAACGGTTATAAATGGTCATAGGACATGCATTGTGTGCAATGTGAAGGATATTGACGATAACAAGCCGCAAATAACCGATAAAATGTCGCATATTACTGAAATATTATAGTTAGATATAAATGTATATGCTGATTAATGACATAAACAACTTTATTACGACTATGAACGACCTTGTATCGGTTATAAATGGTCATAGGACTTGCATTGTGTGCAATTTGAAGGATAATAACGATAACAAGCCATATATAAACGATAAAATGTCGTATAATGCTGTAACATTTAGATATAAATGTATATGCAGATAAAAGTCAGAAACGACTATATAACGATTGTAAACGAACTTATAACAGTTATAAATGGTCATAGGACTTGTATTGCGTGCAATATGAAGAATATTGACCATGGCAAGCCGCAAATAACCGATTAAATGGCGTATATTGCTGTAACATTTAGATATAATTGTATATGCAGATAAAAGACATAAACGACTATATTACGACTGTAAACGATCTTATAACGATTATAAATGGTCATAGGACTTGCATTGTTTGCAATGTTAAGAATATTGAAGATGAGAAGCCGCAAATAACCGATTGAATGTCGTATATTCCTGTAACACTTAGATATAAATGTATATGCAGATATAAAACATAAACGACTACATTACGACGGTAAACGATCTTATAACAATTATAAATGGTCATAGGACTTGCATTGTGTGCAATATGAAGAATATTGACCATGGCAAGCCGCAAATAACCGATAAAATGTCGTATATTGCTGTAACACTTAGATATAAATGTATATGCAGATTAAAGACATAAACAACAATATTACGACTCTAAACGATCTTATAACGGTTGTAAATGGTCATAGGACTTGCATTGTGTGCAATGTGAAGAATATTGAAGATGACAAGCCGCAAATAACCGATTGAATGTCGTATATTCCTGTAACACTTAGATATAAATGTATATGCAGATATAAGACATAAACAGCTATATTACGACTGCAAACGATCTTATAACGGTTATAAATGATCATAGGACATGCATTGTGTGCAATGTGAAGGATATTGACGATAACAAGCCGCAAATAACCGATAAAATGTGGCATATTACTGAAATATTATAGTTAGATATAAATGTATATGCTGATTAATGACATAAACAACTTTATTACGACTATGAACGACCTGGTATCGGTTTTAAATGGTCATAGGACTTGCATTGTGTGCAATTTGAAGGATAATAACGATAACAAGCCGTATATAAACGATAAAATGTCGTATAATGCTGTAACATTTAGATATAAATGTATATGCAGATAAAAGTCAGAAACGACTATATAACGATTGTAAACGAACTTATAACAGTTATAAATGGTCATAGGACTTGTATTGCGTGCAATATGAAGAATATTGACCATGGCAAGCCGCAAATAACCGATTAAATGGCGTATATTGCTGTAACATTTAGATATAATTGTATATGCAGATTAAAGTCATAAACAACTATATTACGACGGTAAACGATCTTATAACGATTATAAATGGTCATAGGACTTGCATTGTGTGCAATGTTAAGAATATTGAAGATGACAAGCCGCAAATAACCGATTAAATTTCGTATATTGCTGTAACACTTAGATATAAATGTATATTCAGATTAAAGACATAAACACCTATATTACGACTCTAAACGATCTTATAACGATTATAAATGGTCATAGGACTGGCATTGTGTGCAATGTTAAGAATATTGAAGATGACAAGCCACAAATAACCGATTAAATGTAGTATATTGCTGTAACATTTAGATATAAATGTATATGCAGATAAGAGACATAAACAATTATATTACGACTGTAAACGATCTTATAACGATTATAAATGGTCATAGGACTTGCATTGTGTGCAATGTTAAGAATATTGAAGATGAGAAGCCGCAAATAACCGATTGAATGTCGTATATTCCTGTAATACTTAGATATAAATGTATATGCAGATATAAGACATAAACAACTATAATACGACGGTAAACGATCTTATAACGATTATAAATGGTCATAGGACTTGCATTGTGTGCAATGTTAAGAATATTGAAGATGGCAAGCCGCAAATAACCGATTAAATGTCGTATATTCCTGTAACACTGAGATATAAATGTATATGCAGATATAAGACATAAACAACTATATTACGACGGTAAACGATCTTATAACGATTATAAATGGTCATAGGACTTGCATTGTGGGCAATGTTAAGAATATTGAAGATGAGAAGCCGCAAATAACCGATTGAATGTCGTATATTGCTGTAACACTTAGATATAAATGTATATGCAGATTGAAGACATAAACGACTCTATAACGGCTGTAAACGATCTTATAACGTTTATAAATGGTCATAGGACTTGCATTGCGTGCAATATGAAGAATATTGACCATGGCAAGCCGCAAATAACCGATTAAATGGCGTATATTGCTGTAACATTTAAATATAAATGTACATGCAGATTACGGACATAAACAACTATATTACGACTGCAAACGAACTTATAACGGTTATAAAAGTTCATAGGACTTGCATTGTGTGCAATGTTAAGAATATTGAAGATGACAAGCTGCAAATAATCGATTAAATTTCGTATATTGCTGTAACACTTAGATATAAATGTACATGCAGATATAACACATAAACAACTATATTACGACGGTAAACGATCTTATAACGTTTATAAATGGTCATAGGACTTGCATTGTGTGCAATGTTAAGAATATTGAAGATGACAAGCCGCAAATAACCGATTAAATGTCGTATATTGCTGTAACATTTAGATATAAATGTATATGTAGATATAAGACATAAACAACTATATTACGACGGTAAACGATCTTATAACGATTATAAATGGTCATAGGACTTGCATTGTGTGCAATGTTAAGAATATTGAAGATGACAAGCCGCAAATAACCGATTGAATGTCGTATATTGCTGTAACACTTAGATATAAATGTATATGCAGATTAAAGGCATTAACACCTATATTTCAACTGTAAACGATCTTATAACGGTTATAAATGGTCATAGGACATGCATTGTGTGCAATGTGAAGGATATTGACGATAACAAGCCGCAAATAACCGATAAAATGTCGCATATTACTGAAATATTATAGTTAGATATAAATGTATATGCTGATTAATGACATAAACAACTTTATTACGACTATGAACGACCTTGTATCGGTTATAAATGGTCATAGGACTTGCATTGTGTGCAATTTGAAGGATAATAACGATAACAAGCCATATATAAACGATAAAATGTCGTATAATGCTGTAACATTTAGATATAAATGTATATGCAGATAAAAGTCAGAAACGACTATATAACGATTGTAAACGAACTTATAACAGTTATAAATGGTCATAGGACTTGTATTGCGTGCAATATGAAGAATATTGACCATGGCAAGCCGCAAATAACCGATTAAATGGCGTATATTGCTGTAACATTTAGATATAATTGTATATGCAGATAAAAGACATAAACGACTATATTACGACTGTAAACGATCTTATAACGATTATAAATGGTCATAGGACTTGCATTGTTTGCAATGTTAAGAATATTGAAGATGAGAAGCCGCAAATAACCGATTGAATGTCGTATATTCCTGTAACACTTAGATATAAATGTATATGCAGATATAAAACATAAACGACTACATTACGACGGTAAACGATCTTATAACAATTATAAATGGTCATAGGACTTGCATTGTGTGCAATATGAAGAATATTGACCATGGCAAGCCGCAAATAACCGATAAAATGTCGTATATTGCTGTAACACTTAGATATAAATGTATATGCAGATTAAAGACATAAACAACAATATTACGACTCTAAACGATCTTATAACGGTTGTAAATGGTCATAGGACTTGCATTGTGTGCAATGTGAAGAATATTGAAGATGACAAGCCGCAAATAACCGATTGAATGTCGTATATTCCTGTAACACTTAGATATAAATGTATATGCAGATATAAGACATAAACAGCTATATTACGACTGCAAACGATCTTATAACGGTTATAAATGATCATAGGACATGCATTGTGTGCAATGTGAAGGATATTGACGATAACAAGCCGCAAATAACCGATAAAATGTGGCATATTACTGAAATATTATAGTTAGATATAAATGTATATGCTGATTAATGACATAAACAACTTTATTACGACTATGAACGACCTGGTATCGGTTTTAAATGGTCATAGGACTTGCATTGTGTGCAATTTGAAGGATAATAACGATAACAAGCCGTATATAAACGATAAAATGTCGTATAATGCTGTAACATTTAGATATAAATGTATATGCAGATAAAAGTCAGAAACGACTATATAACGATTGTAAACGAACTTATAACAGTTATAAATGGTCATAGGACTTGTATTGCGTGCAATATGAAGAATATTGACCATGGCAAGCCGCAAATAACCGATTAAATGGCGTATACTGCTGTAACATTTAGATATAATTGTATATGCAGATTAAAGTCATAAACAACTATATTACGACGGTAAACGATCTTATAACGGTTATAAATGGTCATAGGACATGCATTGTGTGCAATGTGAAGGATATTGACGATAACAAGCCGCAAATAACCGATAAAATGTCGCATATTACTGAAATATTATAGTTAGATATAAATGTATATGCTGATTAATGACATAAACAACTTTATTACGACTATGAACGACCTTGTATCGGTTATAAATGGTCATAGGACTTGCATTGTGTGCAATGTGAAGAATATTGAAGATGACAAGCCGCAAATAACCGATTGAATGTCGTATATTCCTGTAACACTTAGATATAAATGTATATGCAGATATAAGACATAAACAGCTATATTACGACTGCAAACGATCTTATAACGGTTATAAATGATCATAGGACATGCATTGTGTGCAATGTGAAGGATATTGACGATAACAAGCCGCAAATAACCGATAAAATGTCGCATATTACTGAAATATTATAGTTAGATATAAATGTATATGCTGATTAATGACATAAACAACTTTATTACGACTATGAACGACCTTGTATCGGTTATAAATGGTCAGAGGACTTGCATTGTGTGCAATTTGAAGGATAATAACGATAACAAGCCGTATATAAACGATAAAATGTCGTATAATGCTGTAACATTTAGATATAAATGTATATGCAGATAAAAGTCAGAAACGACTATATAACGATTGTAAACGAACTTATAACAGTTATAAATGGTCATAGGACTTGTATTGCGTGCAATATGAAGAATATTGACCATGGCAAGCCGCAAATAACCGATTAAATGGCGTATATTGCTGTAACATTTAGATATAATTGTATATGCAGATAAAAGACATAAACGACTATATTACGACTGTAAACGATCTTATAACGATTATAAATGGTCATAGGACTTGCATTGTTTGCAATGTTAAGAATATTGAAGATGAGAAGCCGCAAATAACCGATTGAATGTCGTATATTCCTGTAACACTTAGATATAAATGTATATGCAGATATAAAACATAAACGACTACATTACGACGGTAAACGATCTTATAACAATTATAAATGGTCATAGGACTTGCATTGTGTGCAATATGAAGAATATTGACCATGGCAAGCCGCAAATAACCGATAAAATGTCGTATATTGCTGTAACACTTAGATATAAATGTATATGCAGATTAAAGACATAAACAACAATATTACGACTCTAAACGATCTTATAACGGTTGTAAATGGTCATAGGACTTGCATTGTGTGCAATGTGAAGAATATTGAAGATGACAAGCCGCAAATAACCGATTGAATGTCGTATATTCCTGTAACACTTAGATATAAATGTATATGCAGATATAAGACATAAACAGCTATATTACGACTGCAAACGATCTTATAACGGTTATAAATGATCATAGGACATGCATTGTGTGCAATGTGAAGGATATTGACGATAACAAGCCGCAAATAACCGATAAAATGTGGCATATTACTGAAATATTATAGTTAGATATAAATGTATATGCTGATTAATGACATAAACAACTTTATTACGACTATGAACGACCTGGTATCGGTTTTAAATGGTCATAGGACTTGCATTGTGTGCAATTTGAAGGATAATAACGATAACAAGCCGTATATAAACGATAAAATGTCGTATAATGCTGTAACATTTAGATATAAATGTATATGCAGATAAAAGTCAGAAACGACTATATAACGATTGTAAACGAACTTATAACAGTTATAAATGGTCATAGGACTTGTATTGCGTGCAATATGAAGAATATTGACCATGGCAAGCCGCAAATAACCGATTAAATGGCGTATACTGCTGTAACATTTAGATATAATTGTATATGCAGATTAAAGTCATAAACAACTATATTACGACGGTAAACGATCTTATAACGATTATAAATGGTCATAGGACTTGCATTGTGTGCAATGTTAAGAATATTGAAGATGACAAGCCGCAAATTACCGATTAAATGTCGTATATTGCTGTAACACATAGATATAAATGTATATGTAGATTAAAGACATAAACAACTATATAACGACTGTAAACGATCTTATAACGATTATAAATGGTCATAGGACTTGCATTGTGTGCAATGTTAAGAATATTGAAGATGACAAGCCGCAAATAACCGATTAAATTTCGTATATTGCTGTAACACTTAGATATAAATGTATATTCAGATTAAAGACATAAACACCTATATTACGACTCTAAACGATCTTATAACGATTATAAATGGTCATAGGACTGGCATTGTGTGCAATGTTAAGAATATTGAAGATGACAAGCCACAAATAACCGATTAAATGTAGTATATTGCTGTAACATTTAGATATAAATGTATATGCAGATAAGAGACATAAACAATTATATTACGACTGTAAACGATCTTATAACGATTATAAATGGTCATAGGACTTGCATTGTGTGCAATGTTAAGAATATTGAAGATGAGAAGCCGCAAATAACCGATTGAATGTCGTATATTCCTGTAATACTTAGATATAAATGTATATGCAGATATAAGACATAAACAACTATAATACGACGGTAAACGATCTTATAACGATTATAAATGGTCATAGGACTTGCATTGTGTGCAATGTTAAGAATATTGAAGATGGCAAGCCGCAAATAACCGATTAAATGTCGTATATTCCTGTAACACTTAGATATAAATGTATATGCAGATATAAGACATAAACAACTATATTACGACGGTAAACGATCTTATAACGATTATAAATGGTCATAGGACTTGCATTGTGGGCAATGTTAAGAATATTGAAGATGAGAAGCCGCAAATAACCGATTGAATGTCGTATATTCCTGTAACACTTAGATATAAATGTATATGCAGATATAAGACATAAACAACTATATTACGACGGTAAACGATCTTATAACGATTATAAATGGTCATAGGACTTGCATTGTGTGCAATGTTAAGAATATTGAAGATGAGAAGCCGCAAATAACCGATTGAATGTCGTATATTCCTGTAACACTTAGATATAAATGTATATGCAGATATAAGACATAAACAAATATATTACGACGGTAAACGATCTTATAACGATTATAAATGGTCATAGGACTTGCATTGTGTGCAATGTTAAGAATATTGAAGATGACAAGCCGCAAATAACGGATTAAATTTCGTATATTGCTGTAACACTTAGATATAAATGTATATTCAGATTAAAGACATAAACACCTATATTACGACTCTAAACGATCTTATAACGATTATAAATGGTCATAGGACTGGCATTGTGTGCAATGTTAAGAATATTGAAGATGACAAGCCACAAATAACCGATTAAATGTAGTATATTGCTGTAACATTTAGATATAAATGTATATGCAGATAAGAGACATAAACAATTATATTACGACTGTAAACGATCTTATAACGATTATAAATGGTCATAGGACTTGCATTGTGTGCAATGTTAAGAATATTGAAGATGAGAAGCCGCAAATAACCGATTGAATGTCGTATATTCCTGTAACACTTAGATATAAATGTATATGCAGATATAAGACATAAACAACTATAATACGACGGTAAACGATCTTATAACGATTATAAATGGTCATAGGACTTGCATTGTGTGCAATGTTAAGAATATTGAAGATGACAAGCCGCAAATAACCGATTAAATGTCGTATATTCCTGTAACACTGAGATATAAATGTATATGCAGATATAAGACATAAACAACTATATTACGACGGTAAACGATCTTATAACGATTATAAATGGTCATAGGACTTGCATTGTGGGCAATGTTAAGAATATTGAAGATGAGAAGCCGCAAATAACCGATTGAATGTCGTATATTGCTGTAACACTTAGATATAAATGTATATGCAGATTGAAGACATAAACGACTCTATAACGGCTGTAAACGATCTTATAACGTTTATAAATGGTCATAGGACTTGCATTGCGTGCAATATGAAGAATATTGACCATGGCAAGCCGCAAATAACCGATTAAATGGCGTATATTGCTGTAACATTTAAATATAAATGTACATGCAGATTACGGACATAAACAACTATATTACGACTGCAAACGAACTTATAACGGTTATAAAAGTTCATAGGACTTGCATTGTGTGCAATGTTAAGAATATTGAAGATGACAAGCTGCAAATAATCGATTAAATTTCGTATATTGCTGTAACACTTAGATATAAATGTACATGCAGATATAACACATAAACAACTATATTACGACGGTAAACGATCTTATAACGTTTATAAATGGTCATAGGACTTGCATTGTGTGCAATGTTAAGAATATTGAAGATGACAAGCCGCAAATAACCGATTAAATGTCGTATATTGCTGTAACATTTAGATATAAATGTATATGTAGATATAAGACATAAACAACTATATTACGACGGTAAACGATCTTATAACGATTATAAATGGTCATAGGACTTGCATTGTGTGCAATGTTAAGAATATTGAAGATGACAAGCCGCAAATAACCGATTGAATGTCGTATATTGCTGTAACACTTAGATATAAATGTATATGCAGATTAAAGGCATTAACACCTATATTTCAACTGTAAACGATCTTATAACGGTTATAAATGGTCATAGGACATGCATTGTGTGCAATGTGAAGGATATTGACGATAACAAGCCGCAAATAACCGATAAAATGTCGCATATTACTGAAATATTATAGTTAGATATAAATGTATATGCTGATTAATGACATAAACAACTTTATTACGACTATGAACGACCTTGTATCGGTTATAAATGGTCATAGGACTTGCATTGTGTGCAATTTGAAGGATAATAACGATAACAAGCCATATATAAACGATAAAATGTCGTATAATGCTGTAACATTTAGATATAAATGTATATGCAGATAAAAGTCAGAAACGACTATATAACGATTGTAAACGAACTTATAACAGTTATAAATGGTCATAGGACTTGTATTGCGTGCAATATGAAGAATATTGACCATGGCAAGCCGCAAATAACCGATTAAATGGCGTATATTGCTGTAACATTTAGATATAATTGTATATGCAGATAAAAGACATAAACGACTATATTACGACTGTAAACGATCTTATAACGATTATAAATGGTCATAGGACTTGCATTGTTTGCAATGTTAAGAATATTGAAGATGAGAAGCCGCAAATAACCGATTGAATGTCGTATATTCCTGTAACACTTAGATATAAATGTATATGCAGATATAAAACATAAACGACTACATTACGACGGTAAACGATCTTATAACAATTATAAATGGTCATAGGACTTGCATTGTGTGCAATATGAAGAATATTGACCATGGCAAGCCGCAAATAACCGATAAAATGTCGTATATTGCTGTAACACTTAGATATAAATGTATATGCAGATTAAAGACATAAACAACAATATTACGACTCTAAACGATCTTATAACGGTTGTAAATGGTCATAGGACTTGCATTGTGTGCAATGTGAAGAATATTGAAGATGACAAGCCGCAAATAACCGATTGAATGTCGTATATTCCTGTAACACTTAGATATAAATGTATATGCAGATATAAGACATAAACAGCTATATTACGACTGCAAACGATCTTATAACGGTTATAAATGATCATAGGACATGCATTGTGTGCAATGTGAAGGATATTGACGATAACAAGCCGCAAATAACCGATAAAATGTGGCATATTACTGAAATATTATAGTTAGATATAAATGTATATGCTGATTAATGACATAAACAACTTTATTACGACTATGAACGACCTGGTATCGGTTTTAAATGGTCATAGGACTTGCATTGTGTGCAATTTGAAGGATAATAACGATAACAAGCCGTATATAAACGATAAAATGTCGTATAATGCTGTAACATTTAGATATAAATGTATATGCAGATAAAAGTCAGAAACGACTATATAACGATTGTAAACGAACTTATAACAGTTATAAATGGTCATAGGACTTGTATTGCGTGCAATATGAAGAATATTGACCATGGCAAGCCGCAAATAACCGATTAAATGGCGTATATTGCTGTAACATTTAGATATAATTGTATATGCAGATTAAAGTCATAAACAACTATATTACGACGGTAAACGATCTTATAACGATTATAAATGGTCATAGGACTTGCATTGTGTGCAATGTTAAGAATATTGAAGATGACAAGCCGCAAATAACCGATTAAATTTCGTATATTGCTGTAACACTTAGATATAAATGTATATTCAGATTAAAGACATAAACACCTATATTACGACTCTAAACGATCTTATAACGATTATAAATGGTCATAGGACTGGCATTGTGTGCAATGTTAAGAATATTGAAGATGACAAGCCACAAATAACCGATTAAATGTAGTATATTGCTGTAACATTTAGATATAAATGTATATGCAGATAAGAGACATAAACAATTATATTACGACTGTAAACGATCTTATAACGATTATAAATGGTCATAGGACTTGCATTGTGTGCAATGTTAAGAATATTGAAGATGAGAAGCCGCAAATAACCGATTGAATGTCGTATATTCCTGTAATACTTAGATATAAATGTATATGCAGATATAAGACATAAACAACTATAATACGACGGTAAACGATCTTATAACGATTATAAATGGTCATAGGACTTGCATTGTGTGCAATGTTAAGAATATTGAAGATGGCAAGCCGCAAATAACCGATTAAATGTCGTATATTCCTGTAACACTTAGATATAAATGTATATGCAGATATAAGACATAAACAACTATATTACGACGGTAAACGATCTTATAACGATTATAAATGGTCATAGGACTTGCATTGTGGGCAATGTTAAGAATATTGAAGATGAGAAGCCGCAAATAACCGATTGAATGTCGTATATTGCTGTAACACTTAGATATAAATGTATATGCAGATTGAAGACATAAACGACTCTATAACGGCTGTAAACGATCTTATAACGTTTATAAATGGTCATAGGACTTGCATTGCGTGCAATATGAAGAATATTGACCATGGCAAGCCGCAAATAACCGATTAAATGGCGTATATTGCTGTAACATTTAAATATAAATGTACATGCAGATTACGGACATAAACAACTATATTACGACTGCAAACGAACTTATAACGGTTATAAAAGTTCATAGGACTTGCATTGTGTGCAATGTTAAGAATATTGAAGATGACAAGCTGCAAATAATCGATTAAATTTCGTATATTGCTGTAACACTTAGATATAAATGTACATGCAGATATAACACATAAACAACTATATTACGACGGTAAACGATCTTATAACGTTTATAAATGGTCATAGGACTTGCATTGTGTGCAATGTTAAGAATATTGAAGATGACAAGCCGCAAATAACCGATTAAATGTCGTATATTGCTGTAACATTTAGATATAAATGTATATGTAGATATAAGACATAAACAACTATATTACGACGGTAAACGATCTTATAACGATTATAAATGGTCATAGGACTTGCATTGTGTGCAATGTTAAGAATATTGAAGATGACAAGCCGCAAATAACCGATTGAATGTCGTATATTGCTGTAACACTTAGATATAAATGTATATGCAGATTAAAGGCATTAACACCTATATTTCAACTGTAAACGATCTTATAACGGTTATAAATGGTCATAGGACATGCATTGTGTGCAATGTGAAGGATATTGACGATAACAAGCCGCAAATAACCGATAAAATGTCGCATATTACTGAAATATTATAGTTAGATATAAATGTATATGCTGATTAATGACATAAACAACTTTATTACGACTATGAACGACCTTGTATCGGTTATAAATGGTCATAGGACTTGCATTGTGTGCAATTTGAAGGATAATAACGATAACAAGCCATATATAAACGATAAAATGTCGTATAATGCTGTAACATTTAGATATAAATGTATATGCAGATAAAAGTCAGAAACGACTATATAACGATTGTAAACGAACTTATAACAGTTATAAATGGTCATAGGACTTGTATTGCGTGCAATATGAAGAATATTGACCATGGCAAGCCGCAAATAACCGATTAAATGGCGTATATTGCTGTAACATTTAGATATAATTGTATATGCAGATAAAAGACATAAACGACTATATTACGACTGTAAACGATCTTATAACG
Organism: Cerceris ruficornis; assembly: GCA_963989415.1. Taxonomy (NCBI): domain Eukaryota; kingdom Metazoa; phylum Arthropoda; class Insecta; order Hymenoptera; family Crabronidae; genus Cerceris; species Cerceris ruficornis. Next base: position 126,587 of record CAXDIW010000232.1, on the reverse strand, counting down.
ATTATAAATGGTCATAGGACTTGCATTGTTTGCAATGTTAAGAATATTGAAGATGAGAAGCCGCAAATAACCGATTGAATGTCGTATATTCCTGTAACACTTAGATATAAATGTATATGCAGATATAAAACATAAACGACTACATTACGACGGTAAACGATCTTATAACAATTATAAATGGTCATAGGACTTGCATTGTGTGCAATATGAAGAATATTGACCATGGCAAGCCGCAAATAACCGATAAAATGTCGTATATTGCTGTAACACTTAGATATAAATGTATATGCAGATTAAAGACATAAACAACAATATTACGACTCTAAACGATCTTATAACGGTTGTAAATGGTCATAGGACTTGCATTGTGTGCAATGTGAAGAATATTGAAGATGACAAGCCGCAAATAACCGATTGAATGTCGTATATTCCTGTAACACTTAGATATAAATGTATATGCAGATATAAGACATAAACAGCTATATTACGACTGCAAACGATCTTATAACGGTTATAAATGATCATAGGACATGCATTGTGTGCAATGTGAAGGATATTGACGATAACAAGCCGCAAATAACCGATAAAATGTGGCATATTACTGAAATATTATAGTTAGATATAAATGTATATGCTGATTAATGACATAAACAACTTTATTACGACTATGAACGACCTGGTATCGGTTTTAAATGGTCATAGGACTTGCATTGTGTGCAATTTGAAGGATAATAACGATAACAAGCCGTATATAAACGATAAAATGTCGTATAATGCTGTAACATTTAGATATAAATGTATATGCAGATAAAAGTCAGAAACGACTATATAACGATTGTAAACGAACTTATAACAGTTATAAATGGTCATAGGACTTGTATTGCGTGCAATATGAAGAATATTGACCATGGCAAGCCGCAAATAACCGATTAAATGGCGTATATTGCTGTAACATTTAGATATAATTGTATATGCAGATTAAAGTCATAAACAACTATATTACGACGGTAAACGATCTTATAACGATTATAAATGGTCATAGGACTTGCATTGTGTGCAATGTTAAGAATATTGAAGATGACAAGCCGCAAATAACCGATTAAATTTCGTATATTGCTGTAACACTTAGATATAAATGTATATTCAGATTAAAGACATAAACACCTATATTACGACTCTAAACGATCTTATAACGATTATAAATGGTCATAGGACTGGCATTGTGTGCAATGTTAAGAATATTGAAGATGACAAGCCACAAATAACCGATTAAATGTAGTATATTGCTGTAACATTTAGATATAAATGTATATGCAGATAAGAGACATAAACAATTATATTACGACTGTAAACGATCTTATAACGATTATAAATGGTCATAGGACTTGCATTGTGTGCAATGTTAAGAATATTGAAGATGAGAAGCCGCAAATAACCGATTGAATGTCGTATATTCCTGTAATACTTAGATATAAATGTATATGCAGATATAAGACATAAACAACTATAATACGACGGTAAACGATCTTATAACGATTATAAATGGTCATAGGACTTGCATTGTGTGCAATGTTAAGAATATTGAAGATGGCAAGCCGCAAATAACCGATTAAATGTCGTATATTCCTGTAACACTTAGATATAAATGTATATGCAGATATAAGACATAAACAACTATATTACGACGGTAAACGATCTTATAACGATTATAAATGGTCATAGGACTTGCATTGTGGGCAATGTTAAGAATATTGAAGATGAGAAGCCGCAAATAACCGATTGAATGTCGTATATTCCTGTAACACTTAGATATAAATGTATATGCAGATATAAGACATAAACAACTATATTACGACGGTAAACGATCTTATAACGATTATAAATGGTCATAGGACTTGCATTGTGTGCAATGTTAAGAATATTGAAGATGAGAAGCCGCAAATAACCGATTGAATGTCGTATATTCCTGTAACACTTAGATATAAATGTATATGCAGATATAAGACATAAACAACTATATTACGACGGTAAACGATCTTATAACGATTATAAATGGTCATAGGACTTGCATTGTGTGCAATGTTAAGAATATTGAAGATGACAAGCCGCAAATAACGGATTAAATTTCGTATATTGCTGTAACACTTAGATATAAATGTATATTCAGATTAAAGACATAAACACCTATATTACGACTCTAAACGATCTTATAACGATTATAAATGGTCATAGGACTGGCATTGTGTGCAATGTTAAGAATATTGAAGATGACAAGCCACAAATAACCGATTGAATGTCGTATATTCCTGTAACATTTAGATATAAATGTATATGCAGATAAAAGTCAGAAACGACTATATAACGATTGTAAACGAACTTATAACAGTTATAAATGGTCATTGGACTTGTATTGCGTGCAATATGAAGAATATTGACCATGGCAAGCCGCAAATAACCGATTAAATGGCGTATATTGCTGTAACATTTAGATATAAATGTACATGCAGATTAAAGACATAAACAACTATTTTACGACTGCAAACGATCTTATAACGGTTATAAAAGTTCACAGGACTTGCATTGTGTGCAATGTTAAGAATATTGAAGATGACAAGCCGCAAATAACCGATTAAATTTCGTATATTGCTGTAACACTTAGATATAAATGTACATGCAGATTAAAGACATAAACAACTATATTACGACGGTAAACGATCTTATAACGTTTATAAATGGTCATAGGACTTGCATTGCGTGCAATATGAAGAATATTGACCATGGCAAGCCGCAAATAACCGATTAAATGGCGTATATTGCTGTAACATTTAAATATAAATGTACATGCAGATTACGGACATAAACAACTATATTACGACTGCAAACGAACTTATAACGGTTATAAAAGTTCATAGGACTTGCATTGTGTGCAATGTTAAGAATATTGAAGATGACAAGCTGCAAATAACCGATTAAATTTCGTATATTGCTGTAACACTGAGATATAAATGTATATGCAGATATAAGACATAAACAACTATATTACGACGGTAAACGATCTTATAACGTTTATAAATGGTCATAGGACTTGCATTGCGTGCAATATGAAGAATATTGACCATGGCAAGCCGCAAATAACCGATTAAATGGCGTATATTGCTGTAACATTTAAATATAAATGTACATGCAGATTACGGACATAAACAACTATATTACGACTGCAAACGAACTTATAACGGTTATAAAAGTTCATAGGACTTGCATTGTGTGCAATGTTAAGAATATTGAAGATGACAAGCTGCAAATAACCGATTAAATTTCGTATATTGCTGTAACACTTAGATATAAATGTACATGCAGATATAACACATAAACAACTATATTACGACGGTAAACGATCTTATAACGTTTATAAATGGTCATAGGACTTGCATTGTGTGCAATGTTAAGAATATTGAAGATGACAAGCCGCAAATAACCGATTAAATGTCGTATATTGCTGTAACATTTAGATATAAATGTATATGCAGATATAAGACATAAACAACTATATTACGACGGTAAACGATCTTATAACGATTATAAATGGTCATAGGACTTGCATTGTGTGCAATGTTAAGAATATTGAAGATGACAAGCCGCAAATAACCGATTGAATGTCGTATATTGCTGTAACATTTAGATATAAATGTATATGCAGATTAAAGACATAAACAACTATATTACGACTGCAAACGATCTTATAACGGTTATAAATGGTCATAGGACATGAATTGTGTGCAATGTTAAGAATATTGAAGATGGCAAGCCGCAAATAACCGACTAAATGTCGTATATTGCTGTAACACTTAGATATAAATGTACATGCAGATTAAAGACATAAACAACTATATTACGACGGTAAACGATCTTATAACGTTTATAAATGGTCATAGGACTTGCATTGCGTGCAATATGAAGAATATTGACCATGGCAAGCCGCAAATAACCGATTAAATGGCGTATATTGCTGTAACATTTAGATATAAATGTATATGCAGATAAGAGACATAAACAATTATATTACGACTGTAAACGATCTTATAACGATTATAAAAGGTCATAGGACTTGCATTGTGTGCAATGTTAAGAATATTGAAGATGACAAGCCGCAAATAACCGATTGAATGTCGTATATTACTGTAACACTTAGATATAAATGTACATGCAGATATAACACATAAACAACTATATTACGATGGTAAACGATCTTATAACGTTTATAAATGGTCATAGGACTTGCATTGTGTGCAATGTTAAGAATATTGAAGATGACAAGCCGCAAATAACCGATTAAATGTCGTATATTGCTGTAACATTTAGATATAAATGTATATGCAGATATAAGACATAAACAACTATATTACGACGGTAAACGATCTTATAACGATTATAAATGGTCATAGGACTTGCATTGTGTGCAATGTTAAGAATATTGAAGATGACAAGCCGCAAATAACCGATTGAATGTCGTATATTGCTGTAAGACTTAGATATAAATGTATATGCAGATAAAAGGCATTAACACCTATATTTCAACTGTAAACGATCTTATAACGGTTATAAATGGTCATAGGACATGCATTGTGTGCAATGTGAAGGATATTGACGATAACAAGCCGCAAATAACCGATAAAATGTCGCATATTACTGAAATATTATAGTTAGATATAAATGTATATGCTGATTAATGACATAAACAACTTTATTACGACTATGAACGACCTTGTATCGGTTATAAATGGTCATAGGACTTGCATTGTGTGCAATGTGAAGAATATTGAAGATGACAAGCCGCAAATAACCGATTGAATGTCGTATATTCCTGTAACACTTAGATATAAATGTATATGCAGATATAAGACATAAACAGCTATATTACGACTGCAAACGATCTTATAACGGTTATAAATGATCATAGGACATGCATTGTGTGCAATGTGAAGGATATTGACGATAACAAGCCGCAAATAACCGATAAAATGTCGCATATTACTGAAATATTATAGTTAGATATAAATGTATATGCTGATTAATGACATAAACAACTATAATACGACGGTAAACGATCTTATAACGATTATAAATGGTCATAGGACTTGCATTGTGTGCAATGTTAAGAATATTGAAGATGGCAAGCCGCAAATAACCGATTAAATGTCGTATATTCCTGTAACACTTAGATGTAAATGTATATGCAGATATAAGACATAAACAACTATATTACGACGGTAAACGATCTTATAACGATTATAAATGGTCATAGGACTTGCATTGTGGGCAATGTTAAGAATATTGAAGATGAGAAGCCGCAAATAACCGATTGAATGTCGTATATTCCTGTAACACTTAGATATAAATGTATATGCAGATATAAGACATAAACAACTATATTACGACGGTAAACGATCTTATAACGATTATAAATGGTCATAGGACTTGCATTGTGTGCAATGTTAAGAATATTGAAGATGAGAAGCCGCAAATAACCGATTGAATGTCGTATATTCCTGTAACACTTAGATATAAATGTATATGCAGATATAAGACATAAACAACTATATTACGACGGTAAACGATCTTATAACGATTATAAATGGTCATAGGACTTGCATTGTGTGCAATGTTAAGAATATTGAAGATGACAAGCCGCAAATAACGGATTAAATTTCGTATATTGCTGTAACACTTAGATATAAATGTATATTCAGATTAAAGACATAAACACCTATATTACGACTCTAAACGATCTTATAACGATTATAAATGGTCATAGGACTGGCATTGTGTGCAATGTTAAGAATATTGAAGATGACAAGCCACAAATAACCGATTAAATGTAGTATATTGCTGTAACATTTAGATATAAATGTATATGCAGATAAGAGACATAAACAATTATATTACGACTGTAAACGATCTTATAACGATTATAAATGGTCATAGGACTTGCATTGTGTGCAATGTTAAGAATATTGAAGATGAGAAGCCGCAAATAACCGATTGAATGTCGTATATTCCTGTAACACTTAGATATAAATGTATATGCAGATATAAGACATAAACAACTATAATACGACGGTAAACGATCTTATAACGATTATAAATGGTCATAGGACTTGCATTGTGTGCAATGTTAAGAATATTGAAGATGACAAGCCGCAAATAACCGATTAAATGTCGTATATTCCTGTAACACTGAGATATAAATGTATATGCAGATATAAGACATAAACAACTATATTACGACGGTAAACGATCTTATAACGATTATAAATGGTCATAGGACTTGCATTGTGGGCAATGTTAAGAATATTGAAGATGAGAAGCCGCAAATAACCGATTGAATGTCGTATATTCCTGTAACATTTAGATATAAATGTATATGCAGATAAAAGTCAGAAACGACTATATAACGATTGTAAACGAACTTATAACAGTTATAAATGGTCATTGGACTTGTATTGCGTGCAATATGAAGAATATTGACCATGGCAAGCCGCAAATAACCGATTAAATGGCGTATATTGCTGTAACATTTAGATATAAATGTACATGCAGATTAAAGACATAAACAACTATATTACGACTGCAAACGATCTTATAACGGTTATAAAAGTTCACAGGACTTGCATTGTGTGCAATGTTAAGAATATTGAAGATGACAAGCCGCAAATAACCGATTAAATTTCGTATATTGCTGTAACACTTAGATATAAATGTACATGCAGATTAAAGACATAAACAACTATATTACGACGGTAAACGATCTTATAACGTTTATAAATGGTCATAGGACTTGCATTGCGTGCAATATGAAGAATATTGACCATGGCAAGCCGCAAATAACCGATTAAATGGCGTATATTGCTGTAACATTTAAATATAAATGTACATGCAGATTACGGACATAAACAACTATATTACGACTGCAAACGAACTTATAACGGTTATAAAAGTTCATAGGACTTGCATTGTGTGCAATGTTAAGAATATTGAAGATGACAAGCTGCAAATAACCGATTAAATTTCGTATATTGCTGTAACACTGAGATATAAATGTATATGCAGATATAAGACATAAACAACTATATTACGACGGTAAACGATCTTATAACGTTTATAAATGGTCATAGGACTTGCATTGTGGGCAATGTTAAGAATATTGAAGATGAGAAGCCGCAAATAACCGATTGAATGTCGTATATTCCTGTAACATTTAGATATAAATGTATATGCAGATAAAAGTCAGAAACGACTATATAACGATTGTAAACGAACTTATAACAGTTATAAATGGTCATTGGACTTGTATTGCGTGCAATATGAAGAATATTGACCATGGCAAGCCGCAAATAACCGATTAAATGGCGTATATTGCTGTAACATTTAGATATAAATGTACATGCAGATTAAAGACATAAACAACTATATTACGACTGCAAACGATCTTATAACGGTTATAAAAGTTCACAGGACTTGCATTGTGTGCAATGTTAAGAATATTGAAGATGACAAGCCGCAAATAACCGATTAAATTTCGTATATTGCTGTAACACTTAGATATAAATGTACATGCAGATTAAAGACATAAACAACTATATTACGACGGTAAACGATCTTATAACGTTTATAAATGGTCATAGGACTTGCATTGCGTGCAATATGAAGAATATTGACCATGGCAAGCCGCAAATAACCGATTAAATGGCGTATATTGCTGTAACATTTAAATATAAATGTACATGCAGATTACGGACATAAACAACTATATTACGACTGCAAACGAACTTATAACGGTTATAAAAGTTCATAGGACTTGCATTGTGTGCAATGTTAAGAATATTGAAGATGACAAGCTGCAAATAACCGATTAAATTTCGTATATTGCTGTAACACTTAGATATAAATGTACATGCAGATATAACACATAAACAACTATATTACGACGGTAAACGATCTTATAACATTTATAAATGGTCATAGGACTTGCATTGTGTGCAATGTTAAGAATATTGAAGATGACAAGCCGCAAATAACCGATTAAATGTCGTATATTGCTGTAACATTTAGATATAAATGTATATGCAGATATAAGACATAAACAACTATATTACGACGGTAAACGATCTTATAACGATTATAAATGGTCATAGGACTTGCATTGTGTGCAATGTTAAGAATATTGAAGATGACAAGCCGCAAATAACCGATTGAATGTCGTATATTGCTGTAACATTTAGATATAAATGTATATGCAGATTAAAGACATAAACAACTATATTACGACTGCAAACAATCTTATAACGGTTATAAATGGTCATAGGACATGAATTGTGTGCAATGTTAAGAATATTGAAGATGGCAAGCCGCAAATAACCGACTAAATGTCGTATATTGCTGTAACACTTAGATATAAATGTACATGCAGATTAAAGACATAAACAACTATATTACGACGGTAAACTATCTTATAACGTTTATAAATGGTCATAGGACTTGCATTGCGTGCAATATGAAGAATATTGACCATGGCAAGCCGCAAATAACCGATTAAATGGCGTATATTGCTGTAACATTTAGATATAAATGTATATGCAGATAAGAGACATAAACAATTATATTACGACTGTAAACGATCTTATAACGATTATAAAAGGTCATAGGACTTGCATTGTGTGCAATGTTAAGAATATTGAAGATGACAAGCCGCAAATAACCGATTGAATGTCGTATATTGCTGTAACACTTAGATATAAATGTACATGCAGATATAACACATAAACAACTATATTACGACGGTAAACGATCTTATAACGTTTATAAATGGTCATAGGACTTGCATTGTGTGCAATGTTAAGAATATTGAAGATGACAAGCCGCAAATAACCGATTAAATGTCGTATATTGCTGTAACATTTAGATATAAATGTATATGCAGATATAAGACATAAACAACTATATTACGACGGTAAACGATCTTATAACGATTATAAATGGTCATAGGACTTGCATTGTGTGCAATGTTAAGAATATTGAAGATGACAAGCCGCAAATAACCGATTGAATGTCGTATATTGCTGTAAGACTTAGATATAAATGTATATGCAGATTAAAGGCATTAACACCTATATTTCAACTGTAAACGATCTTATAACGGTTATAAATGGTCATAGGACATGCATTGTGTGCAATGTGAAGGATATTGACGATAACAAGCCGCAAATAACCGATAAAATGTCGCATATTACTGAAATATTATAGTTAGATATAAATGTATATGCTGATTAATGACATAAACAACTTTATTACGACTATGAACGACCTTGTATCGGTTATAAATGGTCATAGGACTTGCATTGTGTGCAATGTGAAGAATATTGAAGATGACAAGCCGCAAATAACCGATTGAATGTCGTATATTCCTGTAACACTTAGATATAAATGTATATGCAGATATAAGACATAAACAGCTATATTACGACTGCAAACGATCTTATAACGGTTATAAATGATCATAGGACATGCATTGTGTGCAATGTGAAGGATATTGACGATAACAAGCCGCAAATAACCGATAAAATGTCGCATATTACTGAAATATTATAGTTAGATATAAATGTATATGCTGATTAATGACATAAACAACTTTATTACGACTATGAACGACCTTGTATCGGTTATAAATGGTCATAGGACTTGCATTGTGTGCAATTTGAAGGATAATAACGATAACAAGCCGTATATAAACGATAAAATGTCGTATAATGCTGTAACATTTAGATATAAATGTATATGCAGATAAAAGTCAGAAACGACTATATAACGATTGTAAACGAACTTATAACAGTTATAAATGGTCATAGGACTTGTATTGCGTGCAATATGAAGAATATTGACCATGGCAAGCCGCAAATAACCGATTAAATGGCGTATATTGCTGTAACATTTAGATATAATTGTATATGCAGATAAAAGACATAAACGACTATATAACGACTGTAAACGATCTTATAACGGTTATAAATGGTCATAGGACTTGCATTGTGTGCAATGTTAAGAATATTGAAGATGACAAGCCGCAAATAACTGATTGAATGTCGTATATTGCTGTAACATTTAGATATAAATGTATATGCAGATTAAAGACATAAACAGCTATATTACCACTGCAAACGATCTTATAACGGTTATAAATGGTCATAGGACTTGCATTGTGTGCAATGTTAAGAATATTGAAGATGACAAGCCGCAAATAACCGATTAAACGTCGTTTATTGCTGTAACACTTAGATATAAATGTATATGCAGATTAAAGTCATAAACAACTATATTACGACGGTAAACGATCTTATAACGATTATAAATGGTCATAGGACTTGCATTGTGTGCAATGTTAAGAATATTGAAGATGACAAGCCGCAAATTACCGATTAAATGTCGTATATTGCTGTAACACATAGATATAAATGTATATGTAGATTAAAGACATAAACAACTATATAACGACTGTAAACGATCTTATAACGATTATAAATGGTCATAGGACTTGCATTGTGTGCAATGTTAAGAATATTGAAGATGACAAGCCGCAAATAACCGATTAAATTTCGTATATTGCTGTAACACTTAGATATAAATGTATATTCAGATTAAAGACATAAACACCTATATTACGACTCTAAACGATCTTATAACGATTATAAATGGTCATAGGACTGGCATTGTGTGCAATGTTAAGAATATTGAAGATGACAAGCCACAAATAACCGATTAAATGTAGTATATTGCTGTAACATTTAGATATAAATGTATATGCAGATAAGAGACATAAACAATTATATTACGACTGTAAACGATCTTATAACGATTATAAATGGTCATAGGACCTGCATTGTGTGCAATGTTAAGAATATTGAAGATGAGAAGTCGCAAATAACCGATTGAATGTCGTATATTCCTGTAACACTTAGATATAAATGTATATGCAGATATAAGACATAAACAACTATAATACGACGGTAAACGATCTTATAACGATTATAAATGGTCATAGGACTTGCATTGTGTGCAATGTTAAGAATATTGAAGATGACAAGCCGCAAATAACCGATTAAATGTCGTATATTCCTGTAACACTTAGATATAAATGTATATGCAGATATAAGACATAAACAACTATATTACGACGGTAAACGATCTTATAACGATTATAAATGGTCATAGGACTTGCATTGTGGGCAATGTTAAGAATATTGAAGATGAGAAGCCGCAAATAACCGATTGAATGTCGTATATTCCTGTAACACTTAGATATAAATGTATATGCAGATATAAGACATAAACAACTATATTACGACGGTAAACGATCTTATAACGATTATAAATGGTCATAGGACTTGCATTGTGTGCAATGTTAGGAATATTGAAGATGAGAAGCCGCAAATAACCGATTGAATGTCGTATATTCCTGTAACACTTAGATATAAATGTATATGCAGGTATAAGACATAAACAACTATATTACGACGGTAAACGATCTTATAACGATTATAAATGGTCATAGGACTTGCATTGTGTGCAATGTTAAGAATATTGAAGATGACAAGCCGCAAATAACCGATTAAATTTCGTATATTGCTGTAACACTTAGATATAAATGTATATTCAGATTAAAGACATAAACACCTATATTACGACTCTAAACGATCTTATAACGATTATAAATGGTCATAGGACTTGCATTGTGTGCAATGTTAAGAATATTGAAGATGGCAAGCCGCAAATAACCGACTAAATGTCGTATATTGCTGTAACATTTAGATATAAATGTATATGCAGATATAAGACATAAACAACTATATTACGACGGTAAACGATCTTATAAAGATTATAAATGGTCATAGGGCTTGCATTGTGTGCAATGTTAAGAATATTGAAGATGACAAGCCACAAATAACCGATTAAATGTAGTATATTGCTGTAACATTTAGATATAAATGTATATGCAGATAAGAGACATAAACAATTATATTACGACTGTAAACGATCTCATAACGATTATAAATGGTCATAGGACTTGCATTGTGTGCAATGTTAAGAATATTGAAGATGACAAGCCGCAAATAACCGATTATATGTCGTATATTGCTGTAACACTTAGATATAAATGTATATGCAGATTAAAGACATAAACAACAATATTACGACTCTAAACGATCTTATAACGGTTATAAATGGTCATAGGACTTGCATTGTGGGCAATGTTAAGAATATTGAAGATGAGAAGCCGCAAATAACCGATTGAATGTCATATATTCCTGTAACACTTAGATATAAATGTATATTCAGATTAAAGACATAAACACCTATATTACGACTCTAAACGATCTTATAACGATTATAAATGGTCATAGGACTGGCATTGTGTGCAATGTTAAGAATATTGAAGATGACAAGCCACAAATAACCGATTAAATGTAGTATATTGCTGTAACATTTAGATATAAATGTATATGCAGATAAGAGACATAAACAATTATTCTACGACTGCACACGATCTTATAACGGTTATATATGGTCATAGGACTTGCATTGTGTGCAATATGAAGAATATTGACCATGGCAAGCCGCAAATAACCGATAAAATGTCGTATAGTGCTGTAACATTTAGATATAAATGTATATGCAGATAAGGGACATAAACAATTATATTACGACTGTAAACGATCTTATAACGATTATAAATGGTCATAGGACTTTCGTTGAGTGCAATGTGAAGAATATTGAAGATGACAAGCCGCAAATAACCGATTAAATGTCGTATATTGCTGTAACATTTAGATATAAATATATATGCAGATATAAGACATAAACAACTATATTACGACGGTAAACGATCTTATAACGATTATAAATGGTCATAGGACTTGCATTGTGTGCAATGTTAAGAATATTGAAGATGACAAGCCGCAAATAACCGATTAAATGTCGTATATTGCTGTAACATTTAGATATAAATGTATATGCAGATAAGAGACATAAACAATTATATTACGACTGTAAACGATCTTATAACGATTATAAATGGTCATAGGACTTGCATTGTGTGCAATGTGAAGAATATGGACGTTGGCAAGCCGCAAATAACCGATTAAATGTCGTATATTGCTGTAACATTTAGATATAAATGTATATGCAGATATAAAACATAAACGACTACATTACGACGGTAAACGATCTTATAACAATTATAAATGGTCATAGGACTTGCATTGTGTGCAATATGAAGAATATTGACCATGGCAAGCCGCAGATAACCGATAAAATGTCGTATATTGTTGTAACACTTAGATATAAATGTATATGCAGATAAGAGACATAAACAATTATTCTACGACTGCACACGATCTTATAACGGTTATATATGGTCATAGGACTTGCATTGTGTGCAATATGAAGAATATTGACCATGGCAAGCCGCAAATAACCGATAAAATGTCGTATAGTGCTGTAACATTTAGATATAAATGTATATGCAGATAAGGGACATAAACAATTATATTACGACTGTAAACGATCTTATAACGATTATAAATGGTCATAGGACTTGCATTGTGTGCAATGTTAAGAATATTGAAGATGACAAGCCGCAAATAACCGATTAAATGTCGTATAATGCTGTAACATTTAGATATAAATGTATATGCAGATAAAAGTCAGAAACGACTATATAACGATTGTAAACGAACTTATAACAGTTATAAATGGTCATTGGACTTGTATTGCGTGCAATATGAAGAATATTGACCATGGCAAGCCGCAAATAACCGATTAAATGGCGTATATTGCTGTAACATTTAGATATAAATGTACATGCAGATTAAGACATAAACAACTATATTACGACTGCAAACTATCTTATAACGGTTATAAAAGTTCACAGGACTTGCATTGTGTGCAATGTTAAGAATATTGAAGATGACAAGCCGCAAATAACCGATTAAATTTCGTATATTGCTGTAACACTTAGATATAAATGTACATGCAGATTAAAGACATAAACAACTATATTACGACGGTAAACGATCTTATAACGTTTATAAATGGTTATAGGACTTGCATTGCGTGCAATATGAAGAATATTGACCATGGCAAGCCGCAAATAACCGATTAAATGGCGTATATTGCTGTAACATTTAGATATAAATGTATATGCAGATAAGAGACATAAACAATTATATTACGACTGTAAACGATCTTATAACGATTATAAAAGGTCATAGGACTTGCATTGTGTGCAATGTTAAGAATATTGAAGATGACAAGCCGCAAATAACCGATTGAATGTCGTATATTGCTGTAACACTTAGATATAAATGTATATGCAGATTAAAGACATAAACGACTCTAAAACGGCTGTAATCGATCTTATAACGTTTATAAATGGTCATAGGACTTGCATTGTGTGCAATGTGAAGAATATGGACGTTGGCAAGCCGCAAATAACCGATTAAATGTCGTATATTGCTGTAACATTTAGATATTAATGTATATGCAGATATAAAACATAAACGACTACATTACGACGGTAAACGATCTTATAACAATTATAAATGGTCATAGGACTTGCATTGTGTGCAATATGAAGAATATTGACCATGGCAAGCCGCAAATAACCGATAAAATGTCGTATATTGCTGTAACACTTAGATATAAATTTATATGCAGATTAAAGACATAAACAACAATATTACGACTCTAAACATTCTTATAACGGTTATAAATGGTCATAGGACTTGCATTGTGTGCAATGTGAAGAATATTGAAGATGACAAGCCGCAAATAACCGATTAAATGTCGTATATTCCTGTAACACTTAGATATAAATGTATATGCAGATATAAGACATAAACAACTGTATTACGACGGTAAACGATCTTATAACGATTATAAATGGTCATAGGACTTGCATTGTGTGCAATGTTAAGAATATTGAAGATGACAAGCCGCAAATAACCGATTAAATGTCGTATATTGCTGTAACACTTATATATAAATGTATATGCAGATAAGAGACATAAACAATTATTCTACGACTGCACACGATCTTATAACGGTTATATATGGTCATAGGACTTGCATTGTGTGCAATATGAAGAATATTGACCATGGCAAGCCGCAAATAACCGATAAAATGTCGTATAGTGCTGTAACATTTAGATATAAATGTATATGCAGATAAGGGACATAAACAATTATATTACGACTGTAAACGATCTTATAACGATTATAAATGGTCATAGGACTTTCGTTGAGTGCAATGTGAAGAATATTGAAGATGACAAGCCGCAAATAACCGATTAAATGTCGAATATTGCTGTAACATTTAGATATAAATATATATGCAGATATAAGACATAAACAACTATATTACGACGGTAAACGATCTTATAACGATTATAAATGGTCATAGGACTTGCATTGTGTGCAATGTTAAGAATATTGAAGATGACAAGCCGCAAATAACCGATTAAATGTCGTATATTGCTGTAACATTTAGATATAAATGTATATGCAGATAAGAGACATAAACAATTATATTACGACTGTAAACGATCTTATAACGATTATAAATGGTCATAGGACTTGCATTGTGTGCAATGTTAAGAATATTGAAGATGGCAAGCCGCAAATAACCGACTAAATGTCGTATATTGCTGTAACATTTAGATATAAATGTATATGCAGATATAAGACATAAACAACTATATTACGACGGTAAACGATCTTATAAAGATTATAAATGGTCATAGGGCTTGCATTGTGTGCAATGTTAAGAATATTGAAGATGACAAGCCACAAATAACCGATTAAATGTAGTATATTGCTGTAACATTTAGATATAAATGTATATGCAGATAAGAGACATAAACAATTATATTACGACTGTAAACGATCTCATAACGATTATAAATGGTCATAGGACTTGCATTGTGTGCAATGTTAAGAATATTGAAGTTGACAAGCCGCAAATAACCGATTAAAATTCGTATATTGCTGTAACACTTAGATATAAATGTATATTCAGATTAAAGACATAAACACCTATATTACGACTCTAAACGATCTTATAACGATTATAAATGGTCATAGGACTTGCATTGTGTGCAATGTTAAGAATATTGAAGATGACAAGCCGCAAATAACCGATTATATGTCGTATATTGCTGTAACACTTAGATATAAATGTATATGCAGATTAAAGACATAAACAACAATATTACGACTCTAAACGATCTTATAACGGTTATAAATGGTCATAGGACTTGCATTGTGGGCAATGTTAAGAATATTGAAGATGAGAAGCCGCAAATAACCGATTGAATGTCATATATTCCTGTAACACTTAGATATAAATGTATATTCAGATTAAAGACATAAACACCTATATTACGACTCTAAACGATCTTATAACGATTATAAATGGTCATAGGACTGGCATTGTGTGCAATGTTAAGAATATTGAAGATGACAAGCCACAAATAACCGATTAAATGTAGTATATTGCTGTAACATTTAGATATAAATGTATATGCAGATAAGAGACATAAACAATTATTCTACGACTGCACACGATCTTATAACGGTTATATATGGTCATAGGACTTGCATTGTGTGCAATATGAAGAATATTGACCATGGCAAGCCGCAAATAACCGATAAAATGTCGTATAGTGCTGTAACATTTAGATATAAATGTATATGCAGATAAGGGACATAAACAATAATATTACGACTGTAAACGATCTTATAACGATTATAAATGGTCATAGGACTTTCGTTGAGTGCAATGTGAAGAATATTGAAGATGACAAGCCGCAAATAACCGATTAAATGTCGTATATTGCTGTAACACTTAGATATAAATGTATATGCAGATAAGAGACATAAACAATTATATTACGACTGTAAACGATCTTATAACGATTATAAATGGTCATAGGACTTTCGTTGAGTGCAATGTGAAGAATATTGAAGATGACAAGCCGCAAATAACCGATTAAATGTCGTATATTGCTGTAACATTTTGATATAAATATATATGCAGATATAAGACATAAACAACTACATTACGACGGTAAACGATCTTATAACAATTATAAATGGTCATAGGACTTGCATTGTGTGCAATATGAAGAATATTGACCATGGCAAGCCGCAAATAACCGATAAAATGTCGTATATTGCTGTAACACTTAGATATAAATGTATATGCAGATTAAAGACATAAACAACAATATTACGACTCTAAACGATCTTATAACGGTTATAAATGGTCATAGGACTTGCATTGTGTGCAATGTGAAGAATATTGAAGATGACAAGCCGCAAATAACCGATTAAATGTCGTATATTCCTGTAACACTTAGATATAAATGTATAGGCAGATATAAGACATAAACAACTGTATTCCGACGGTAAACGATCTTATAACGATTATAAATGGTCATAGGACTTGCATTGTGTGCAATGTTAAGAATATTGAAGATGACAAGCCGCAAATAACCGATTAAATGTCGTATATTGCTGTAACACTTAGATATAAATGTATATGCAGATTAAAGACATAAACAACAATATTACGTCTCTAAACGATCTTATAACGGTTATAAATGGTCATAGGACTTGCATTGTGGGCAATGTTAAGAATATTGAAGATGAGAAGCCGCAAATAACCGATTGAATGTCATATATTCCTGTAACACTTAGATATAAATGTATATTCAGATTAAAGACATAAACACCTATATTACGACTCTAAACGATCTTATAACGATTATAAATGGTCATAGGACTGGCATTGTGTGCAATGTTAAGAATATTGAAGATGACAAGCCACAAATAACCGATTAAATGTAGTATATTGCTGTAACATTTAGATATAAATGTATATGCAGATAAGAGACATAAACAATTATTCTACGACTGCACACGATCTTATAACGGTTATATATGGTCATAGGACTTGCATTGTGTGCAATATGAAGAATATTGACCATGGCAAGCCGCAAATAACCGATAAAATGTCGTATAGTGCTGTAACATTTAGATATAAATGTATATGCAGATAAGGGACATAAACAATTATATTACGACTGTAAACGATCTTATAACGATTATAAATGGTCATAGGACTTTCGTTGAGTGCAATGTGAAGAATATTGAAGATGACAAGCCGCAAATAACCGATTAAATGTCGTATATTGCTGTAACATTTAGATATAAATATATATGCAGATATAAGACATAAACAACTATATTACGACGGTAAACGATCTTATAACGATTATAAATGGTCATAGGACTTGCATTGTGTGCAATGTTAAGAATATTGAAGATGACAAGCCGCAAATAACCGATTAAATGTCGTATATTGCTGTAACATTTAGATATAAATGTATATGCAGATAAGAGACATAAACAATTATATTACGACTGTAAACGATCTTATAACGATTATAAATGGTCATAGGACTTGCATTGTGTGCAATGTGAAGAATATGGACGTTGGCAAGCCGCAAATAACCGATTAAATGTCGTATATTGCTGTAACATTTAGATATAAATGTATATGCAGATATAAAACATAAACGACTACATTACGACGGTAAACGATCTTATAACAATTATAAATGGTCATAGGACTTGCATTGTGTGCAATATGAAGAATATTGACCATGGCAAGCCGCAGATAACCGAAAAAATGTCGTATATTGTTGTAACACTTAGATATAAATGTATATGCAGATAAGAGACATAAACAATTATTCTACGACTGCACACGATCTTATAACGGTTATATATGGTCATAGGACTTGCATTGTGTGCAATGTTAAGAATATTGAAGATGACAAGCCGCAAATAACCGATTAAATTTCGTATATTGCTGTAACACTTAGATATAAATGTACATGCAGATTAAAGACATAAACAACTATAATACGACGGTAAACGATCTTATAACGTTTATAAATGGTCATAGGACTTGCATTGCGTGCAATATGAAGAATATTGACCATGGCAAGCCGCAAATAACCGATTAAATGGCGTATATTGCTGTAACATTTAGATATAAATGTATATGCAGATAAGAGACATAAACAATTATATTACGACTGTAAACGATCTTATAACGATTATAAAAGGTCATAGGACTTGCATTGTGTGCAATGTTAAGAATATTGAAGATGACAAGCCGCAAATAACCGATTGAATGTCGTATATTGCTGTAACACTTAGATATAAATGTATATGCAGATTAAAGACATAAACGACTTTATAACGGCTGTAATCGATCTTATAACGTTTATAAATGGTCATAGGACTTGCATTGTGTGCAATGTGAAGAATATGGACGTTGGCAAGCCGCAAATAACCGATTAAATGTCGTATATTGCTGTAACATTTAGATATAAATGTATATGCAGATATAAAACATAAACGACTACATTACGACGGTAAACGATCTTATAACAATTATAAATGGTCATAGGACTTGCATTGTGTGCAATATGAAGAATATTGACCATGGCAAGCCGCAAATAACCGATAAAATGTCGTATATTGCTGTAACACTTAGATATAAATTTATATGCAGATTAAAGACATAAACTACAATATTACGACTCTAAACATTCTTATAACGGTTATAAATGGTCATAGGACTTGCATTGTGTGCAATGTGAAGAATATTGAAGATGACAAGCCGCAAATAACCGATTAAATGTCGTATATTCCTGTAACACTTAGATATAATTGTATATGCAGATATAAGACATAAACAACTGTATTACGACGGTAAACGATCTTATAACGATTATAAATGGTCATAGGACTTGCATTGTGTGCAATGTTAAGAATATTGAAGATGACAAGCCGCAAATAACCGATTAAATGTCGTATATTGCTGTAACACTTAGATATAAATGTATATGCAGATTAAAGACATAAACAACAATATTACGTCTCTAAACGATCTTATAACGGTTATAAATGGTTATAGGACTTGCATTGTGGGCAATGTTAAGAATATTGAAGATGAGAAGCCGCAAATAACCGATTGAATGTCATATATTCCTGTAACACTTAGATATAAATGTATATTCAGATTAAAGACATAAACACCTATATTACGACTCTAAACGATCTTATAACGATTATAAATGGTCATAGGACTGGCATTGTGTGCAATGTTAAGAATCTTGAAGATGACAAGCCACAAATAACCGATTAAATGTAGTATATTGCTGTAACATTTAGATATAAATGTATATGCAGATAAGAGACATAAACAATTATTCTACGACTGCACACGATCTTATAACGGTTATATATGGTCATAGGACTTGCATTGTGTGCAATATGAAGAATATTGACCATGGCAAGCCGCAAATAACCGATAAAATGTCGTATAGTGCTGTAACATTTAGATATAAATGTATATGCAGATAAGGGACATAAACAATTATATTACGACTGTAAACGATCTTATAACGATTATAAATGGTCATAGGACTTTCGTTGAGTGCAATGTGAAGAATATTGAAGATGACAAGCCGCAAATAACCGATTAAATGTCGTATATTGCTGTAACATTTAGATATAAATGTATATGCAGATAAGAGACATAAACAATTATATTACGACTGTAAACGATCTTATAACGATTATAAATGGTCATAGGACTTGCATTGTGTGCAATGTGACGAATATGGACGTTGGCAAGCCGCAAATAACCGATTAAATGTCGTATATTGCTGTAACATTTAGATATAAATGTATATGCAGATATAAAACATAAACGACTACATTACGACGGTAAACGATCTTATAACAATTATAAATGGTCATAGGACTTGCATTGTGTGCAATATGAAGAATATTGACCATGGCAAGCCGCAGATAACCGATAAAATGTCGTATATTGTTGTAACACTTAGATATAAATGTATATGCAGATAAGAGACATAAACAATTATTCTACGACTGCACACGATCTTATAACGGTTATATATGGTCATAGGACTTGCATTGTGTGCAATATGAAGAATATTGACCATGGCAAGCCGCAAATAACCGATAAAATGTCGTATAGTGCTGTAACATTTAGATATAAATGTATATGCAGATAAGGGACATAAACAATTATATTACGACTGTAAACGATCTTATAACGATTATAAATGGTCATAGGACTTGCATTGTGTGCAATGTGAAGAATATTGAAGATGACAAGCTGCAAATAACCGATTGAATGTCATATATTCCTGTAACACTTTGATATAAATGTATATTCAGATTAAAGACATAAACACCTATATTACGACTCTAAACGATCTTATAACGATTATAAATGGTCATAGGACTGGCATTGTGTGCAATGTTAAGAATATTGAAGATGACAAGCCACAAATAACCGATTAAATGTAGTATATTGCTGTAACATTTAGATATAAATGTATATGCAGATAAGAGACATAAACAATTATTCTACGACTGCACACGATCTTATAACGGTTATATATGGTCATAGGACTTGCATTGTGTGCAATATGAAGAATATTGACCATGGCAAGCCGCAAATAACCGATAAAATGTCGTATAGTGCTGTAACATTTAGATATAAATATATATGCAGATAAGGGACATAAACAATTATATTACGACTGTAAACGATCTTATAACGATTATAAATGGTCATAGGACTTTCGTTGAGTGCAATGTGAAGAATATTGAAGATGACAAGCCGCAAATAACCGATTAAATGTCGTATATTGCTGTAACATTTAGATATAAATATATATGCAGATATAAGACATAAACAACTATATTACGACGGTAAACGATCTTATAACGATTATAAATGGTCATAGGACTTGCATTGTGTGCAATGTTAAGAATATAGAAGATGACAAGCCGCAAATAACCGATTAAATGTCGTATATTGCTGTAACATTTAGATATAAATGTATATGCAGATAAGAGACATAAACAATTATATTACGACTGTAAACGATCTTATAACGATTATAAATGGTCATAGGACTTGCATTGTGTGCAATGTGAAGAATATGGACGTTGGCAAGCCGCAAATAACCGATAAAATGTCGTATAGTGCTGTAACATTTAGATATAAATGTATATGCAGATAAGGGACATAAACAATTATATTACGACTGTAAACGATCTTATAACGATTATAAATGGTCATAGGACTTGCATTGTGTGCAATGTGAAGAATATTGAAGATGACAAGCTGCAAATAACCGATTGAATGTCATATATTCCTGTAACACTTTGATATAAATGTATATTCAGATTAAAGACATAAACACCTATATTACGACTCTAAACGATCTTATAACGATTATAAATGGTCATAGGACTGGCATTGTGTGCAATGTTAAGAATATTGAAGATGACAAGCCACAAATAACCGATTAAATGTAGTATATTGCTGTAACATTTAGATATAAATGTATATGCAGATAAGAGACATAAACAATTATTCTACGACTGCACACGATCTTATAACGGTTATATATGGTCATAGGACTTGCATTGTGTGCAATATGAAGAATATTGACCATGGCAAGCCGCAAATAACCGATAAAATGTCGTATAGTGCTGTAACATTTAGATATAAATATATATGCAGATAAGGGACATAAACAATTATATTACGACTGTAAACGATCTTATAACGATTATAAATGGTCATAGGACTTTCGTTGAGTGCAATGTGAAGAATATTGAAGATGACAAGCCGCAAATAACCGATTAAATGTCGTATATTGCTGTAACATTTAGATATAAATATATATGCAGATATAAGACATAAACAACTATATTACGACGGTAAACGATCTTATAACGATTATAAATGGTCATAGGACTTGCATTGTGTGCAATGTTAAGAATATTGAAGATGACAAGCCGCAAATAACCGATTAAATGTCGTATATTGCTGTAACATTTAGATATAAATGTATATGCAGATAAGAGACATAAACAATTATATTACGACTGTAAACGATCTTATAACGATTATAAATGGTCATAGGACTTGCATTGTGTGCAATGTGAAGAATATGGACGTTGGCAAGCCGCAAATAACCGATTAAATGTCGTATATTGCTGTAACATTTAGATATAAATGTATATGCAGATATAAAACATAAACGACTACATTACGACGGTAAACGATCTTATAATGTTTATAAATGGTCATAGGACTTGCATTGCGTGCAATATGAAGAATATTGACCATGGCAAGCCGCAAATAACCGATTAAATGGCGTATATTGCTGTAACATTTAGATATAAATGTATATGCAGATAAGAGACATAAACAATTATATTACGACTGTAAACGATCTTATAACGATTATAAAAGGTCATAGGACTTTCGTTGAGTGCAATGTGAAGAATATTGAAGATGACAAGCCGCAAATAACCGATTAAATGTCGTATATTGCTGTAACATTTAGATATAAATATATATGCAGATATAAGACATAAACAACTATATTACGACGGTAAACGATCTTATAACGATTATAAATGGTCATAGGACTTGCATTGTGTGCAATGTTAAGATTATTGAAGATGACAAGCCGCAAATAACCGATTAAATGTCGTATATTGCTGTAACATTTAGATATAAATGTATATGCAGATAAGAGACATAAACAATTATATTACGACTGTAAACGATCTTATAACGATTATAAATGGTCATAGGACTTGCATTGTGTGCAATGTGAAGAATATGGACGTTGGCAAGCCGCAAATAACCGATTAAATGTCGTATATTGCTGTAACATTTAGATATAAATGTATATGCAGATATAAAACATAAACGACTACATTACGACGGTAAACGATCTTATAACAATTATAAATGGTCATAGGACTTGCATTGTGTGCAATATGAAGAATATTGACCATGGCAAGCCGCAGATAACCGATAAAATGTCGTATATTGTTGTAACACTTAGAAATAAATGTATATGCAGATAAGAGACATAAACAATTATTCTACGACTGCACACGATCTTATAACGGTTATATATGGTCATAGGACTTGCATTGTGTGCAATATGAAGAATATTGACCATGGCAAGCCGCAAATAACCGATAAAATGTCGTATAGTGCTGTAACATTTAGATATAAATGTATATGCAGATAAGGGACATAAACAATTATATTACGACTGTAAACGATCTTATAACGATTATAAATGGTCATAGGACTTGCATTGTGTGCAATGTTAAGAATATTGAAGATGACAAGCCGCAAATAACCGATTAAATGTCGTATAATGCTGTAACATTTAGATATAAATGTATATGCAGATAAAAGTCAGAAACGACTATATAACGATTGTAAACGAACTTATAACAGTTATAAATGGTCATTGGACTTGTATTGCGTGCAATATGAAGAATATTGACCATGGCAAGCCGCAAATAACCGATTAAATGGCGTATATTGCTGTAACATTTAGATATAAATGTACATGCAGATTAAGACATAAACAACTATATTACGACTGCAAACGATCTTATAACGGTTATAAAAGTTCACAGGACTTGCATTGTGTGCAATGTTAAGAATATTGAAGATGACAAGCCGCAAATAACCGATTAAATTTCGTATATTGCTGTAACACTTAGATATAAATGTACATGCAGATTAAAGACATAAACAACTATATTACGACGGTAAACGATCTTATAACGTTTATAAATGGTCATAGGACTTGCATTGCGTGCAATATGAAGAATATTGACCATGGCAAGCCGCAAATAACCGATTAAATGGTGTATATTGCTGTAACATTTAGATATAAATGTATATGCAGATAAGAGACATAAACAATTATATTACGACTGTAAACGATCTTATAACGATTATAAAAGGTCATAGGACTTGCATTGTGTGCAATGTTAAGAATATTGAAGATGACAAGCCGCAAATAACCGATTGAATGTCGTATATTGCTGTAACACTTAGATATAAATGTATATGCAGATTAAAGACATAAACGACTCTATAACGGCTGTAATCGATCTTATAACGTTTATAAATGGTCATAGGACTTGCATTGTGTGCAATGTGAAGAATATGGACGTTGGCAAGCCGCAAATAACCGATTAAATGTCGTATATTGCTGTAACATTTAGATATAAATGTATATGCAGATATAAAACATAAACGACTACATTACGACGGTAAACGATCTTATAACAATTATAAATGGTCGTAGGACTTGCATTGTGTGCAATATGAAGAATATTGCCCATGGCAAGCCGCAAATAACCGATAAAATGTCGTATATTGCTGTAACACTTAGATATAAATGTATATGCAGATTAAAGACATAAACAACAATATTACGACTCTAAACGATCTTATAACGGTTATAAATGGTCATAGGACTTGCATTGTGTGCAATATGAAGAATATTGACCATGGCAAGCCGCAAATAACCGATTAAATGGCGTATATTGCTGTAACATTTAGATATAAATGTATATGCAGATAAGAGACATAAACAATTATATTACGACTGTAAACGATCTTATAACGATTATAAAAGGTCATAGGACTTGCATTGTGTGCAATGTTAAGAATATTGAAGATGACAAGCCGCAAATAACCGATTGAATGTCGTATATTGCTGTAACATTTAGATATAAATATATATGCAGATATAAGACATAAACAACTATATTACGACGGTAAACGATCTTATAACGATTATAAATGGTCATAGGACTTGCATTGTGTGCAATGTTAAGAATATTGAAGATGACAAGCCGCAAATAACCGATTAAATGTCGTATATTGCTGTAACATTTAGATATAAATGTATATGCAGATAAGAGACATAAACAATTATATTACGACTGTAAACGATCTTATAACGATTATAAATGGTCATAGGACTTGCATTGTGTGCAATGTGAAGAATATGGACGTTGGCAAGCCGCAAATAACCGATTAAATGTCGTATATTGCTGTAACATTTAGATATAAATGTATATGCAGATATAAAACATAAACGACTACATTACGACGGTAAACGATCTTATAACAATTATAAATGGTCGTAGGACTTGCATTGTGTGCAATATGAAGAATATTGACCATGGCAAGCCGCAAATAACCGATAAAATGTCGTATATTGCTGTAACACTTAGATATAAATGTATATGCAGATTAAAGACATAAACAACAATATTACGACTGCACACGATCTTATAACGGTTATATATGGTCATAGGACTTGCATTGTGTGCAATATGAAGAATATTGACCATGGCAAGCCGCAAATAACCGATAAAATGTCGTATAGTGCTGTAACATTTAGATATAAATATATATGCAGATAAGGGACATAAACAATTATATTACGACTGTAAACGATCTTATAACGATTATAAATGGTCATAGGACTTTCGTTGAGTGCAATGTGAAGAATATTGAAGATGACAAGCCGCAAATAACCGATTAAATGTCGTATATTGCTGTAACATTTAGATATAAATATATATGCAGATATAAGACATAAACAACTATATTACGACGGTAAACGATCTTATAACGATTATAAATGGTCATAGGACTTGCATTGTGTGCAATGTTAAGAATATTGAAGATGACAAGCCGCAAATAACCGTTTAAATGTCGTATATTGCTGTAACATTTAGATATAAATGTATATGCAGATAAGAGACATAAACAATTATATTACGACTGTAAACGATCTTATAACGATTATAAATGGTCATAGGACTTGCATTGTGTGCAATGTGAAGAATATGGACGTTGGCAAGCCGCAAATAACCGATTAAATGTCGTATATTGCTGTAACATTTAGATATAAATGTATATGCAGATATAAAACATAAACGACTACATTACGACGGTAAACGATCTTATAACGGTTATAAATGGTCATAGGACTTGCATTGCGTGCAATATGAAGAATATTGACCATGGCAAGCCGCAAATAACCGATTAAATGGCGTATATTGCTGTAACATTTAGATATAAATGTATATGCAGATAAGAGACATAAACAATTATATTACGACTGTAAACGATCTTATAACGATTATAAAAGGTCATAGGACTTGCATTGTGTGCAATGTTAAGAATATTGAAGATGACAAGCCGCAAATAACCGATTGAATGTCGTATATTGCTGTAACACTTAGATATAAATGTATATGCAGATTAAAGACATAAACGACTCTATAACGGCTGTAATCGATCTTATAACGTTTATAAATGGTCATAGGACTTGCATTGTGTGCAATGTGAAGAATATGGACGTTGGCAAGCCGCAAATAACCGATTAAATGTCGTATATTGCTGTAACATTTAGATATAAATGTATATGCAGATATAAAACATAAACGACTACATTACGACGGTAAACGATCTTATAACAATTATAAATGGTCATAGGACTTGCATTGTGTGCAATATGAAGAATATTGACCATGGCAAGCCGCAGATAACCGATAAAATGTCGTATATTGTTGTAACACTTAGATATAAATTTATATGCAGATTAAAGACATAAACAACAATATTACGACTCTAAACGATCTTATAACGGTTATAAATGGTCATAGGACTTGCATTGTGTGCAATGTGAAGAATATTGAAGATGACAAGCCGCAAATAACCGATTAAATGTCGTATATTCCTGTAACACTTAGATATAAATGTATATGCAGATATAAGACATAAACAACTGTATTACGACGGTAAACGATCTTATAACGATTATAAATGGTCATAGGACTTGCATTGTGTGCAATGTTAAGAATATTGAAGATGACAAGCCGCAAATAACCGATTAAATGTCGTATATTGCTGTAACATTTAGATATAAATATATATGCAGATATAAGACATAAACAACTATATTACGACGGTAAACGATCTTATAACGATTATAAATGGTCATAGGACTTGCATTGTGTGCAATGTTAAGAATATTGAAGATGACAAGCCGCAAATAACCGATTAAATGTCGTATATTGCTGTAACATTTAGATATAAATGTATATGCAGATAAGAGACATAAACAATTATATTACGACTGCAAACGATCTTATAACGATTATAAATGGTCATAGGACTTGCATTGTGTGCAATGTGAAGAATATGGACGTTGGCAAGCCGCAAATAACCGATTAAATGTCGTATAGTGCTGTAACATTTAGATATAAATGTATATGCAGATAAGGGACATAAACAATTATATTACGACTGTAAACTATCTTATAACGATTATAAATGGTCATAGGACTTTCGTTGAGTGCAATGTGAAGAATATTGAAGATGACAAGCCGCAAATAACCGATTAAATGTCGTATATTGCTGTAACATTTAGATATAAATATATATGCAGATATAAGATATAAACAACTATATTACGACGGTAAACGATCTTATAACGATTATAAATGGTCATAGGACTTGCATTGTGTGCAATGTTAAGAATATTGAAGATGACAAGCCGCAAATAACCGATTAAATGTCGTATATTGCTGTAACACTTAGATATAAATGTATATGCAGATTAAAGACATAAACAACAATATTACGACTCTAAACGATCTTATAACGGTTATAAATGGTCATAGGACTTGCATTGTGGGCAATGTTAAGAATATTGAAGATGAGAAGCCGCAAATAACCGATTGAATGTCATATATTCCTGTAACACTTAGATATAAATGTATATTCAGATTAAAGACATAAACACCTATATTACGACTCTAAACGATCTTATAACGATTATAAATGGTCATAGGACTGGCATTGTGTGCAATGTTAAGAATCTTGAAGATGACAAGCCACAAATACCCGATTAAATGTAGTATATTGCTGTAACATTTAGATATAAATGTATATGCAGATAAGAGACATAAACAATTATTCTACGACTGCACACGATCTTATAACGGTTATATATGGTCATAGGACTTGCATTGTGTGCAATATGAAGAATATTGACCATGGCAAGCCGCAAATAACCGATAAAATGTCGTATAGTGCTGTAACATTTAGATATAAATGTATATGCAGATAAGGGACATAAACAATTATATTACGACTGTAAACGATCTTATAACGATTATAAATGGTCATAGGACTTTCGTTGAGTGCAATGTGAAGAATATTGAAGATGACAAGCCGCAAATAACCGATTAAATGTCGTATATTGCTGTAACATTTAGATATAAATATATATGCAGATATAAGACATAAACAACTATATTACGACGGTAAACGATCTTATAACGATTATAAATGGTCATAGGACTTGCATTGTGTGCAATGTTAAGATTATTGAAGATGACAAGCCGCAAATAACCGATTAAATGTCGTATATTGCTGTAACATTTAGATATAAATGTATATGCAGATAAGAGACATAAACAATTATATTACGACTGTAAACGATCTTATAACGATTATAAATGGTCATAGGACTTGCATTGTGTGCAATGTGAAGAATATGGACGTTGGCAAGCCGCAAATAACCGATTAAATGTCGTATATTGCTGTAACATTTAGATATAAATGTATATGCAGATATAAAACATAAACGACTACATTACGACGGTAAACGATCTTATAACAATTATAAATGGTCATAGGACTTGCATTGTGTGCAATATGAAGAATATTGACCATGGCAAGCCGCAGATAACCGATAAAATGTCGTATATTGTTGTAACACTTAGAAATAAATGTATATGCAGATAAGAGACATAAACAATTATTCTACGACTGCACACGATCTTATAACGGTTATATATGGTCATAGGACTTGCATTGTGTGCAATATGAAGAATATTGACCATGGCAAGCCGCAAATAACCGATAAAATGTCGTATAGTGCTGTAACATTTAGATATAAATGTATATGCAGATAAGGGACATAAACAATTATATTACGACTGTAAACGATCTTATAACGATTATAAATGGTCATAGGACTTGCATTGTGTGCAATGTTAAGAATATTGAAGATGACAAGCCGCAAATAACCGATTAAATGTCGTATAATGCTGTAACATTTAGATATAATTGTATATGCAGATAAAAGTCAGAAACGACTATATAACGATTGTAAACGAACTTATAACAGTTATAAATGGTCATTGGACTTGTATTGCGTGCAATATGAAGAATATTGACCATGGCAAGCCGCAAATAACCGATTAAATGGCGTATATTGCTGTAACATTTAGATATAAATGTACATGCAGATTAAGACATAAACAACTATATTACGACTGCAAACGATCTTATAACGGTTATAAAAGTTCACAGGACTTGCATTGTGTGCAATGTTAAGAATATTGAAGATGACAAGCCGCAAATAACCGATTAAATTTCGTATATTGCTGTAACACTTAGATATAAATGTACATGCAGATTAAAGACATAAACAACTATATTACGACGGTAAACGATCTTATAACGTTTATAAATGGTCATAGGACTTGCATTGCGTGCAATATGAAGAATATTGACCATGGCAAGCCGCAAATAACCGATTAAATGGTGTATATTGCTGTAACATTTAGATATAAATGTATATGCAGATAAGAGACATAAACAATTATATTACGACTGTAAACGATCTTATAACGATTATAAAAGGTCATAGGACTTGCATTGTGTGCAATGTTAAGATTATTGAAGATGACAAGCCGCAAATAACCGATTAAATGTCGTATATTGCTGTAACATTTAGATATAAATATATATGCAGATATAAGATATAAACAACTATATTACGACGGTAAACGATCTTATAACGATTATAAATGGTCATAGGACTTGCATTGTGTGCAATGTTAAGAATATTGAAGATGACAAGCCGCAAATAACCGATTAAATGTCGTATATTGCTGTAACACTTAGATATAAATGTATATGCAGATTAAAGACATAAACAACAATATTACGACTCTAAACGATCTTATAACGGTTATAAATGGTCATAGGACTTGCATTGTGGGCAATGTTAAGAATATTGAAGATGAGAAGCCGCAAATAACCGATTGAATGTCATATATTCCTGTAACACTTAGATATAAATGTATATTCAGATTAAAGACATAAACACCTATATTACGACTCTAAACGATCTTATAACGATTATAAATGGTCATAGGTCTGGCATTGTGTGCAATGTTAAGAATCTTGAAGATGACAAGCCACAAATAACCGATTAAATGTAGTATATTGCTGTAACATTTAGATATAAATGTATATGCAGATAAGAGACATAAACAATTATTCTACGACTGCACACGATCTTATAACGGTTATATATGGTCATAGGACTTGCATTGTGTGCAATATGAAGAATATTGACCATGGCAAGCCGCAAATAACCGATAAAATGTCGTATAGTGCTGTAACATTTAGATATAAATGTATATGCAGATAAGGGACATAAACAATTATATTACGACTGTAAACGATCTTATAACGATTATAAATGGTCATAGGACTTTCGTTGAGTGCAATGTGAAGAATATTGAAGATGACAAGCCGCAAATAACCGATTAAATGTCGTATATTGCTGTAACATTTAGATATAAATATATATGCAGATATAAGACATAAACAACTATATTACGACGGTAAACGATCTTATAACGATTATAAATGGTCATAGGACTTGCATTGTGTGCAATGTTAAGATTATTGAAGATGACAAGCCGCAAATAACCGATTAAATGTCGTATATTGCTGTAACATTTAGATATAAATGTATATGCAGATAAGAGACATAAACAATTATATTACGACTGTAAACGATCTTATAACGATTATAAATGGTCATAGGACTTGCATTGTGTGCAATGTGAAGAATATGGACGTTGGCAAGCCGCAAATAACCGATTAAATGTCGTATATTGCTGTAACATTTAGATATAAATGTATATGCAGATATAAAACATAAACGACTACATTACGACGGTAAACGATCTTATAACAATTATAAATGGTCATAGGACTTGCATTGTGTGCAATATGAAGAATATTGACCATGGCAAGCCGCAGATAACCGATAAAATGTCGTATATTGTTGTAACACTTAGAAATAAATGTATATGCAGATAAGAGACATAAACAATTATTCTACGACTGCACACGATCTTATAACGGTTATATATGGTCATAGGACTTGCATTGTGTGCAATATGAAGAATATTGACCATGGCAAGCCGCAAATAACCGATAAAATGTCGTATAGTGCTGTAACATTTAGATATAAATGTATATGCAGATAAGGGACATAAACAATTATATTACGACTGTAAACGATCTTATAACGATTATAAATGGTCATAGGACTTGCATTGTGTGCAATGTTAAGAATATTGAAGATGACAAGCCGCAAATAACCGATTAAATGTCGTATAATGCTGTAACATTTAGATATAAATGTATATGCAGATAAAAGTCAGAAACGACTATATAACGATTGTAAACGAACTTATAACAGTTATAAATGGTCATTGGACTTGTATTGCGTGCAATATGAAGAATATTGACCATGGCAAGCCGCAAATAACCGATTAAATGGTGTATATTGCTGTAACATTTAGATATAAATGTATATGCAGATATAAAACATAAACGACTACATTACGACGGTAAACGATCTTATAACGGTTATAAATGGTCATAGGACTTGCATTGTGTGCAATGTGAAGAATATTGAAGATGACAAGCCGCAAATAACCGATTAAATGTCGTATATTCCTGTAACATTTAGATATAAATATATATGCAGATATAAGACATAAACAACTATATTACGACGGTAAACGATCTTATAACGATTATAAATGGTCATAGGACTTGCATTGTGTGCAATATGAAGAATATTGACCATGGCAAGCCGCAGATAACCGATAAAATGTCGTATATTGTTGTAACACTTAGATATAAATGTATATGCAGATAAGAGACATAAACAATTATTCTACGACTGCACACGATCTTATAACGGTTATATATGGTCGTAGGACTTGCATTGTGTGCAATGTTAAGAATATTGAAGATGACAAGCCGCAAATAACCGATTAAATGTCGTATATTGCTGTAACATTTAGATATAAATGTATATGCAGATAAGGGACATAAACAATTATATTACGACTGTAAACTATCTTATAACGATTATAAATGGTCATAGGACTTTCGTTGAGTGCAATGTGAAGAATATTGAAGATGACAAGCCGCAAATAACCGATTAAATGTCGTATATTGCTGTAACATTTAGATATAAATATATATGCAGATATAAGACATAAACAACTATATTACGACGGTAAACGATCTTATAACGATTATAAATGGTCATAGGACTTGCATTGTGTGCAATATGAAGAATATTGACCATGGCAAGCCGCAGATAACCGATAAAATGTCGTATATTGTTGTAACACTTAGATATAAATGTATATGCAGATAAGAGACATAAACAATTATTCTACGACTGCACACGATCTTATAACGGTTATATATGGTCATAGGACTTGCATTGTGTGCAATATGAAGAATATTGACCATGGCAAGCCGCAAATAACCGATGAAATGTCGTATAGTGCTGTAACATTTAGATATAAATGTATATGCAGATAAGGGACATAAACAATTATATTACGACTGTAAACGATCTTATAACGATTATAAATGGTCATAGGACTTGCATTGTGTGCAATGTTGAGAATATTGAAGATGACAAGCCGCAAATAACCGATTAAATGTCGTATAATGCTGTAACATTTAGATATAAATGTATATGCAGATAAAAGTCAGAAACGACTATATAACGATTGTAAACGAACTTATAACAGTTATAAATGGTCATTGGACTTGTATTGCGTGCAATATGAAGAATATTGACCATGGCAAGCCGCAAATAACCGATTAAATGGCGTATATTGCTGTAACATTTAGATATAATTGTATATGCAGATAAAAGACATAAACGACTATATAACGACTGCAAACGATCTTATAACGGTTATAAATGGTCATAGGACTTGCATTGTGTGCAATGTGAAGAATATTGAAGACGACAAGCCGCAAATAACCGATTGAATGTCGTATATTGCTGTAACACTTAGATATAAATGTATATGCAGATTAAAGACATAAACACCTATATTACGACTGTAAACGATCTTATAACGGTTATAAATGATCATAGGACATGCATTGTGTGCAATGTGAAGGATATTGACGATAACAAGCCGCAAATAACCGATAAAATGTCGCATATTACTGAAATATTATAGTTAGATATAAATGTATATGCTGATTAATGACATAAACAACTTTATTACGACTATGAACGACCTTGTATCGGTTATAAATGGTCATAGGACTTGCATTGTGTGCAATTTGAAGGATAATAACGATAACAAGCCGTATATAAACGATAAAATGTCGTATAATGCTGTAACATTTAGATATAAATGTATATGCAGATAAAAGTCAGAAACGACTATATAATGATTGTAAACGAACTTATAACAGTTATAAATGGTCATAGGACTTGTATTGCGTGCAATATGAAGAATATTGACCATGGCAAGCCGCAAATAACCGATTAAATGGCGTATATTGCTGTAACATTTAGATATAATTGTATATGCAGATAAAAGACATAAACGACTATATAACGACTGTAAACGATCTTATAACGGTTATAAATGGTCATAGGACTTGCATTGTGTGCAATGTTAAGAATATTGAAGATGACAAGCCGCAAATAACTGATTGAATGTCGTATATTGCTGTAACATTTAGATATAAATGTATATGCAGATTAAAGACATAAACAGCTGTATTACCACTGCAAACGATCTTATAACGGTTATAAATGGTCATAGGACTTGCATTGTGTGCAATGTTAAGAATATTGAAGATGACAAGCCGCAAATAACCGATTAAATGTCGTATATTGCTGTAACATTTAGATATAAATGTATATGCAGATAAGAGACATAAACAATTATATTACGACTGCAAACGATCTTATAACAATTATAAATGGTCATAGGACTTGCATTGTGTGCAATATGAAGAATATTGACCATGGCAAGCCGCAGATAACCGATAAAATGTCGTATATTGTTGTAACACTTAGATATAAATGTATATGCAGATAAGAGACATAAACAATTATTCTACGACTGCACACGATCTTATAACGGTTATATATGGTCATAGGACTTGCATTGTGTGCAATATGAAGAATATTGACCATGGCAAGCCGCAAATAACCGATGAAATGTCGTATAGTGCTGTAACATTTAGATATAAATGTATATGCAGATAAGGGACATAAACAATTATATTACGACTGTAAACGATCTTATAACGATTATAAATGGTCATAGGACTTGCATTGTGTGCAATGTTGAGAATATTGAAGATGACAAGCCGCAAATAACCGATTAAATGTCGTATAATGCTGTAACATTTAGATATAAATGTATATGCAGATAAAAGTCAGAAACGACTATATAACGATTGTAAACGAACTTATAACAGTTATAAATGGTCATTGGACTTGTATTGCGTGCAATATGAAGAATATTGACCATGGCAAGCCGCAAATAACCGATTAAATGGCGTATATTGCTGTAACATTTAGATATAATTGTATATGCAGATAAAAGACATAAACGACTATATAACGACTGCAAACGATCTTATAACGGTTATAAATGGTCATAGGACTTGCATTGTGTGCAATGTGAAGAATATTGAAGACGACAAGCCGCAAATAACCGATTGAATGTCGTATATTGCTGTAACACTTAGATATAAATGTATATGCAGATTAAAGACATAAACACCTATATTACGACTGTAAACGATCTTATAACGGTTATAAATGATCATAGGACATGCATTGTGTGCAATGTGAAGGATATTGACGATAACAAGCCGCAAATAACCGATAAAATGTCGCATATTACTGAAATATTATAGTTAGATATAAATGTATATGCTGATTAATGACATAAACAACTTTATTACGACTATGAACGACCTTGTATCGGTTATAAATGGTCATAGGACTTGCATTGTGTGCAATTTGAAGGATAATAACGATAACAAGCCGTATATAAACGATAAAATGTCGTATAATGCTGTAACATTTAGATATAAATGTATATGCAGATAAAAGTCAGAAACGACTATATAACGATTGTAAACGAACTTATAACAGTTATAAATGGTCATAGGACTTGTATTGCGTGCAATATGAAGAATATTGACCATGGCAAGCCGCAAATAACCGATTAAATGGCGTATATTGCTGTAACATTTAGATATAAATGTATATGCAGATAAGAGACATAAACAATTATTCTACGACTGCACACGATCTTATAACGGTTATAAATGGTCATAGGACTTGCATTGTGTGCAATGTTAAGAATATTGAAGATGACAAGCCGCAAATAACTGATTGAATGTCGTATATTGCTGTAACATTTAGATATAAATGTATATGCAGATTAAAGACATAAACACCTATATTACGACTCTAAACGATCTTATAACGATTATAAATGGTCATAGGACTGGCATTGTGTGCAATGTTAAGAATATTGAAGATGACAAGCCACAAATAACCGATTAAATGTAGTATATTGCTGTAACATTTAGATATAAATGTATATGCAGATAAGAGGCATAAACAATCATATTACGACTGTAAACGATCTTATAACGATTATAAATGGTCATAGGACCTGCATTGTGTGCAATGTTAAGAATATTGAAGATGAGAAGCCGCAAATAACCGATTGAATGTCGTATATTCCTGTAACACTTAGATATAAATGTATATGCAGATATAAGACATAAACAGCTATATTACGACTGCAAACAATCTTATAACGGTTATAAATGATCATAGGACATGCATTGTGTGCAATGTGAAGGATATTGACGATAACAAGCCGCAAATAACCGATAAAATGTCGCATATTACTGAAATATTATAGTTAGATATAAATGTATATGCTGATTAATGACATAAACAACTTTATTACGACTATGAACGACCTTGTATCGGTTATAAATGGTCATAGGACTTGCATTGTGTGCAATTTGAAGGATAATAACGATAACAAGCCGTATATAAACGATAAAATGTCGTATAATGCTGTAACATTTAGATATAAATGTATATGCAGATAAAAGTCAGAAACGACTATATAACGATTGTAAACGAACTTATAACAGTTATAAATGGTCATAGGACTTGTATTGCGTGCAATATGAAGAATATTGACCCTGGCAAGCCGCAAATAACCGATTAAATGGCGTATATTGCTGTAACATTCAGATATAATTGTATATGCAGATAAAAGACATAAACGACTATATAACGACTGTAAACGATCTTATAACGGTTATAAATGGTCATAGGACTTGCATTGTGTGCAATGTTAAGAATATTGAAGATGACAAGCCGCAAATAACTGATTGAATGTCGTATATTGCTGTAACATTTAGATATAAATGTATATGCAGATTAAAGACATAAACAGCTATATTACCACTGCAAACGATCTTATAACGGTTATAAATGGTCATAGGACTTGCATTGTGTGCAATGTTAAGAATATTGAAGATGACAAGCCGCAAATAACCGATTAAACGTCGTTTATTGCTGTAACACTTAGATATAAATGTATATGCAGATAAGAGACATAAACAATTATATTACGACTGTAAACGATCTTATAACGATTATAAATGGTCATAGGACTTGCATTGTGTGCAATGTTAAGAATATTGAAGATGAGAAGCCGCAAATAACCGATTGAATGTCGTATATTCCTGTAACACTTAGATATAAATGTATATGCAGATATAAGACATAAACAACTATAATACGACGGTAAACGATCTTATAACGATTATAAATGGTCATAGGACTTGCATTGTGTGCAATGTTAAGAATATTGAAGATGACAAGCCACAAATAACCGATTAAATGTAGTATATTGCTGTAACATTTAGATATAAATGTATATGCAGATAAGAGACATAAACAATTATATTACGACTGTAAACGATCTTATAACGATTATAAATGGTCATAGGACTTGCATTGTGTGCAATGTTAAGAATATTGAAGATGAGAAGCCGCAAATAACCGATTGAATGTCGTATATTCCTGTAACACTTAGATATAAATGTATATGCAGATATAAGACATAAACAACTATAATACGACGGTAAACGATCTTATAACGATTATAAATGGTCATAGGACTTGCATTGTGTGCAATGTTAAGAATATTGAAGATGACAAGCCGCAAATAACCGATTAAATGTCGTATATTCCTGTAACACTTAGATATAAATGTATATGCAGATATAAGACATAAACAACTATATTACGACGGTAAACGATCTTATAACGATTATAAATGGTCATAGGACTTGCATTGTGGGCAATGTTAAGAATATTGAAGATGAGAAGCCGCAAATAACCGATTGAATGTCGTATATTCCTGTAACACTTAGATATAAATGTATATGCAGATATAAGACATAAACAACTATATTACGACGGTAAACGATCTTATAACGATTATAAATGGTCAT
The DNA here is from genome assembly GCA_963989415.1 of Cerceris ruficornis. Lineage (NCBI taxonomy): Eukaryota > Metazoa > Arthropoda > Insecta > Hymenoptera > Crabronidae > Cerceris > Cerceris ruficornis. The sequence continues at coordinate 87,775 of CAXDIW010000232.1, read as the reverse complement.
AGGACTTGCATTGTGTGCAATGTTAAGAATATTGAAGATGACAAGCCGCAAATAACCGATTGAATGTCGTATATTGCTGTAACACTTAGATATAAATGTATATGCAGATTAAAGGCATTAACACCTATATTTCAACTGTAAACGATCTTATAACGGTTATAAATGGTCATAGGACATGCATTGTGTGCAATGTGAAGGATATTGACGATAACAGGCTGCAAATAACCGATAAAATGTCGCATATTACTGAAATATTATAGTTAGATATAAATGTATATGCTGATTAATGACATAAACAACTTTATTACGACTATGAACGACCTTGTATCGGTTATAAATGGTCATAGGACTTGCATTGTGTGCAATTTGAAGGATAATAACGATAACTAGCCGTATATAAACGATAAAATGTCGTATAATGCTGTAACATTTAGATATAAATGTATATGCAGATAAAAGTCAGAAACGACTATATAACGATTGTAAACGAACTTATAACAGTTATAAATGGTCATAGGACTTGTATTGCGTGCAATATGAAGAATATTGACCATGGCAAGCCGCAAATAACCGATTAAATGGCGTATATTGCTGTAACATTTAGATATAATTGTATATGCAGATAAAAGACATAAACGACTATATAACGACTGTAAACGATCTTATAACGGTTATAAATGGTCATAGGACTTGCATTGTGTGCAATGTTAAGAATATTGAAGATGACAAGCCGCAAATAACTGATTGAATGTCGTATATTGCTGTAACATTTAGATATAAATGTATATGCAGATTAAAGACATAAACAGCTATATTACCACTGCAAACGATCTTATAACGGTTATAAATGGTCATAGGACTTGCATTGTGGGCAATGTTAAGAATATTGAAGATGACAAGCCGCAAATAACCGATTAATGTCGTATATTGCTGTAACACTTAGATATAAATGTATATGCAGATTAAAGACATAAACAACAATATTACGACTCTAAACGATCTTATAACGGTTATAAATGGTCATAGGACTTGCATTGTGTGCAATGTGAAGAATATTGAAGATGACAAGCCGCAAATAACCGATTAAATGTCGTATATTCCTGTAACACTTAGATATAAATGTATATGCAGATATAAGACATAAACAACTATATTACGACGGTAAACGACCTTATAACGATTATAAATGGTTATAGGACTTTCGTTGTGTGCAATGTGAAGAATATTGAAGATGACAAGCCGCAAATAACCGATTAAATGTCGTATATTGCTGTAACATTTAGATATAAATGTATATGCAGATATAAGACATAAACAACTATATTACGACGGTAAACGATCTTTTAACGATTATAAATGGTCATAGGACTTGCATTGTGTGCAATGTTAAGAATATTGAAGATGACAAGCCGCAAATAACCGATTAAATGTCGTATATTGCTGTAACACTTAGATATAAATGTACATGCAGATTAAAGACATAAACAACTATATTACGACTGCAAACGATCTTATAACGGTTATAAAAGTTCATAGGACTTGCATTGTGTGCAATGTTAATAATATTGAAGATGACAAGCCGCAAATAACCGATTAAATTTCGTATATTGCTGTAACACTTAGATATAAATGTACATGCAGATTAAAGACATAAACAACTGTATTACGACGGTAATCGATCTTATAACGATTATAAATGGTCATAGGACTTGCATTGTGTGCAATGTTAAGAATATTGAAGATGACAAGCCGCAAATAACCGATTAAATGTCGTATATTGCTGTAACACTTAGATATAAATGTATATGCAGATTAAAGACATAAACAACAATATTACGACTCTAAACGATCTTATAACGGTTATAAATGGTCATAGGACTTGCATTGTGTGCAATGTGAAGAATATTGAAGATGACAAGCCGCAAATAACCGATTAAATGTCGTATATTCCTGTAACACTTAGATATAAATGTATATGCAGATATAAGACATAAACAACTGTATTACGACGGTAAACGATCTTATAACGATTATAAATGGTCATAGTACTTGCATTGTGTGCAATGTTAAGAATATTGAAGATGACAAGCCGCAAATAACCGATAAAATGTCGTATATTGCTGTAACACTTAGATATAAATGTATATGCAGATTAAAGACATAAACAACAATATTACGACTCTAAACGATCTTATAACGGTTATAAATGGTCATAGGACTTGCATTGTGTGCAATGTTAAGAATATTGAAGATGAGAAGCCGCAAATAACCGATTGAATGTCGTATATTCCTGTAACACTTAGATATAAATGTATATGCAGATATAAGACATAAACAACTATAATACGACGGTAAACGATCTTATAACGATTATAAATGGTCATAGGACTTGCATTGTGTGCAATGTTAAGAATATTGAAGATGAGAAGCCGCAAATAACCGATTGAATGTCGTATATTCCTGTAACACTTAGATATAAATGTATATGCAGATATAAGACATAAACATCTATATTACGACGGTAAACGATCTTATAACGATTATAAATGGTCATAGGACTTGCATTGTGTGCAATGTTAAGAATATTGAAGATGACAAGCCGCAAATTACCGATAAAATGTCGCATATTACTGAAATATTATAGTTAGATATAAATGTATATGCTGATTAATGACATAAACAACTTTATTACGACTATGAACGACCTTGTATCGGTTATAAATGGTCATAGGACTTGCATTGTGTGCAATGTTAAGAATATTGAAGATGACAAGCCGCAAATAACCGATTAAATGTCGTATATTGCTGTAACACTTAGATATAAATGTATATGCAGATTAAAGACATAAACAACAATATTACGACTCTAAACGATCTTATAACGGTTATAAATGGTCATAGGACTTGCATTGTGTGCAATGTGAAGAATATTGAAGATGACAAGCCGCAAATAACCGATTAAATGTCGTATATTGCTGTAACATTTAGATATAATTGTATATGCAGATAAAAGACATAAACGACTATATAACAACTGTAAACAATCTTATAACGGTTATAAATGGTCATAGGACATGCATTGTGTGCAATGTGAAGAATATTGAAGATGACAAGCCGCAAATAACCGATTAAATGTCGTATATTGCTGTAACATTTAGATATAATTGTATATGCAGATAAAAGACATAAACGACTATATAACGACTGTAAACGATCTTATAACGGTTATAAATGGTCATAGGCCTTGCATTGTGTGCAATATGAAGAATATTGCCCATGGCAAGCCGCAAATAACCGATAAAATTTCGTATATTGCTATAACACTTAGATATAAATATATATGCAGATATAAGACATAAACAACTATACTACGACTATAAACGATCTTATAACGATTATAAATGGTCATAGGACTTGCATTGTGTGCAATGTTAAGAATATTGAAGATGACAAGCCGCAAATAACCGATTAAATGTCGTATATTGCTGTAACACTTAGATATAAATGTACATGCAGATATAAGACATAAACAACTATATTACGACTGCAAACGATCTTATAACGGTTATAAATGGTCATAGGACATGCATTGTGTGCAATGTGAAGAATATTGAAGATGACAAGCCGCAAATAACCGATTAAATGTCGTATATTGCTGTAACACTTAGATATAAATGTACATGCAGATATAAGACATAAACAACTATATTACGACTGCAAACGATCTTATAACGGTTATAAATGGTCATAGGACATGCATTGTGTGCAATGTGAAGAATATTGAAGATGACAAGCCGCAAATAACCGATTAAATTTCGTATATTGCTGTAACATTTAGATATAATTGTATATGCAGATAAAAGACATAAACGAGTATATAACGACTGTAAACGATCTTATAACGGTTATAAATGGTCATAGGCCTTGCATTGTAGGCAATATGAAGAATATTGCCCATGGCAAGCCGCAAATAACCGATAAAATTTCGTATATTGCTGTAACACTTAGATATAAATGTATATGCAGATATAAGACATAAACAACTATACTACGACTATAAACGATCTTATAACGATTATAAATGGTCATAGGACTTGCATTGTGTGCAATGTTAAGAATATTGAAGATGACAAGCCGCAAATAACCGATTAAATGTCGTATATTGCTGTAACATTTAGATATAAATGTATATGCAGATAAAAGTCAGAAACGACTATATAACGACTGTAAACGATCTTATAACGATTATAAATGGTCATAGGACTTGCTTTATGTTCAATTTGAAGGATATTAACGATAACAAGCCGTATATAAACGATAAAATGTCGTATACTGCTGTAACATTTAGATATAAATGTATATGTTGATAACAGACATAAACAACTATATTACGACTGCAAACGATCTTATAACGGTTATAAAAGTTCACAGGACTTGCATTGTGTGCAATGTTAAGAATATTGAAGATGACAAGCCGCAAATAACCGATTAAATGGCTTATATTTCTGTAACATTTAGATATAAATGTATATGCAGATATAAGACATAAACAACTATATTACGACGGTAAATAATCTTATAATGGTTATAAATGGTCATAGGACTTGCAGTGTGTGCAATGTGAAGAATATTGAAGATGACAAGCCGCAAATAACCGATTAAATGTCGTATATTGCTGTAACACTTAGATATAAATGTATATGCAGATTAAAGACATAAACACCTATATTACGACTGTATACGATCTTATAACGGTTATAAATGGTCATAGGACATGCAGTGTGTGCAACGTGAAGAATATTGAAGATGACAAGCCGCAAATAACCGATTAAATGTCGTATATTGCTGTAACATTTAGATATAATTGTATATGCAGATAAAAGACATAAACGACTATATAACGACTGTAAACGATCTTATAACGGTTATAAATGGTCATTGGACTTGCTTTATGTGCAATTTGAAGGATATTAACGATAACAAGCCGTATATAAACGATAAAATGTCGTATACTGCTGTAATATTTAGATATAAATGTATATGCATATAAGAGACATAAACAATTATATTACGACTGTAAACGATCTTATAACGATTATAAATGGTCATAGGACTTGCATTGTGTGCAATGTTAAGAATATTGAAGATGACAAGCCGCAAATAACCGATTGAATGTCGTATATTGCTGTAACACTTAGATATAAATGTATATGCAGATTAAAGACATAAACACCTATATTACGACTGTAAACGATCTTATAACGGTTATAAATGGTCATAGGACTTGCATTGTGTGCAATGTGAAGAATATTGAAGATGACAAGCCGCAAATAACCGATTAAATGTCGTATATTGCTGTAACATTTAGATATAATTGTATATGCAGATAAAAGTCATAAACGACTATATAACGACTGTAAACGATCTTATAACGGTTATAAATGGTCATAGGACTTGCTTTATGTTCAATTTGAAGGATATTAACGATAACAAGCCGTATATAAACGATAAAATGTCGTATACTGCTGTAACATTTAGATATAAATGTATATGTTGATAACAGACATAAACAACTATATTACGACTGCAAACGATCTTATAACGGTTATAAAAGTTCACAGGACTTGCATTGTGTGCAATGTTAAGAATATTGAAGATGACAAGCCGCAAATAACCGATTAAATTTCGTATATTGCTGTAACACTTAGATATAAATGTACATGCAGATTAAAGACATAAACAACTATATTACGACGGTAAACGTTCTTATAACGATTATAAATGGTCATAGGACTTGCATTGTGTGCAATGTGAAGAATATTGAAGATGACAAGCCGCAAATAACCGATTAAATGTCGTATATTGCTGTAACATTTAGATATAATTGTATATGCAGATAAAAGACATAAACAACTATATTACGACTGCAAACGATCTTATAACGGTTACAAAAGTTCACAGGACTTGCATTGTGTGCAATGTTAAGAATATTGAAGATGACAAGCCGCAAATAACCGATTAAATTTCGTATATTGCTGTAACACTCAGATATAAATGTACATGCAGATATAAGACATAAACAACTATATTACGCCGGTAAACGATCTTATAACGATTATAAATGGTCATAGGACTTGCATTGTGTGCAATGTTAAGAATATTGAAGATGACAAGCCGCAAATAACCGTTTAAATTTCGTATATTGCTGTAACATTTAGATATAAATGTACATGCAGATATAAGACATAAACAACTATATTACGACTGCAAACGATCTTATAACGGTTATAAATGGTCATAGGACATGCATTGTGTGCAATGTGAAGAATATTGAAGATGACAAGCCGCAAATAACCGATTAAATGTCGTATATTGCTGTAACATTTAGATATAATTGTATATGCAGATAAAAGACATAAACGACTATATAACGACTGTAAACGATCTTATAACGGTTATAAATGGTCATAGGCCTTGCATTGTGTGCAATATGAAGAATATTGCCCATGGCAAGCCGCAAATAACCGATAAAATTTCGTATATTGCTATAACACTTAGATATAAATATATATGCAGATATAAGACATAAACAATTATACTACGACTATAAACGATCTTATAACGATTATAAATGGTCATAGGACTTGCATTGTGTGCAATGTTAAGAATATTGAAGATGACAAGCCGCAAATAACCGATTAAATGTCGTATATTGCTGTAACATTTAGATATAAATGTACATGCAGATATAAGACATAAACAACTATATTACGACTGCAAACGATCTTATAACGGTTATAAATGGTCATAGGACATGCATTGTGTGCAATGTGAAGAATATTGAAGATGACAAGCCGCAAATAACCGATTAAATGTCGTATATTGCTGTAACATTTAGATATAATTGTATATGCAGATAAAAGACATAAACGACTATATAACGACTGTAAACGATCTTATAACGGTTATAAATGGTCATAGGCCTTGCATTGTGTGCAATATGAAGAATATTGCCCATGGCAAGCCGCAAATAACCGATAAAATTTCGTATATTGCTGTAACACTTAGATATAAATGTATATGCAGATATAAGACATAAACAACTATACTACGACTATAAACGATCTTATAACGATTATAAATGGTCATAGGACTTGCATTGTGTGCAATGTTAAGAATATTGAAGATGACAAGCCGCAAATAACCGATTAAATGTCGTATATTGCTGTAACATTTAGATATAAATGTATATGCAGATAAAAGTCAGAAACGACTATATAACGACTGTAAACGATCTTATAACGGTTATAAATGGTCATAGGACTTGCTTTATGTTCAATTTGAAGGATATTAACGATAACAAGCCGTATATAAACGATAAAATGTCGTATACTGCTGTAACATTTAGATATAAATGTATATGCAGATAAGAGACATAAACAATTATTCTACGACTGCACACGATCTTATAACGGTTATAAATGGTCATAGGCCTTGCATTGTGTGCAATGTTAAGAATATTGAAGATGACAAGCCGCAAATAACCGATTAAATTTCATATATTGCTGTAACACTTAGATATAAATGTACATGCAGATTAAAGACATAAACAACTATATTACGACGGTAAACGATCTTATAACGATTATAAATGGTCATAGGACTTGCATTGTGTGCAATGTGAAGAATATTGAAGATGACAAGCTGCAAATAACCGATTAAATGTCGTATATTGCTGTAACATTTAGATATAATTGTATATGCAGATAAAAGACATAAACGACTATATAACGACTGTATACGATCTTATAACGGTTATAAATGGTCATAGGACTGGCATTGTGTGCAATGTTAAGAATATGGACGTTGGCAAGCCGCAAATAACCGATTAAATGTCGTATATTGCTGTAACATTTAGATATAAATGTATATGCAGATATAAAACATAAACGACTACATTACGACGGTAAACGATCTTATAACAATTATAAATGGTCATAGGACTTGCATTGTGTGCAATATGAAGAATATTGACCATGGCAAGCCGCAGATAACCGATAAAATGTCGTATATTGTTGTAACACTTAGATATAAATGTATATGCAGATAAGAGACATAAACAATTATTCTACGACTGCACACGATCTTATAACGATTATAAATGGTCATAGGACTTTCGTTGAGTGCAATGTGAAGAATATTGAAGATGACAAGCCGCAAATAACCGATTAAATGTCGTATATTGCTGTAACATTTAGATATAAATATATATGCAGATATAAGACATAAACAACTATATTACGACGGTAAACGATCTTATAACGATTATAAATGGTCATAGGACTTGCATTGTGTGCAATGTTAAGAATATTGAAGATGACAAGCCGCAAATAACCGATTAAATGTCGTATTTTGCTGTAACATTTAGATATAAATGTATATGCAGATAAGAGACATAAACAATTATATTACGACTGTAAACGATCTTATAACGATTATAAATGGTCATAGGACTTGCATTGTGTGCAATGTGAAGAATATGGACGTTGGCAAGCCGCAAATAACCGATTAAATGTCGTATATTGCTGTAACATTTAGATATAAATGTATATGCAGATATAAAACATAAACGACTACATTACGACGGTAAACGATCTTATAACAATTATAAATGGTCATAGGACTTGCATTGTGTGCAATATGAAGAATATTGACCATGGCAAGCCGCAGATAACCGATAAAATGTCGTATATTGTTGTAACACTTAGATATAAATGTATATGCAGATAAGAGACATAAACAATTATTCTACGACTGCACACGATCTTATAACGGTTATATATGGTCATAGGACTTGCATTGTGTGCAATATGAAGAATATTGACCATGGCAAGCCGCAAATAACCGATAAAATGTCGTATAGTGCTGTAACATTTAGATATAAATGTATATGCAGATAAGGGACATAAACAATTATATTACGACTGTAAACGATCTTATAACGATTATAAATGGTCATAGGACTTGCATTGTGTGCAATGTGAAGAATATTGAAGATGACAAGCTGCAAATAACCGATTAAATGTCGTATATTGCTGTAACATTTAGATATAATTGTATATGCAGATAAAAGACATAAACGACTATATAACGACTGTATACGATCTTATAACGGTTATAAATGGTCATAGGACTGGCATTGTGTGCAATGTTAAGAATATTGAAGATGACAAGCCACAAATAACCGATTAAATGTAGTATATTGCTGTAACATTTAGATATAAATGTATATGCAGATAAGAGACATAAACAATTATTCTACGACTGCACACGATCTTATAACGGTTATATATGGTCATAGGACTTGCATTGTGTGCAATATGAAGAATATTGACCATGGCAAGCCGCAAATAACCGATAAAATGTCGTATAGTGCTGTAACATTTAGATATAAATGTATATGCAGATAAGGGACATAAACAATTATATTACGACTGTAAACGATCTTATAACGATTATAAATGGTCATAGGACTTTCGTTGAGTGCAATGTGAAGAATATTGAAGATGACAAGCCGCAAATAACCGATTAAATGTCGTATATTGCTGTAACATTTAGATATAAATATATATGCAGATATAAGACATAAACAACTATATTACGACGGTAAACGATCTTATAACGATTATAAATGGTCATAGGACTTGCATTGTGTGCAATGTTAAGAATATTGAAGATGACAAGCCGCAAATAACCGATTAAATGTCGTATTTTGCTGTAACATTTAGATATAAATGTATATGCAGATAAGAGACATAAACAATTATATTACGACTGTAAACGATCTTATAACGATTATAAATGGTCATAGGACTTGCATTGTGTGCAATGTGAAGAATATGGACGTTGGCAAGCCGCAAATAACCGATTAAATGTCGTATATTGCTGTAACATTTAGATATAAATGTATATGCAGATATAAAACATAAACGACTACATTACGACGGTAAACGATCTTATAACAATTATAAATGGTCATAGGACTTGCATTGTGTGCAATATGAAGAATATTGACCATGGCAAGCCGCAGATAACCGATAAAATGTCGTATATTGTTGTAACACTTAGATATAAATGTATATGCAGATAAGAGACATAAACAATTATTCTACGACTGCACACGATCTTATAATGGTTATATATGGTCATAGGACTTGCATTGTGTGCAATATGAAGAATATTGACCATGGCAAGCCGCAAATAACCGATAAAATGTCGTATAGTGCTGTAACATTTAGATATAAATGTATATGCAGATAAGGGACATAAACAATTATATTACGACTGTAAACGATCTTATAACGATTATAAATGGTCATAGGACTTGCATTGTGTGCAATGTTAAGAATATTGAAGATGACAAGCCGCAAATAACCGATTAAATGTCGTATAATGCTGTAACATTTAGATATAAATGTATATGCAGATAAAAGTCAGAAACGACTATATAACGATTGTAAACGAACTTATAACAGTTATAAATGGTCATTGGACTTGTATTGCGTGCAATATGAAGAATATTGACCATGGCAAGCCGCAAATAACCGATTAAATGGCGTATATTGCTGTAACATTTAGATATAAATGTACATGCAGATTAAGACATAAACAACTATATTACGACTGCAAACGATCTTATAACGGTTATAAAAGTTCACAGGACTTGCATTGTGTGCAATGTTAAGAATATTGAAGATGACAAGCCGCAAATAACCGATTAAATTTCGTATATTGCTGTAACACTTAGATATAAATGTACATGCAGATTAAAGACATAAACAACTATATTACGACGGTAAACGATCTTATAACGTTTATAAATGGTCATAGGACTTGCATTGCGTGCAATATGAAGAATATTGACCATGGCAAGCCGCAAATAACCGATTAAATGGCGTATATTGCTGTAACATTTAGATATAAATGTATATGCAGATAAGAGACATAAACAATTATATTACGACTGTAAACGATCTTATAACGATTATAAAAGGTCATAGGACTTGCATTGTGTGCAATGTTAAGAATATTGAAGATGACAAGCCGCAAATAACCGATTGAATGTCGTATATTGCTGTAACACTTAGATATAAATGTATATGCAGATTAAAGACATAAACGACTCTAAAACGGCTGTAATCGATCTTATAACGTTTATAAATGGTCATAGGACTTGCATTGTGTGCAATGTGAAGAATATGGACGTTGGCAAGCCGCAAATAACCGATTAAATGTCGTATATTGCTGTAACATTTAGATATAAATGTATATGCAGATATAAAACATAAACGACTACATTACGACGGTAAACGATCTTATAACAATTATAAATGGTCATAGGACTTGCATTGTGTGCAATATGAAGAATATTGACCATGGCAAGCCGCAAATAACCGATAAAATGTCGTATATTGCTGTAACACTTAGATATAAATTTATATGCAGATTAAAGACATAAACAACAATATTACGACTCTAAACATTCTTATAACGGTTATAAATGGTCATAGGACTTGCATTGTGTGCAATGTGAAGAATATTGAAGATGACAAGCCGCAAATAACCGATTAAATGTCGTATATTCCTGTAACACTTAGATATAAATGTATATGCAGATATAAGACATAAACAACTGTATTACGACGGTAAACGATCTTATAACGATTATAAATGGTCATAGGACTTGCATTGTGTGCAATGTTAAGAATATTGAAGATGACAAGCCGCAAATAACCGATTAAATGTCGTATATTGCTGTAACACTTATATATAAATGTATATGCAGATAAGAGACATAAACAATTATTCTACGACTGCACACGATCTTATAACGGTTATATATGGTCATAGGACTTGCATTGTGTGCAATATGAAGAATATTGACCATGGCAAGCCGCAAATAACCGATAAAATGTCGTATAGTGCTGTAACATTTAGATATAAATGTATATGCAGATAAGGGACATAAACAATTATATTACGACTGTAAACGATCTTATAACGATTATAAATGGTCATAGGACTTTCGTTGAGTGCAATGTGAAGAATATTGAAGATGACAAGCCGCAAATAACCGATTAAATGTCGAATATTGCTGTAACATTTAGATATAAATATATATGCAGATATAAGACATAAACAACTATATTACGACGGTAAACGATCTTATAACGATTATAAATGGTCATAGGACTTGCATTGTGTGCAATGTTAAGAATATTGAAGATGACAAGCCGCAAATAACCGATTAAATGTCGTATATTGCTGTAACATTTAGATATAAATGTATATGCAGATAAGAGACATAAACAATTATATTACGACTGTAAACGATCTTATAACGATTATAAATGGTCATAGGACTTGCATTGTGTGCAATGTTAAGAATATTGAAGATGGCAAGCCGCAAATAACCGACTAAATGTCGTATATTGCTGTAACATTTAGATATAAATGTATATGCAGATATAAGACATAAACAACTATATTACGACGGTAAACGATCTTATAAAGATTATAAATGGTCATAGGGCTTGCATTGTGTGCAATGTTAAGAATATTGAAGATGACAAGCCACAAATAACCGATTAAATGTAGTATATTGCTGTAACATTTAGATATAAATGTATATGCAGATAAGAGACATAAACAATTATATTACGACTGTAAACGATCTCATAACGATTATAAATGGTCATAGGACTTGCATTGTGTGCAATGTTAAGAATATTGAAGTTGACAAGCCGCAAATAACCGATTAAAATTCGTATATTGCTGTAACACTTAGATATAAATGTATATTCAGATTAAAGACATAAACACCTATATTACGACTCTAAACGATCTTATAACGATTATAAATGGTCATAGGACTTGCATTGTGTGCAATGTTAAGAATATTGAAGATGACAAGCCGCAAATAACCGATTATATGTCGTATATTGCTGTAACACTTAGATATAAATGTATATGCAGATTAAAGACATAAACAACAATATTACGACTCTAAACGATCTTATAACGGTTATAAATGGTCATAGGACTTGCATTGTGGGCAATGTTAAGAATATTGAAGATGAGAAGCCGCAAATAACCGATTGAATGTCATATATTCCTGTAACACTTAGATATAAATGTATATTCAGATTAAAGACATAAACACCTATATTACGACTCTAAACGATCTTATAACGATTATAAATGGTCATAGGACTGGCATTGTGTGCAATGTTAAGAATATTGAAGATGACAAGCCACAAATAACCGATTAAATGTAGTATATTGCTGTAACATTTAGATATAAATGTATATGCAGATAAGAGACATAAACAATTATTCTACGACTGCACACGATCTTATAACGGTTATATATGGTCATAGGACTTGCATTGTGTGCAATATGAAGAATATTGACCATGGCAAGCCGCAAATAACCGATAAAATGTCGTATAGTGCTGTAACATTTAGATATAAATGTATATGCAGATAAGGGACATAAACAATAATATTACGACTGTAAACGATCTTATAACGATTATAAATGGTCATAGGACTTTCGTTGAGTGCAATGTTAAGAATATTGAAGATGACAAGCCGCAAATAACCGATTAAATGTCGTATATTGCTGTAACATTTAGATATAAATATATATGCAGATATAAGACATAAACAACTATATTACGACGGTAAACGATCTTATAACGATTATAAATGGTCATAGGACTTGCATTGTGTGCAATGTTAAGAATATTGAAGATGACAAGCCGCAAATAACCGATTAAATGTCGTATATTGCTGTAACATTTAGATATAAATGTATATGCAGATAAGAGACATAAACAATTATATTACGACTGTAAACGATCTTATAACGATTATAAATGGTCATAGGACTTGCATTGTGTGCAATGTGAAGAATATGGACGTTGGCAAGCCGCAAATAACCGATTAAATGTCGTATATTGCTGTAACATTTAGATATAAATGTATATGCAGATATAAAACATAAACGACTACATTACGACGGTAAACGATCTTATAACAATTATAAATGGTCATAGGACTTGCATTGTGTGCAATATGAAGAATATTGACCATGGCAAGCCGCAGATAACCGATAAAATGTCGTATATTGTTGTAACTCTTAGATATAAATGTATATGCAGATAAGAGACATAAACAATTATTCTACGACTGCACACGATCTTATAACGGTTATATATGGTCATAGGACTTGCATTGTGTGCAATATGAAGAATATTGACCATGGCAAGCCGCAAATAACCGATAAAATGTCGTATAGTGCTGTAACATTTAGATATAAATGTATATGCAGATAAGGGACATAAACAATTATATTACGACTGTAAACGATCTTATAACGATTATAAATGGTCATAGGACTTGCATTGTGTGCAATGTTAAGAATATTGAAGATGACAAGCCGCAAATAACCGATTAAATGTCGTATAATGCTGTAACATTTAGATATAAATGTATATGCAGATAAAAGTCAGAAACGACTATATAACGATTGTAAACGAACTTATAACAGTTATAAATGGTCATTGGACTTGTATTGCGTGCAATATGAAGAATATTGACCATGGCAAGCCGCAAATAACCGATTAAATGGCGTATATTGCTGTAACATTTAGATATAAATGTACATGCAGATTAAGACATAAACAACTATATTACGACTGCAAACGATCTTATAACGGTTATAAAAGTTCACAGGACTTGCATTGTGTGCAATGTTAAGAATATTGAAGATGACAAGCCGCAAATAACCGATTAAATTTCGTATATTGCTGTAACACGTAGATATAAGTGTACATGCAGATTAAAGACATAAACAACTATATTACGACGGTAAACGATCTTATAACGTTTATAAATGGTCATAGGACTTGCATTGCGTGCAATATGAAGAATATTGACCATGGCAAGCCGCAAATAACCGATTAAATGGCGTATATTGCTGTAACATTTAGATATAAATGTATATGCAGATAAGAGACATAAACAATTATATTACGACTGTAAACGATCTTATAACGATTATAAAAGGTCATAGGACTTGCATTGTGTGCAATGTTAAGAATATTGAAGATGACAAGCCGCAAATAACCGATTGAATGTCGTATATTGCTGTAACACTTAGATATAAATGTATATGCAGATTAAAGACATAAACGACTCTATAACGGCTGTAATCGATCTTATAACGTTTATAAATTTTCATAGGACTTGCATTGTGTGCAATGTGAAGAATATGGACGTTGGCAAGCCGCAAATAACCGATTAAATGTCGTATATTGCTGTAACATTTAGATATAAATGTATATGCAGATAAGAGACATAAACAATTATATTACGACTGTAAACGATCTTATAACGATTATAAAAGGTCATAGGAATTGCATTGTGTGCAATGTTAAGAATATTGAAGATGACAAGCCGCAAATAACCGATTGAATGTCGTATATTGCTGTAACACTTAGATATAAATGTATATGCAGATTAAAGACATAAACGACTCTATAACGGCTGTAATCGATCTTATAACGTTTATAAATGGTCATAGGACTTGCATTGTGTGCAATGTGAAGAATATGGACGTTGGCAAGCCGCAAATAACCGATTAAATGTCGTATATTGCTGTAACATTTAGATATAAATGTATATGCAGATATAAAACATAAACGACTACATTACGACGGTAAACGATCTTATAACAATTATAAATGGTCATAGGACTTGCATTGTGTGCAATATGAAGAATATTGACCATGGCAAGCCGCAAATAACCGATAAAATGTCGTATATTGCTGTAACACTTAGATATAAATGTATATGCAGATTAAAGACATAAACAACAATATTACGACTCTAAACGATCTTATAACGGTTATAAATGGTCATAGGACTTGCATTGTGTGCAATGTGAAGAATATTGAAGATGACAAGCCGCAAATAACCGATTAAATGTCGTATATTCCTGTAACACTTAGATATAAATGTATATGCAGATATAAAACATAAACGACTACATTACGACGGTAAACGATCTTATAACAATTATAAATGGTCATAGGACTTGCATTGTGTGCAATATGAAGAATATTGACCATGGCAAGCCGCAGATAACCGATAAAATGTCGTATATTGTTGTAACACTTAGATATAAATGTATATGCAGATAAGAGACATAAACAATTATTCTACGACTGCACACGATCTTATAATGGTTATATATGGTCATAGGACTTGCATTGTGTGCAATATGAAGAATATTGACCATGGCAAGCCGCAAATAACCGATAAAATGTCGTATAGTGCTGTAACATTTAGATATAAATGTATATGCAGATAAGGGACATAAACAATTATATTACGACTGTAAACGATCTTATAACGATTATAAATGGTCATAGGACTTGCATTGTGTGCAATGTTAAGAATATTGAAGATGACAAGCCGCAAATAACCGATTAAATGTCGTATAATGCTGTAACATTTAGATATAAATGTATATGCAGATAAAAGTCAGAAACGACTATATAACGATTGTAAACGAACTTATAACAGTTATAAATGGTCATTGGACTTGTATTGCGTGCAATATGAAGAATATTGACCATGGCAAGCCGCAAATAACCGATTAAATGGCGTATATTGCTGTAACATTTAGATATAAATGTACATGCAGATTAAGACATAAACAACTATATTACGACTGCAAACGATCTTATAACGGTTATAAAAGTTCACAGGACTTGCATTGTGTGCAATGTTAAGAATATTGAAGATGACAAGCCGCAAATAACCGATTAAATTTCGTATATTGCTGTAACACTTAGATATAAATGTACATGCAGATTAAAGACATAAACAACTATATTACGACGGTAAACGATCTTATAACGTTTATAAATGGTCATAGGACTTGCATTGCGTGCAATATGAAGAATATTGACCATGGCAAGCCGCAAATAACCGATTAAATGGCGTATATTGCTGTAACATTTAGATATAAATGTATATGCAGATAAGAGACATAAACAATTATATTACGACTGTAAACGATCTTATAACGATTATAAAAGGTCATAGGACTTGCATTGTGTGCAATGTTAAGAATATTGAAGATGACAAGCCGCAAATAACCGATTGAATGTCGTATATTGCTGTAACACTTAGATATAAATGTATATGCAGATTAAAGACATAAACGACTCTAAAACGGCTGTAATCGATCTTATAACGTTTATAAATGGTCATAGGACTTGCATTGTGTGCAATGTGAAGAATATGGACGTTGGCAAGCCGCAAATAACCGATTAAATGTCGTATATTGCTGTAACATTTAGATATAAATGTATATGCAGATATAAAACATAAACGACTACATTACGACGGTAAACGATCTTATAACAATTATAAATGGTCATAGGACTTGCATTGTGTGCAATATGAAGAATATTGACCATGGCAAGCCGCAAATAACCGATAAAATGTCGTATATTGCTGTAACACTTAGATATAAATTTATATGCAGATTAAAGACATAAACAACAATATTACGACTCTAAACATTCTTATAACGGTTATAAATGGTCATAGGACTTGCATTGTGTGCAATGTGAAGAATATTGAAGATGACAAGCCGCAAATAACCGATTAAATGTCGTATATTCCTGTAACACTTAGATATAAATGTATATGCAGATATAAGACATAAACAACTGTATTACGACGGTAAACGATCTTATAACGATTATAAATGGTCATAGGACTTGCATTGTGTGCAATGTTAAGAATATTGAAGATGACAAGCCGCAAATAACCGATTAAATGTCGTATATTGCTGTAACACTTATATATAAATGTATATGCAGATAAGAGACATAAACAATTATTCTACGACTGCACACGATCTTATAACTGTTATATATGGTCATAGGACTTGCATTGTGTGCAATATGAAGAATATTGACCATGGCAAGCCGCAAATAACCGATAAAATGTCGTATAGTGCTGTAACATTTAGATATAAATGTATATGCAGATAAGGGACATAAACAATTATATTACGACTGTAAACGATCTTATAACGATTATAAATGGTCATAGGACTTTCGTTGAGTGCAATGTGAAGAATATTGAAGATGACAAGCCGCAAATAACCGATTAAATGTCGAATATTGCTGTAACATTTAGATATAAATATATATGCAGATATAAGACATAAACAACTATATTACGACGGTAAACGATCTTATAACGATTATAAATGGTCATAGGACTTGCATTGTGTGCAATGTTAAGAATATTGAAGATGACAAGCCGCAAATAACCGATTAAATGTCGTATATTGCTGTAACATTTAGATATAAATGTATATGCAGATAAGAGACATAAACAATTATATTACGACTGTAAACGATCTTATAACGATTATAAATGGTCATAGGACTTGCATTGTGTGCAATGTTAAGAATATTGAAGATGGCAAGCCGCAAATAACCGACTAAATGTCGTATATTGCTGTAACATTTAGATATAAATGTATATGCAGATATAAGACATAAACAACTATATTACGACGGTAAACGATCTTATAAAGATTATAAATGGTCATAGGGCTTGCATTGTGTGCAATGTTAAGAATATTGAAGATGACAAGCCACAAATAACCGATTAAATGTAGTATATTGCTGTAACATTTAGATATAAATGTATATGCAGATAAGAGACATAAACAATTATATTACGACTGTAAACGATCTCATAACGATTATAAATGGTCATAGGACTTGCATTGTGTGCAATGTTAAGAATATTGAAGTTGACAAGCCGCAAATAACCGATTAAAATTCGTATATTGCTGTAACACTTAGATATAAATGTATATTCAGATTAAAGACATAAACACCTATATTACGACTCTAAACGATCTTATAACGATTATAAATGGTCATAGGACTTGCATTGTGTGCAATGTTAAGAATATTGAAGATGACAAGCCGCAAATAACCGATTATATGTCGTATATTGCTGTAACACTTAGATATAAATGTATATGCAGATTAAAGACATAAACAACAATATTACGACTCTAAACGATCTTATAACGGTTATAAATGGTCATAGGACTTGCATTGTGGGCAATGTTAAGAATATTGAAGATGAGAAGCCGCAAATAACCGATTGAATGTCATATATTCCTGTAACACTTAGATATAAATGTATATTCAGATTAAAGACATAAACACCTATATTACGACTCTAAACGATCTTATAACGATTATAAATGGTCATAGGACTGGCATTGTGTGCAATGTTAAGAATATTGAAGATGACAAGCCACAAATAACCGATTAAATGTAGTATATTGCTGTAACATTTAGATATAAATGTATATGCAGATAAGAGACATAAACAATTATTCTACGACTGCACACGATCTTATAACGGTTATATATGGTCATAGGACTTGCATTGTGTGCAATATGAAGAATATTGACCATGGCAAGCCGCAAATAACCGATAAAATGTCGTATAGTGCTGTAACATTTAGATATAAATGTATATGCAGATAAGGGACATAAACAATAATATTACGACTGTAAACGATCTTATAACGATTATAAATGGTCATAGGACTTTCGTTGAGTGCAATGTTAAGAATATTGAAGATGACAAGCCGCAAATAACCGATTAAATGTCGTATATTGCTGTAACATTTAGATATAAATATATATGCAGATATAAGACATAAACAACTATATTACGACGGTAAACGATCTTATAACGATTATAAATGGTCATAGGACTTGCATTGTGTGCAATGTTAAGAATATTGAAGATGACAAGCCGCAAATAACCGATTAAATGTCGTATATTGCTGTAACATTTAGATATAAATGTATATGCAGATAAGAGACATAAACAATTATATTACGACTGTAAACGATCTTATAACGATTATAAATGGTCATAGGACTTGCATTGTGTGCAATGTGAAGAATATGGACGTTGGCAAGCCGCAAATAACCGATTAAATGTCGTATATTGCTGTAACATTTAGATATAAATGTATATGCAGATATAAAACATAAACGACTACATTACGACGGTAAACGATCTTATAACAATTATAAATGGTCATAGGACTTGCATTGTGTGCAATATGAAGAATATTGACCATGGCAAGCCGCAGATAACCGATAAAATGTCGTATATTGTTGTAACTCTTAGATATAAATGTATATGCAGATAAGAGACATAAACAATTATTCTACGACTGCACACGATCTTATAACGGTTATATATGGTCATAGGACTTGCATTGTGTGCAATATGAAGAATATTGACCATGGCAAGCCGCAAATAACCGATAAAATGTCGTATAGTGCTGTAACATTTAGATATAAATGTATATGCAGATAAGGGACATAAACAATTATATTACGACTGTAAACGATCTTATAACGATTATAAATGGTCATAGGACTTGCATTGTGTGCAATGTTAAGAATATTGAAGATGACAAGCCGCAAATAACCGATTAAATGTCGTATAATGCTGTAACATTTAGATATAAATGTATATGCAGATAAAAGTCAGAAACGACTATATAACGATTGTAAACGAACTTATAACAGTTATAAATGGTCATTGGACTTGTATTGCGTGCAATATGAAGAATATTGACCATGGCAAGCCGCAAATAACCGATTAAATGGCGTATATTGCTGTAACATTTAGATATAAATGTACATGCAGATTAAGACATAAACAACTATATTACGACTGCAAACGATCTTATAACGGTTATAAAAGTTCACAGGACTTGCATTGTGTGCAATGTTAAGAATATTGAAGATGACAAGCCGCAAATAACCGATTAAATTTCGTATATTGCTGTAACACGTAGATATAAGTGTACATGCAGATTAAAGACATAAACAACTATATTACGACGGTAAACGATCTTATAACGTTTATAAATGGTCATAGGACTTGCATTGCGTGCAATATGAAGAATATTGACCATGGCAAGCCGCAAATAACCGATTAAATGGCGTATATTGCTGTAACATTTAGATATAAATGTATATGCAGATAAGAGACATAAACAATTATATTACGACTGTAAACGATCTTATAACGATTATAAAAGGTCATAGGACTTGCATTGTGTGCAATGTTAAGAATATTGAAGATGACAAGCCGCAAATAACCGATTGAATGTCGTATATTGCTGTAACACTTAGATATAAATGTATATGCAGATTAAAGACATAAACGACTCTATAACGGCTGTAATCGATCTTATAACGTTTATAAATTTTCATAGGACTTGCATTGTGTGCAATGTGAAGAATATGGACGTTGGCAAGCCGCAAATAACCGATTAAATGTCGTATATTGCTGTAACATTTAGATATAAATGTATATGCAGATAAGAGACATAAACAATTATATTACGACTGTAAACGATCTTATAACGATTATAAAAGGTCATAGGAATTGCATTGTGTGCAATGTTAAGAATATTGAAGATGACAAGCCGCAAATAACCGATTGAATGTCGTATATTGCTGTAACACTTAGATATAAATGTATATGCAGATTAAAGACATAAACGACTCTATAACGGCTGTAATCGATCTTATAACGTTTATAAATGGTCATAGGACTTGCATTGTGTGCAATGTGAAGAATATGGACGTTGGCAAGCCGCAAATAACCGATTAAATGTCGTATATTGCTGTAACATTTAGATATAAATGTATATGCAGATATAAAACATAAACGACTACATTACGACGGTAAACGATCTTATAACAATTATAAATGGTCATAGGACTTGCATTGTGTGCAATATGAAGAATATTGACCATGGCAAGCCGCAAATAACCGATAAAATGTCGTATATTGCTGTAACACTTAGATATAAATGTATATGCAGATTAAAGACATAAACAACAATATTACGACTCTAAACGATCTTATAACGGTTATAAATGGTCATAGGACTTGCATTGTGTGCAATGTGAAGAATATTGAAGATGACAAGCCGCAAATAACCGATTAAATGTCGTATATTCCTGTAACACTTAGATATAAATGTATATGCAGATATAAGACATAAACAACTGTATTCCGACGGTAAACGATCTTATAACGATTATAAATGGTCATAGGACTTGCATTGTGTGCAATGTTAAGAATATTGAAGATGACAAGCCGCAAATAACCGATTAAATGTCGTATATTGCTGTAACACTTAGATATAAATGTATATGCAGATTAAAGACATAAACAACAATATTACGTCTCTAAACGATCTTATAACGGTTATAAATGGTCATAGGACTTGCATTGTGGGCAATGTTAAGAATATTGAAGATGAGAAGCCGCAAATAACCGATTGAATGTCATATATTCCTGTAACACTTAGATATAAATGTATATTCAGATTAAAGACATAAACACCTATATTACGACTCTAAACGATCTTATAACGATTATAAATGGTCATAGGACTGGCATTGTGTGCAATGTTAAGAATATTGAAGATGACAAGCCACAAATAACCGATTAAATGTAGTATATTGCTGTAACATTTAGATATAAATGTATATGCAGATAAGAGACATAAACAATTATTCTACGACTGCACACGATCTTATAACGGTTATATATGGTCATAGGACTTGCATTGTGTGCAATATGAAGAATATTGACCATGGCAAGCCGCAAATAACCGATAAAATGTCGTATAGTGCTGTAACATTTAGATATAAATGTATATGCAGATAAGGGACATAAACAATTATATTACGACTGTAAACGATCTTATAACGATTATAAATGGTCATAGGACTTTCGTTGAGTGCAATGTGAAGAATATTGAAGATGACAAGCCGCAAATAACCGATTAAATGTCGTATATTGCTGTAACATTTAGATATAAATATATATGCAGATATAAGACATAAACAACTATATTACGACGGTAAACGATCTTATAACGATTATAAATGGTCATAGGACTTGCATTGTGTGCAATGTTAAGAATATTGAAGATGACAAGCCGCAAATAACCGATTAAATGTCGTATATTGCTGTAACATTTAGATATAAATGTACATGCAGATAAGAGACATAAACAATTATATTACGACTGTAAACGATCTTATAACGATTATAAATGGTCATAGGACTTGCATTGTGTGCAATGTGAAGAATATGGACGTTGGCAAGCCGCAAATAACCGATTAAATGTCGTATATTGCTGTAACATTTAGATATAAATGTATATGCAGATATAAAACATAAACGACTACATTACGACGGTAAACGATCTTATAACAATTATAAATGGTCATAGGACTTGCATTGTGTGCAATATGAAGAATATTGACCATGGCAAGCCGCAGATAACCGATAAAATGTCGTATATTGTTGTAACACTTAGATATAAATGTATATGCAGATAAGAGACATAAACAATTATTCTACGACTGCACACGATCTTATAACGGTTATATATGGTCATAGGACTTGCATTGTGTGCAATGTTAAGAATATTGAAGATGACAAGCCGCAAATAACCGATTAAATTTCGTATATTGCTGTAACACTTAGATATAAATGTACATGCAGATTAAAGACATAAACAACTATATTACGACGGTAAACGATCTTATAACGTTTATAAATGGTCATAGGACTTGCATTGCGTGCAATATGAAGAATATTGACCATGGCAAGCCGCAAATAACCGATTAAATGGCGTATATTGCTGTAACATTTAGATATAAATGTATATGCAGATAAGAGACATAAACAATTATATTACGACTGTAAACGATCTTATAACGATTATAAAAGGTCATAGGACTTGCATTGTGTGCAATGTTAAGAATATTGAAGATGACAAGCCGCAAATAACCGATTGAATGTCGTATATTGCTGTAACACTTAGATATAAATGTATATGCAGATTAAAGACATAAACGACTCTATAACGGCTGTAATCGATCTTATAACGTTTATAAATGGTCATAGGACTTGCATTGTGTGCAATGTGAAGAATATGGACGTTGGCAAGCCGCAAATAACCGATTAAATGTCGTATATTGCTGTAACATTTAGATATAAATGTATATGCAGATATAAAACATAAACGACTACATTACGACGGTAAACGATCTTATAACAATTATAAATGGTCATAGGACTTGCATTGTGTGCAATATGAAGAATATTGACCATGGCAAGCCGCAAATAACCGATAAAATGTCGTATATTGCTGTAACACTTAGATATAAATTTATATGCAGATTAAAGACATAAACAACAATATTACGACTCTAAACATTCTTATAACGGTTATAAATGGTCATAGGACTTGCATTGTGTGCAATGTTAAGAATATTGAAGATGACAAGCCGCAAATAACCGATTAAATGTCGTATATTGCTGTAACACTTATATATAAATGTATATGCAGATAAGAGACATAAACAATTATTCTACGACTGCACACGATCTTATAACGGTTATATATGGTCATAGGACTTGCATTGTGTGCAATATGAAGAATATTGACCATGGCAAGCCGCAAATAACCGATAAAATGTCGTATATTGCTGTAACACTTAGATATAAATGTATATGCAGATTAAAGACATAAACAACAATATTACGACTCTAAACGATCTTATAACGGTTATAAATGGTCATAGGACTTGCATTGTGTGCAATGTGAAGAATATTGAAGATGACAAGCCGCAAATAACCGATTAAATGTCGTATATTCCTGTAACACTTAGATATAAATGTATATGCAGATATAAGACATAAACAACTATATTACGACGGTAAACGATCTTATAACGATTATAAATGGTCATAGGACTTGCATTGTGTGCAATGTTAAGAATATTGAAGATGACAAGCCACAAATAACCGATTAAATGTAGTATATTGCTGTAACATTTAGATATAAATGTATATGCAGATAAGAGACATAAACAATTATATTACGACTGTAAACGATCTCATAACGATTATAAATGGTCATAGGGCTTGCATTGTGTGCAATGTTAAGAATATTGAAGATGACAAGCCACAAATAACCGATTAAATGTAGTATATTGCTGTAACATTTAGATATAAATGTATATGCAGATAAAAGTCAGAAACGACTATATAACGATTGTAAACGAACTTATAACAGTTATAAATGGTCATTGGACTTGTATTGCGTGCAATATGAAGAATATTGACCATGGCAAGCCGCAAATAACCGATTAAATGGCGTATATTGCTGTAACATTTAGATATAAATGTACATGCAGATTAAGACATAAACAACTATATTACGACTGCAAACGATCTTATAACGGTTATAAAAGTTCACAGGACTTGCATTGTGTGCAATGTTAAGAATATTGAAGATGACAAGCCGCAAATAACCGATTAAATTTCGTATATTGCTGTAACACTTAGATATAAGTGTACATGCAGATTAAAGACATAAACAACTATATTACGACGGTAAACGATCTTATAACGTTTATAAATGGTCATAGGACTTGCATTGCGTGCAATATGAAGAATATTGACCATGGCAAGCCGCAAATAACCGATTAAATGGCGTATATTGCTGTAACATTTAGATATAAATGTATATGCAGATAAGAGACATAAACAATTATATTACGACTGTAAACGATCTTATAACGATTATAAAAGGTCATAGGACTTGCATTGTGTGCAATGTTAAGAATATTGAAGATGACAAGCCGCAAATAACCGATTGAATGTCGTATATTGCTGTAACACTTAGATATAAATGTATATGCAGATTAAAGACATAAACGACTCTATAACGGCTGTAATCGATCTTATAACGTTTATAAATTGTCATAGGACTTGCATTGTGTGCAATGTGAAGAATATGGACGTTGGCAAGCCGCAAATAACCGATTAAGTGTCGTATATTGCTGTAACATTTAGATATAAATGTATATGCAGATAAGAGACATAAACAATTATATTACGACTGTAAACGATCTTATAACGATTATAAAAGGTCATAGGAATTGCATTGTGTGCAATGTTAAGAATATTGAAGATGACAAGCCGCAAATAACCGATTGAATGTCGTATATTGCTGTAACACTTAGATATAAATGTATATGCAGATTAAAGACATAAACGACTCTATAACGGCTGTAATCGATCTTATAACGTTTATAAATGGTCATAGGACTTGCATTGTGTGCAATGTGAAGAATATGGACGTTGGCAAGCCGCAAATAACCGATTAAATGTCGTATATTGCTGTAACATTTAGATATAAATGTATATGCAGATATAAAACATAAACGACTACATTACGACGGTAAACGATCTTATAACAATTATAAATGGTCATAGGTCTTGCATTGTGTGCAATATGAAGAATATTGACCATGGCAAGCCGCAAATAACCGATAAAATGTCGTATATTGCTGTAACACTTAGATATAAATGTATATGCAGATTAAAGACATAAACAACAATATTACGACTCTAAACGATCTTATAACGGTTATAAATGGTCATAGGACTTGCATTGTGTGCAATGTGAAGAATATTGAAGATGACAAGCCGCAAATAACCGATTAAATGTCGTATATTCCTGTAACACTTAGATATAAATGTATATGCAGATATAAGACATAAACAACTGTATTCCGACGGTAAACGATCTTATAACGATTATAAATGGTCATAGGACTTGCATTGTGTGCAATGTTAAGAATATTGAAGATGACAAGCCGCAAATAACCGATTAAATGTCGTATATTGCTGTAACACTTAGATATAAATGTATATGCAGATTAAAGACATAAACAACAATATTACGTCTCTAAACGATCTTATAACGGTTATAAATGGTCATAGGACTTGCATTGTGGGCAATGTTAAGAATATTGAAGATGAGAAGCCGCAAATAACCGATTGAATGTCATATATTCCTGTAACACTTAGATATAAATGTATATTCAGATTAAAGACATAAACACCTATATTACGACTCTAAACGATCTTATAACGATTATAAATGGTCATAGGACTGGCATTGTGTGCAATGTTAAGAATATTGAAGATGACAAGCCACAAATAACCGATTAAATGTAGTATATTGCTGTAACATTTAGATATAAATGTATATGCAGATAAGAGACATAAACAATTATTCTACGACTGCACACGATCTTATAACGGTTATATATGGTCATAGGACTTGCATTGTGTGCAATATGAAGAATATTGACCATGGCAAGCCGCAAATAACCGATAAAATGTCGTATAGTGCTGTAACATTTAGATATAAATGTATATGCAGATAAGGGACATAAACAATTATATTACGACTGTAAACGATCTTATAACGATTATAAATGGTCATAGGACTTTCGTTGAGTGCAATGTGAAGAATATTGAAGATGACAAGCCGCAAATAACCGATTAAATGTCGTATATTGCTGTAACATTTAGATATAAATATATATGCAGATATAAGACATAAACAACTATATTACGACGGTAAACGATCTTATAACGATTATAAATGGTCATAGGACTTGCATTGTGTGCAATGTTAAGAATATTGAAGATGACAAGCCGCAAATAACCGATTAAATGTCGTATATTGCTGTAACATTTAGATATAAATGTATATGCAGATAAGAGACATAAACAATTATATTACGACTGTAAACGATCTTATAACGATTATAAATGGTCATAGGACTTGCATTGTGTGCAATGTGAAGAATATGGACGTTGGCAAGCCGCAAATAACCGATTAAATGTCGTATATTGCTGTAACATTTAGATATAAATGTATATGCAGATATAAAACATAAACGACTACATTACGACGGTAAACGATCTTATAACAATTATAAATGGTCATAGGACTTGCATTGTGTGCAATATGAAGAATATTGACCATGGCAAGCCGCAGATAACCGATAAAATGTCGTATATTGTTGTAACACTTAGATATAAATGTATATGCAGATAAGAGACATAAACAATTATTCTACGACTGCACACGATCTTATAACGGTTATATATGGTCATAGGACTTGCATTGTGTGCAATGTTAAGAATATTGAAGATGACAAGCCGCAAATAACCGATTAAATTTCGTATATTGCTGTAACACTTAGATATAAATGTACATGCAGATTAAAGACATAAACAACTATATTACGACGGTAAACGATCTTATAACGTTTATAAATGGTCATAGGACTTGCATTGCGTGCAATATGAAGAATATTGACCATGGCAAGCCGCAAATAACCGATTAAATGGCGTATATTGCTGTAACATTTAGATATAAATGTATATGCAGATAAGAGACATAAACAATTATATTACGACTGTAAACGATCTTATAACGATTATAAAAGGTCATAGGACTTGCATTGTGTGCAATGTTAAGAATATTGAAGATGACAAGCCGCAAATAACCGATTGAATGTCGTATATTGCTGTAACACTTAGATATAAATGTATATGCAGATTAAAGACATAAACGACTCTATAACGGCTGTAATCGATCTTATAACGTTTATAAATGGTCATAGGACTTGCATTGTGTGCAATGTGAAGAATATGGACGTTGGCAAGCCGCAAATAACCGATTAAATGTCGTATATTGCTGTAACATTTAGATATAAATGTATATGCAGATATAAAACATAAACGACTACATTACGACGGTAAACGATCTTATAACAATTATAAATGGTCATAGGACTTGCATTGTGTGCAATATGAAGAATATTGACCATGGCAAGCCGCAAATAACCGATAAAATGTCGTATATTGCTGTAACACTTAGATATAAATTTATATGCAGATTAAAGACATAAACAACAATATTACGACTCTAAACATTCTTATAACGGTTATAAATGGTCATAGGACTTGCATTGTGTGCAATGTGAAGAATATTGAAGATGACAAGCCGCAAATAACCGATTAAATGTCGTATATTCCTGTAACACTTAGATATAAATGTATATGCAGATATAAGACATAAACAACTGTATTACGACGGTAAACGATCTTATAACGATTATAAATGGTCATAGGACTTGCATTGTGTGCAATGTTAAGAATATTGAAGATGACAAGCCGCAAATAACCGATTAAATGTCGTATATTGCTGTAACACTTAGATATAAATGTATATGCAGATTAAAGACATAAACAACAATATTACGACTCTAAACGACCTTATAACGGTTATAAATGGTTATAGGACTTGCATTGTGGGCAATGTTAAGAATATTGAAGATGAGAAGCCGCAAATAACCGATTGAATGTCATATATTCCTGTAACACTTAGATATAAATGTATATTCAGATTAAAGACATAAACACCTATATTACGACTCTAAACGATCTTATAACGATTATAAATGGTCATAGGACTGGCATTGTGTGCAATGTTAAGAATCTTGAAGATGACAAGCCACAAATAACCGATTAAATGTAGTATATTGCTGTAACATTTAGATATAAATGTATATGCAGATAAGAGACATAAACAATTATTCTACGACTGCACACGATCTTATAACGGTTATATATGGTCATAGGACTTGCATTGTGTGCAATATGAAGAATATTGACCATGGCAAGCCGCAAATAACCGATAAAATGTCGTATAGTGCTGTAACATTTAGATATAAATGTATATGCAGATAAGGGACATAAACAATTATATTACGACTGTAAACGATCTTATAACGATTATAAATGGTCATAGGACTTTCGTTGAGTGCAATGTGAAGAATATTGAAGATGACAAGCCGCAAATAACCGATTAAATGTCGTATATTGCTGTAACATTTAGATATAAATGTATATGCAGATAAGAGACATAAACAATTATATTACGACTGTAAACGATCTTATAACGATTATAAATGGTCATAGGACTTGCATTGTGTGCAATGTTAAGAATCTTGAAGATGACAAGCCACAAATAACCGATTAAATGTAGTATATTGCTGTAACATTTAGATATAAATGTATATGCAGATAAGAGACATAAACAATTATTCTACGACTGCACACGATCTTATAACGGTTATATATGGTCATAGGACTTGCATTGTGTGCAATATGAAGAATATTGACCATGGCAAGCCGCAAATAACCGATAAAATGTCGTATAGTGCTGTAACATTTAGATATAAATGTATATGCAGATAAGGGACATAAACAATTATATTACGACTGTAAACGATCTTATAACGATTATAAATGGTCATAGGACTTTCGTTGAGTGCAATGTGAAGAATATTGAAGATGACAAGCCGCAAATAACCGATTAAATGTCGTATATTGCTGTAACATTTAGATATAAATGTATATGCAGATAAGAGACATAAACAATTATATTACGACTGTAAACGATCTTATAACGATTATAAATGGTCATAGGACTTGCATTGTGTGCAATGTGAAGAATATGGACGTTGGCAAGCCGCAAATAACCGATTAAATGTCGTATATTGCTGTAACATTTAGATATAAATGTATATGCAGATATAAAACATAAACGACTACATTACGACGGTAAACGATCTTATAACAATTATAATTGGTCATAGGACTTGCATTGTGTGCAATATGAAGAATATTGACCATGGCAAGCCGCAGATAACCGATAAAATGTCGTATATTGTTGTAACACTTAGATATAAATGTATATGCAGATAAGAGACATAAACAATTATTCTACGACTGCACACGATCTTATAACGGTTATATATGGTCATAGGACTTGCATTGTGTGCAATATGAAGAATATTGACCATGGCAAGCCGCAAATAACCGATAAAATGTCGTATAGTGCTGTAACATTTAGATATAAATGTATATGCAGATAAGGGACATAAACAATTATATTACGACTGTAAACGATCTTATAACGATTATAAATGGTCATAGGACTTGCATTGTGTGCAATGTTAATAATATTGAAGATGACAAGCCGCAAATAACCGATTAAATGTCGTATAATGCTGTAACATTTAGATATAAATGTATATGCAGATAAAAGTCAGAAACGACTATATAACGATTGTAAACGAACTTATAACAGTTATAAATGGTCATTGGACTTGTATTGCGTGCAATATGAAGAATATTGACCATGGCAAGCCGCAAATAACCGATTAAATGGCGTATATTGCTGTAACATTTAGATATAAATGTACATGCAGATTAAGACATAAACAACTATATTACGACTGCAAACGATCTTATAACGGTTATAAAAGTTCACAGGACTTGCATTGTGTGCAATGTTAAGAATATTGAAGATGACAAGCCGCAAATAACCGATTAAATTTCGTATATTGCTGTAACACTTAGATATAAATGTACATGCAGATTAAAGACATAAACAACTATATTACGACGGTAAACGATCTTATAACGTTTATAAATGGTCATAGGACTTGCATTGCGTGCAATATGAAGAATATTGACCATGGCAAGCCGCAAATAACCGATTAAATGGCGTATATTGCTGTAACATTTAGATATAAATGTATATGCAGATAAGAGACATAAACAATTATATTACGACTGTAAACGATCTTATAACGATTATAAATGGTCATAGGACTTGCATTGTGTGCAATGTGAAGAATATGGACGTTGGCAAGCCGCAAATAACCGATTAAATGTCGTATATTGCTGTAACATTTAGATATAAATGTATATGCAGATATAAAACATAAACGACTACATTACGACGGTAAACGATCTTATAACAATTATAAATGGTCATAGGACTTGCATTGTGTGCAATATGAAGAATATTGACCATGGCAAGCCGCAAATAACCGATAAAATATCGTATATTGCTGTAACACTTAGATATAAATGTATATGCAGATTAAAGACATAAACAACAATATTACGACTCTAAACGATCTTATAACGGTTATAAATGGTCATAGGACTTGCATTGTGTGCAATGTGAAGAATATTGAAGATGACAAGCCGCAAATAACCGATTAAATGTCGTATATTCCTGTAACACTTAGATATAAATGTATATGCAGATATAAGACATAAACAACTGTATTACGACGGTAAACGATCTTATAACGATTATAAATGGTCATAGGACTTGCATTGTGTGCAATGTCAAGAATATTGAAGATGACAAGCCGCAAATAACCGATTAAATGTCGTATATTGCTGTAACACTTAGATATAAATGTATATGCAGATTAAAGACATAAACAACAATATTACGACTCTAAACGATCTTATAACGGTTATAAATGGTCATAGGACTTGCATTGTGGGCAATGTTAAGAATATTGAAGATGAGAAGCCGCAAATAACCGATTGAATGTCATATATTCCTGTAACACTTTGATATAAATGTATATTCAGATTAAAGACATAAACACCTATATTACGACTCTAAACGATCTTATAACGATTATAAATGGTCATAGGACTGGCATTGTGTGCAATGTTAAGAATATTGAAGATGACAAGCCACAAATAACCGATTAAATGTAGTATATTGCTGTAACATTTAGATATAAATGTATATGCAGATAAGAGACATAAACAATTATTCTACGACTGCACACGATCTTATAACGGTTATATATGGTCATAGGACTTGCATTGTGTGCAATATGAAGAATATTGACCATGGCAAGCCGCAAATAACCGATAAAATGTCGTATAGTGCTGTAACATTTAGATATAAATGTATATGCAGATAAGGGACATAAACAATTATATTACGACTGTAAACGATCTTATAACGATTATAAATGGTCATAGGACTTTCGTTGAGTGCAATGTGAAGAATATTGAAGATGACAAGCCGCAAATAACCGATTAAATGTCGTATATTGCTGTAACATTTAGATATAAATATATATGCAGATATAAGACATAAACAACTATATTACGACGGTAAACGATCTTATAACGATTATAAATGGTCATAGGACTTGCATTGTGTGCAATGTTAAGAATATTGAAGATGACAAGCCGCAAATAACCGATTAAATGTCGTATATTGCTGTAACATTTAGATATAAATGTATATGCAGATAAGAGACATAAACAATTATATTACGACTGTAAACGATCTTATAACGATTATAAATGGTCATAGGACTTGCATTGTGTGCAATGTGAAGAATATGGACGTTGGCAAGCCGCAAATAACCGATTAAATGTCGTATATTGCTGTAACATTTAGATATAAATGTATATGCAGATATAAAACATAAACGACTACATTACGACGGTAAACGATCTTATAACGTTTATAAATGGTCATAGGACTTGCATTGCGTGCAATATGAAGAATATTGACCATGGCAAGCCGCAAATAACCGATTAAATGGCGTATATTGCTGTAACATTTAGATATAAATGTATATGCAGATAAGAGACATAAACAATTATATTACGACTGTAAACGATCTTATAACGATTATAAAAGGTCATAGGACTTGCATTGTGTGCAATGTTAAGAATATTGAAGATGACAAGCCGCAAATAACCGATTGAATGTCGTATATTGCTGTAACACTTAGATATAAATGTATATGCAGATTAAAGACATAAACGACTCTATAACGGCTGTAATCGATCTTATAACGTTTATAAATGGTCATAGGACTTGCATTGTGTGCAATGTGAAGAATATGGACGTTGGCAAGCCGCAAATAACCGATTAAATGTCGTATATTGCTGTAACATTTAGATATAAATGTATATGCAGATATAAAACATAAACGACTACATTACGACGGTAAACGATCTTATAACAATTATAAATGGTCATAGGACTTGCATTGTGTGCAATATGAAGAATATTGACCATGGCAAGCCGCAGATAACCGATAAAATGTCGTATATTGTTGTAACACTTAGATATAAATTTATATGCAGATTAAAGACATAAACAACAATATTACGACTCTAAACGATCTTATAACGGTTATAAATGGTCATAGGACTTGCATTGTGTGCAATGTGAAGAATATTGAAGATGACAAGCCGCAAATAACCGATTAAATGTCGTATATTCCTGTAACACTTAGATATAAATGTATATGCAGATATAAGACATAAACAACTGTATTACGACGGTAAACGATCTTATAACGTTTATAAATGGTCATAGGACTTGCATTGTGTGCAATGTTAAGAATATTGAAGATGACAAGCCGCAAATAACCGATTAAATGTCGTATATTGCTGTAACACTTAGATATAAATGTATATGCAGATTAAAGACATAAACACCTATATTACGACTCTAAACGATCTTATAACGATTATAAATGGTCATAGGACTGGCATTGTGTGCAATGTTAAGAATCTTGAAGATGACAAGCCACAAATAACCGATTAAATGTAGTATATTGCTGTAACATTTAGATATAAATGTATATGCAGATAAGAGACATAAACAATTATTCTACGACTGCACACGATCTTATAACGGTTATATATGGTCATAGGACTTGCATTGTGTGCAATATGAAGAATATTGACCATGGCAAGCCGCAAATAACCGATAAAATGTCGTATAGTGCTGTAACATTTAGATATAAATGTATATGCAGATAAGGGACATAAAATATTATATTACGACTGTAAACGATCTTATAACGATTATAAATGGTCATAGGACTTTCGTTGAGTGCAATGTGAAGAATATTGAAGATGACAAGCCGCAAATAACCGATTAAATGTCGTATATTGCTGTAACATTTAGATATAAATATATATGCAGATATAAGACATAAACAACTATATTACGACGGTAAACGATCTTATAACGATTATAAATGGTCATAGGACTTGCATTGTGTGCAATGTTAAGAATATTGAAGATGACAAGCCGCAAATAACCGATTAAATGTCGTATATTGCTGTAACATTTAGATATAAATGTATATGCAGATAAGAGACATAAACAATTATATTACGACTGCAAACGATCTTATAACGATTATAAATGGTCATAGGACTTGCATTGTGTGCAATGTGAAGAATATGGACGTTGGCAAGCCGCAAATAACCGATTAAATGTCGTATAGTGCTGTAACATTTAGATATAAATGTATATGCAGATTAAAGCCATAAACAACTATATTACGACTGCAAACGATCATATAACGGTTATAAATGGTCATAGGACTTGCATTGTGTGCAATTTGAAGGATATTGAAGATGACAAGCCGCAAATAACCGATTAAATGTCGTATATTGCTGTAACATTTAGATATAATTGTATATACAGATAAAAGACATAAACGACTATATAACGACTGTAAACGATCGTATAACGATTATAAATGGTCATAGGACATGCATTGTGTGCAATGTTAAGAATATTGAAGATGACAAGCCGCAAATAACCGATAAAATGTCGTATACTGCTGTAACATTTAGATATAAATGTATATGCAGATTAAAGACATAAACACCTATATTACGACTGTAAACGATCTTATAACGGTTATAAATAGTCACAGGACTTGCATTGTGTGCAATGTTAAGAATATTGAAGATGACAAGCCGCAAATAACCGATTAAATGTCGTATATTGCTGTAACATTTAGATATAAATGCATATGCAGATAAAAGACAGAAACGACTCTATAACGACTGTAAACGATCTTATAACGTTTATAAATGGTCATAGGACTTGCATTGTGTGCAATGTTAAGAATATTGTAGATGACAAGCCGCAAATAACTGATTAAATGTCGTATATTGCTGTAACACTTAGGTATAAATGTATATGCAGATTAAAGACATAAACACCTATATTACGACTGTAAACGATCTTATAACGGTTATAAATGGTCACAGGACTTGCATTGTGTGCAATGTTAAGAATATTGAAGATGACAAGCCGCAAATAACCGATTAAATGTCGTATATTGCTGTAACATTTAGATATAAATGCATATGCAGATAAAAGACAGAAACGACTCTATAACGACTGTAAACGATCTTATAACGTTTATAAATGGTCATAGGACTTGCATTGTGTGCAATGTGAAGAATATTGAAGATGACAAGCCGCAAATAACCGATTAAATGTCGTATATTGCTGTAACATTTAGATATAATTGTATTGTTACGTCCCAGCGACGGAGGTAAGGAAGGAATCCGTATATTTCTTTAAACCCGTCCGGAAGGGATTAATGCCGATAATTTGCCTCCCACCTGAGTGGTCAAACGGCTGGGACTCGGCATGAAACGCTTTGTAGTGGCTTGATACGGAGGCTCGAGGGATTTAATTGTCAGTAGGTTTGTGAATGTGACTCACCGGGCTGATACAACGCGTGTCTTAGTGTAGAGGCGGCGGCGGATTCCGTCGTCGTGATGCTCTGGAAGCGGCGATCAGCTGATCGGTGAGCGGGCGCCGGTTGTTGGCGGTGACGTAACTGCCCACGTGCTGATACTGCTCTCGGTCGAAGCAGGAAAGTAGTGACGTCGAAGCGGAATGATTCCCTGATTCTGCGGCGGCCGTGCAGGAGTCGACGGTGGAGGATCCTTACTGCGAGGGGTCCTTTTCACGAGGACAGACTCGTATTTAATGGTTTCGCCACGGCTGTGCCGGCGGGCCTGGACTCCTCGGATCCAGGGGATGAAATCCGTGGTTACTAGGTCGCTTCCCGGATTTTGAGCGCCGTGCTCCTCGGAGAGAATTTCACGGCGCCTGCTCTTATACCCGAGTTCTCGCGGATCGTAATTCGGAATGTTCCGTGTAGGAAGGGCAGTGAATGGTTTTGAAATAGCCACTAGTTTCCATGGTAGGCTTAAATCGATGTTTGATTCAGTCACGAGACGGGAATCGGTGAGTTGCGTGGGAATTTCGGTTAATGGTAATGGAAGAGGGGCAGGGATATTGGTATTATCGATGACAGGACAGGAGTCTTTATCAGTAGGATAGTCTGGTCCTAGGAGGTCGTCGTAAGAGGAAGGGTTTGAAGGGGTTGGAACGTGTAGGGATTTTACCAGTCGGCGGTACTGGATTTTCCGTCCGGCACGATGTCCGTAACGAGGCATAGAAGGAACGATAGGTAATGGATCGATAGGACTATGGAACTCTCAATCAGGCCTGCGAAGCTAAGGCGTAACTTGCTCCAGCAGCGAAAGATAATTCCGGTGAGAATTGAAAGGAAAGCCTGCGATGCTAAGACGTAACTTGCACCAGCAGTGAGGAACGGTGAGGATGGGTGAAGAGATGGTCGTGGAAGGATTTCTATGGGAATTTTGTGATGCTGAGGCGAAACTCGCACCAACAGAAAGGATTGGCTGGTAAAATTGGAAAGAGGAAAACGAGGAATAGTTAATTGTCGCTGGTACTGAATAAAACTCGCTAATTCGGAATAAAAATGTATAAAAATGAAATATATATATTGTTACAAAAGAAAAAAATAACTAAAACTATCCTTAAATCGAAATAACAAAAATGGATAAGAAAAATGGTAGATTAAGATACGTTATTCTAAAATATGGTTGTGAAATGGTAACTTCCTAACGCGGACCGAGACAGAATTAGTAGGCGCTTGCGAAGGGCTTGTATTTTAGAGTTGAGCATGAATTTATTAGCATCTCTGGCGTTACTCTCATCGAAGACTTCGAAGACTGACCATCGGTGGTGCCTGTCCTTACCTCGTCAGCTCGGTTTGTGGTGGGGCAGGCCCTAATTCCCCGAATTCTATGTTCGAAGCGGGGGAGGTCCCAAAGTGGGGGCTTCTAGCTGTGACGTAGTTTAATCTCACTCTACCATGCTTAAGACTACGGTAAATACGATTTCTACTTATCGGCTATAGAACATGAAGGAAAAAAAATTACAGGGTGAAGATACCGAGACGTAACAGTATATGCAGATAAAAGACATGAACGACTCTATAACGACTGTAAACGATCTTATAACGGTTATAAATGGTCATAGGACTTGCATTGTGTGCAATTTGAAGGATATTGACCATGGCAAGCCGCAAATAACCGATTAAATGGCGTATATTGCTGTAACATTTAGATATAAATGTATATGCAGATATAAGACATAAACAACTATATTACGACGGTAAATGATCATATAACGGTTATAAATGGTCATAGGACTTGCAGTGTGTGCAATGTGAAGAATATTGAAGATGACAAGCCGCAAATAACCGATTAAATGTCGTATATTGCTGTAACACTTCGATATAAATGTATATGCAGATTAAAGACATAAACACCTATATTACGACTGTAAAAGATCTTATAACGGTTATAAATTGTCATAGGACTTGCAGTGTGTGCAACCTGAAGAATATTGAAGATGACAAGCCGCAAATAACCGATTAAATGTCGTATATTGCTGTAACATTTAGATATAATTGTATATGCAGATAAAAGACATAAACGACTATATAACGACTGTAAACGATCTTATAACGGTTATAAATGGTCATAGGACTTGCATTGTGTGCAATGTTAAGAATATTGAAGATGACAAGCCGCTTATAACCGATTGAATGTCGTATATTGCTGTAACACTTAGATATAAATGTATATGCAGAATAAAGCCATAAACACCTATATTACGACTGTAAACGATCTTATAACGGTTATAAATGGTCATAGGACTTGCATTGTGTGCAATGTGAAGAATATTGAAGATGACAAGCCGCAAATAACCGATTAAATGTCGTATATTGCTGTAACATTTAGATATAATTGTATATGCAGATAAAAGACATAAACGACTATATAACGACTGTAAACGATCTTATAACGGTTATAAATGGTCATAGGACTTGCATTGTGTGCAATGTTAAGAATATTGAAGATGACAAGCCGCAAATAACCGATTAAATGTCGTATATTGCTGTAACACTTAGATATAAATGTATATGCAGATAAGAGACATAAACAATTATTCTACGACTGCACACGATCTTATAACGGTTATATATGGTCATAGGACTTGCATTGTGTGCAATATGAAGAATATTGACCATGGCAAGCCGCAAATAACCGATAAAATGTCGTATAGTGCTGTAACATTTAGATATAAATGTATATGCAGATAAGGGACATAAACAATAATATTACGACTGTAAACGATCTTATAACGATTATAAATGGTCATAGGACTTGCATTGTGTGCAATGTTAAGAATATTGAAGATGACAAGCCGCAAATAACCGATTAAATGTCGTATATTGCTGTAACATTTAGATATAAATGTATATGCAGATAAGAGACATAAACAATTATATTACGACTGTAAACGATCTTATAACGATTATAAATGGTCATAGGACTTGCATTGTGTGCAATGTGAAGAATATGGACGTTGGCAAGCCGCAAATAACCGATTAAATGTCGTATATTGCTGTAACATTTAGATATAAATGTATATGCAGATATAAAACATAAACGACTACATTACGACGGTAAACGATCTTATAACAATTATAAATGGTCATAGGACTTGCATTGTGTGCAATATGAAGAATATTGACCATGGCAAGCCGCAGATAACCGATAAAATGTCGTATATTGTTGTAACTCTTAGATATAAATGTATATGCAGATAAGAGACATAAACAATTATTCTACGACTGCACACGATCTTATAACGGTTATATATGGTCATAGGACTTGCATTGTGTGCAATATGAAGAATATTGACCATGGCAAGCCGCAAATAACCGATAAAATGTCGTATAGTGCTGTAACATTTAGATATAAATGTATATGCAGATAAGGGACATAAACAATTATATTACGACTGTAAACGATCTTATAACGATTATAAATGGTCATAGGACTTGCATTGTGTGCAATGTTAAGAATATTGAAGATGACAAGCCGCAAATAACCGATTAAATGTCGTATAATGCTGTAACATTTAGATATAAATGTATATGCAGATAAAAGTCAGAAACGACTATATAACGATTGTAAACGAACTTATAACAGTTATAAATGGTCATTGGACTTGTATTGCGTGCAATATGAAGAATATTGACCATGGCAAGCCGCAAATAACCGATTAAATGGCGTATATTGCTGTAACATTTAGATATAAATGTACATGCAGATTAAGACATAAACAACTATATTACGACTGCAAACGATCTTATAACGGTTATAAAAGTTCACAGGACTTGCATTGTGTGCAATGTTAAGAATATTGAAGATGACAAGCCGCAAATAACCGATTAAATTTCGTATATTGCTGTAACACTTAGATATAAGTGTACATGCAGATTAAAGACATAAACAACTATATTACGACGGTAAACGATCTTATAACGTTTATAAATGGTCATAGGACTTGCATTGCGTGCAATATGAAGAATATTGACCATGGCAAGCCGCAAATAACCGATTAAATGGCGTATATTGCTGTAACATTTAGATATAAATGTATAT
The DNA here is from genome assembly GCA_963989415.1 of Cerceris ruficornis. Lineage (NCBI taxonomy): Eukaryota > Metazoa > Arthropoda > Insecta > Hymenoptera > Crabronidae > Cerceris > Cerceris ruficornis. The sequence continues at coordinate 47,152 of CAXDIW010000232.1, read as the reverse complement.
GCAGATAAGAGACATAAACAATTATATTACGACTGTAAACGATCTTATAACGATTATAAAAGGTCATAGGACTTGCATTGTGTGCAATGTTAAGAATATTGAAGATGACAAGCCGCAAATAACCGATTGAATGTCGTATATTGCTGTAACACTTAGATATAAATGTATATGCAGATTAAAGACATAAACGACTCTATAACGGCTGTAATCGATCTTATAACGTTTATAAATTGTCATAGGACTTGCATTGTGTGCAATGTGAAGAATATGGACGTTGGCAAGCCGCAAATAACCGATTAAATGTCGTATATTGCTGTAACATTTAGATATAAATGTATATGCAGATAAGAGACATAAACAATTATATTACGACTGTAAACGATCTTATAACGATTATAAAAGGTCATAGGAATTGCATTGTGTGCAATGTTAAGAATATTGAAGATGACAAGCCGCAAATAACCGATTGAATGTCGTATATTGCTGTAACACTTAGATATAAATGTATATGCAGATTAAAGACATAAACGACTCTATAACGGCTGTAATCGATCTTATAACGTTTATAAATGGTCATAGGACTTGCATTGTGTGCAATGTGAAGAATATGGACGTTGGCAAGCCGCAAATAACCGATTAAATGTCGTATATTGCTGTAACATTTAGATATAAATGTATATGCAGATATAAAACATAAACGACTACATTACGACGGTAAACGATCTTATAACAATTATAAATGGTCATAGGACTTGCATTGTGTGCAATATGAAGAATATTGACCATGGCAAGCCGCAAATAACCGATAAAATGTCGTATATTGCTGTAACACTTAGATATAAATGTATATGCAGATTAAAGACATAAACAACAATATTACGACTCTAAACGATCTTATAACGGTTATAAATGGTCATAGGACTTGCATTGTGTGCAATGTGAAGAATATTGAAGATGACAAGCCGCAAATAACCGATTAAATGTCGTATATTCCTGTAACACTTAGATATAAATGTATATGCAGATATAAGACATAAACAACTGTATTCCGACGGTAAACGATCTTATAACGATTATAAATGGTCATAGGACTTGCATTGTGGGCAATGTTAAGAATATTGAAGATGAGAAGCCGCAAATAACCGATTGAATGTCATATATTCCTGTAACACTTAGATATAAATGTATATTCAGATTAAAGACATAAACACCTATATTACGACTCTAAACGATCTTATAACGATTATAAATGGTCATAGGACTGGCATTGTGTGCAATGTTAAGAATATTGAAGATGACAAGCCACAAATAACCGATTAAATGTAGTATATTGCTGTAACATTTAGATATAAATGTATATGCAGATAAGAGACATAAACAATTATTCTACGACTGCACACGATCTTATAACGGTTATATATGGTCATAGGACTTGCATTGTGTGCAATATGAAGAATATTGACCATGGCAAGCCGCAAATAACCGATAAAATGTCGTATAGTGCTGTAACATTTAGATATAAATGTATATGCAGATAAGGGACATAAACAATTATATTACGACTGTAAACGATCTTATAACGATTATAAATGGTCATAGGACTTTCGTTGAGTGCAATGTGAAGAATATTGAAGATGACAAGCCGCAAATAACCGATTAAATGTCGTATATTGCTGTAACATTTAGATATAAATATATATGCAGATATAAGACATAAACAACTATATTACGACGGTAAACGATCTTATAACGATTATAAATGGTCATAGGACTTGCATTGTGTGCAATGTTAAGAATATTGAAGATGACAAGCCGCAAATAACCGATTAAATGTCGTATATTGCTGTAACATTTAGATATAAATGTATATGCAGATAAGAGACATAAACAATTATATTACGACTGTAAACGATCTTATAACGATTATAAATGGTCATAGGACTTGCATTGTGTGCAATGTGAAGAATATGGACGTTGGCAAGCCGCAAATAACCGATTAAATGTCGTATATTGCTGTAACATTTAGATATAAATGTATATGCAGATATAAAACATAAACGACTACATTACGACGGTAAACGATCTTATAACAATTATAAATGGTCATAGGACTTGCATTGTGTGCAATATGAAGAATATTGACCATGGCAAGCCGCAGATAACCGATAAAATGTCGTATATTGTTGTAACACTTAGATATAAATGTATATGCAGATAAGAGACATAAACAATTATTCTACGACTGCACACGATCTTATAACGGTTATATATGGTCATAGGACTTGCATTGTGTGCAATGTTAAGAATATTGAAGATGACAAGCCGCAAATAACCGATTAAATTTCGTATATTGCTGTAACACTTAGATATAAATGTACATGCAGATTAAAGACATAAACAACTATATTACGACGGTAAACGATCTTATAACGTTTATAAATGGTCATAGGACTTGCATTGCGTGCAATATGAAGAATATTGACCATGGCAAGCCGCAAATAACCGATTAAATGGCGTATATTGCTGTAACATTTAGATATAAATGTATATGCAGATAAGAGACATAAACAATTATATTACGACTGTAAACGATCTTATAACGATTATAAAAGGTCATAGGACTTGCATTGTGTGCAATGTTAAGAATATTGAAGATGACAAGCCGCAAATAACCGATTGAATGTCGTATATTGCTGTAACACTTAGATATAAATGTATATGCAGATTAAAGACATAAACGACTCTATAACGGCTGTAATCGATCTTATAACGTTTATAAATGGTCATAGGACTTGCATTGTGTGCAATGTGAAGAATATGGACGTTGGCAAGCCGCAAATAACCGATTAAATGTCGTATATTGCTGTAACATTTAGATATAAATGTATATGCAGATATAAAACATAAACGACTACATTACGACGGTAAACGATCTTATAACAATTATAAATGGTCATAGGACTTGCATTGTGTGCAATATGAAGAATATTGACCATGGCAAGCCGCAAATAACCGATAAAATGTCGTATATTGCTGTAACACTTAGATATAAATTTATATGCAGATTAAAGACATAAACAACAATATTACGACTCTAAACATTCTTATAACGGTTATAAATGGTCATAGGACTTGCATTGTGTGCAATGTGAAGAATATTGAAGATGACAAGCCGCAAATAACCGATTAAATGTCGTATATTCCTGTAACACTTAGATATAAATGTATATGCAGATATAAGACATAAACAACTGTATTACGACGGTAAACGATCTTATAACGATTATAAATGGTCATAGGACTTGCATTGTGTGCAATGTTAAGAATATTGAAGATGACAAGCCGCAAATAACCGATTAAATGTCGTATATTGCTGTAACACTTAGATATAAATGTATATGCAGATTAAAGACATAAACAACAATATTACGACTCTAAACGACCTTATAACGGTTATAAATGGTTATAGGACTTGCATTGTGGGCAATGTTAAGAATATTGAAGATGAGAAGCCGCAAATAACCGATTGAATGTCATATATTCCTGTAACACTTAGATATAAATGTATATTCAGATTAAAGACATAAACACCTATATTACGACTCTAAACGATCTTATAACGATTATAAATGGTCATAGGACTGGCATTGTGTGCAATGTTAAGAATCTTGAAGATGACAAGCCACAAATAACCGATTAAATGTAGTATATTGCTGTAACATTTAGATATAAATGTATATGCAGATAAGAGACATAAACAATTATTCTACGACTGCACACGATCTTATAACGGTTATATATGGTCATAGGACTTGCATTGTGTGCAATATGAAGAATATTGACCATGGCAAGCCGCAAATAACCGATAAAATGTCGTATAGTGCTGTAACATTTAGATATAAATGTATATGCAGATAAGGGACATAAACAATTATATTACGACTGTAAACGATCTTATAACGATTATAAATGGTCATAGGACTTTCGTTGAGTGCAATGTGAAGAATATTGAAGATGACAAGCCGCAAATAACCGATTAAATGTCGTATATTGCTGTAACATTTAGATATAAATGTATATGCAGATAAGAGACATAAACAATTATATTACGACTGTAAACGATCTTATAACGATTATAAATGGTCATAGGACTTGCATTGTGTGCAATGTGAAGAATATGGACGTTGGCAAGCCGCAAATAACCGATTAAATGTCGTATATTGCTGTAACATTTAGATATAAATGTATATGCAGATATAAAACATAAACGACTACATTACGACGGTAAACGATCTTATAACAATTATAATTGGTCATAGGACTTGCATTGTGTGCAATATGAAGAATATTGAACATGGCAAGCCGCAGATAACCGATAAAATGTCGTATATTGTTGTAACACTTAGATATAAATGTATATGCAGATAAGAGACATAAACAATTATTCTACGACTGCACACGATCTTATAACGGTTATATATGGTCATAGGACTTGCATTGTGTGCAATATGAAGAATATTGACCATGGCAAGCCGCAAATAACCGATAAAATGTCGTATAGTGCTGTAACATTTAGATATAAATGTATATGCAGATAAGGGACATAAACAATTATATTACGACTGTAAACGATCTTATAACGATTATAAATGGTCATAGGACTTGCATTGTGTGCAATGTTAAGAATATTGAAGATGACAAGCCGCAAATAACCGATTAAATGTCGTATAATGCTGTAACATTTAGATATAAATGTGTATGCAGATAAAAGTCAGAAACGACTATATAACGATTGTAAACGAACTTATAACAGTTATAAATGGTCATTGGACTTGTATTGCGTGCAATATGAAGAATATTGACCATGGCAAGCCGCAAATAACCGATTAAATGGCGTATATTGCTGTAACATTTAGATATAAATGTACATGCAGATTAAGACATAAACAACTATATTACGACTGCAAACGATCTTATAACGGTTATAAAAGTTCACAGGACTTGCATTGTGTGCAATGTTAAGAATATTGAAGATGACAAGCCGCAAATAACCGATTAAATTTCGTATATTGCTGTAACACTTAGATATAAATGTACATGCAGATTAAAGACATAAACAACTATATTACGACGGTAAACGATCTTATAACGTTTATAAATGGTCATAGGACTTGCATTGCGTGCAATATGAAGAATATTGACCATGGCAAGCCGCAAATAACCGATTAAATGGCGTATATTGCTGTAACATTTAGATATAAATGTATATGCAGATAAGAGACATAAACAATTATATTACGACTGTAAACGATCTTATAACGATTATAAAAGGTCATAGGACTTGCATTGTGTGCAATGTTAAGAATATTGAAGATGACAAGCCGCAAATAACCGATTGAATGTCGTATATTGCTGTAACACTTAGATATAAATGTATATGCAGATTAAAGACATAAACGACTCTATAACGGCTGTAATCGATCTTATAACGTTTATAAATGGTCATAGGACTTGCATTGTGTGCAATGTGAAGAATATGGACGTTGGCAAGCCGCAAATAACCGATTAAATGTCGTATATTGCTGTAACATTTAGATATAAATGTATATGCAGATATAAAACATAAACGACTACATTACGACGGTAAACGATCTTATAACAATTATAAATGGTCATAGGACTTGCATTGTGTGCAATATGAAGAATATTGACCATGGCAAGCCGCAAATAACCGATAAAATGTCGTATATTGCTGTAACACTTAGATATAAATGTATATGCAGATTAAAGACATAAACAACAATATTACGACTCTAAACGATCTTATAACGGTTATAAATGGTCATAGGACTTGCATTGTGTGCAATGTGAAGAATATTGAAGATGACAAGCCGCAAATAACCGATTAAATGTCGTATATTCCTGTAACACTTAGATATAAATGTATATGCAGATATAAGACATAAACAACTGTATTACGACGGTAAACGATCTTATAACGATTATAAATGGTCATAGGACTTGCATTGTGTGCAATGTCAAGAATATTGAAGATGACAAGCCGCAAATAACCGATTAAATGTCGTATATTGCTGTAACACTTAGATATAAATGTATATGCAGATTAAAGACATAAACAACAATATTACGACTCTAAACGATCTTATAACGGTTATAAATGGTCATAGGACTTGCATTGTGGGCAATGTTAAGAATATTGAAGATGAGAAGCCGCAAATAACCGATTGAATGTCATATATTCCTGTAACACTTTGATATAAATGTATATTCAGATTAAAGACATAAACACCTATATTACGACTCTAAACGATCTTATAACGATTATAAATGGTCATAGGACTGGCATTGTGTGCAATGTTAAGAATATTGAAGATGACAAGCCACAAATAACCGATTAAATGTAGTATATTGCTGTAACATTTAGATATAAATGTATATGCAGATAAGAGACATAAACAATTATTCTACGACTGCACACGATCTTATAACGGTTATATATGGTCATAGGACTTGCATTGTGTGCAATATGAAGAATATTGACCATGGCAAGCCGCAAATAACCGATAAAATGTCGTATAGTGCTGTAACATTTAGATATAAATGTATATGCAGATAAGGGACATAAACAATTATATTACGACTGTAAACGATCTTATAACGATTATAAATGGTCATAGGACTTGCATTGTGTGCAATGTGAAGAATATGGACGTTGGCAAGCCGCAAATAACCGATTAAATGTCGTATATTGCTGTAACATTTAGATATAAATATATATGCAGATATAAGACATAAACAACTATATTACGACGGTAAACGATCTTATAACGATTATAAATGGTCATAGGACTTGCATTGTGTGCAATGTTAAGAATATTGAAGATGACAAGCCGCAAATAACCGATTAAATGTCGTATATTGCTGTAACATTTAGATATAAATGTATATGCAGATAAGAGACATAAACAATTATATTACGACTGTAAACGATCTTATAACGATTATAAATGGTCATAGGACTTGCATTGTGTGCAATGTGAAGAATATGGACGTTGGCAAGCCGCAAATAACCGATTAAATGTCGTATATTGCTGTAACATTTAGATATAAATGTATATGCAGATATAAAACATAAACGACTACATTACGACGGTAAACGATCTTATAACGTTTATAAATGGTCATAGGACTTGCATTGCGTGCAATATGAAGAATATTGACCATGGCAAGCCGCAAATAACCGATTAAATGGCGTATATTGCTGTAACATTTAGATATAAATGTATATGCAGATAAGAGACATAAACAATTATATTACGACTGTAAACGATCTTATAACGATTATAAAAGGTCATAGGACTTGCATTGTGTGCAATGTTAAGAATATTGAAGATGACAAGCCGCAAATAACCGATTGAATGTCGTATATTGCTGTAACACTTAGATATAAATGTATATGCAGATTAAAGACATAAACGACTCTATAACGGCTGTAATCGATCTTATAACGTTTATAAATGGTCATAGGACTTGCATTGTGTGCAATGTGAAGAATATGGACGTTGGCAAGCCGCAAATAACCGATTAAATGTCGTATATTGCTGTAACATTTAGATATAAATGTATATGCAGATATAAAACATAAACGACTACATTACGACGGTAAACGATCTTATAACAATTATAAATGGTCATAGGACTTGCATTGTGTGCAATATGAAGAATATTGACCATGGCAAGCCGCAGATAACCGATAAAATGTCGTATATTGTTGTAACACTTAGATATAAATTTATATGCAGATTAAAGACATAAACAACAATATTACGACTCTAAACGATCTTATAACGGTTATAAATGGTCATAGGACTTGCATTGTGTGCAATGTGAAGAATATTGAAGATGACAAGCCGCAAATAACCGATTAAATGTCGTATATTCCTGTAACACTTAGATATAAATGTATATGCAGATATAAGACATAAACAACTGTATTACGACGGTAAACGATCTTATAACGTTTATAAATGGTCATAGGACTTGCATTGTGTGCAATGTTAAGAATATTGAAGATGACAAGCCGCAAATAACCGATTAAATGTCGTATATTGCTGTAACACTTAGATATAAATGTATATGCAGATTAAAGACATAAACAACAATATTACGACTCTAAACGATCTTATAACGGTTATAAATGGTCATAGGACTTGCATTGTGGGCAATGTTAAGAATATTGAAGATGAGAAGCCGCAAATAACCGATTGAATGTCATATATTCCTGTAACACTTAGATATAAATGTATATTCAGATTAAAGACATAAACACCTATATTACGACTCTAAACGATCTTATAACGATTATAAATGGTCATAGGACTGGCATTGTGTGCAATGTTAAGAATCTTGAAGATGACAAGCCACAAATAACCGATTAAATGTAGTATATTACTGTAACATTTAGATATAAATGTATATGCAGATAAGAGACATAAACAATTATTCTACGACTGCACACGATCTTATAACGGTTATATATGGTCATAGGACTTGCATTGTGTGCAATATGAAGAATATTGACCATGGCAAGCCGCAAATAACCGATAAAATGTCGTATAGTGCTGTAACATTTAGATATAAATGTATATGCAGATAAGGGACATAAAATATTATATTACGACTGTAAACGATCTTATAACGATTATAAATGGTCATAGGACTTTCGTTGAGTGCAATGTGAAGAATATTGAAGATGACAAGCCGCAAATAACCGATTAAATGTCGTATATTGCTGTAACATTTAGATATAAATATATATGCAGATATAAGACATAAACAACTATATTACGACGGTAAACGATCTTATAACGATTATAAATGGTCATAGGACTTGCATTGTGTGCAATGTTAAGAATATTGAAGATGACAAGCCGCAAATAACCGATTAAATGTCGTATATTGCTGTAACATTTAGATATAAATGTATATGCAGATAAGAGACATAAACAATTATATTACGACTGCAAACGATCTTATAACGATTATAAATGGTCATAGGACTTGCATTGTGTGCAATGTGAAGAATATGGACGTTGGCAAGCCGCAAATAACCGATTAAATGTCGTATAGTGCTGTAACATTTAGATATAAATGTATATGCAGATTAAAGCCATAAACAACTATATTACGACTGCAAACGATCATATAACGGTTATAAATGGTCATAGGACTTGCATTGTGTGCAATTTGAAGGATATTGAAGATGACAAGCCGCAAATAACCGATTAAATGTCGTATATTGCTGTAACATTTAGATATAATTGTATATACAGATAAAAGACATAAACGACTATATAACGACTGTAAACGATCGTATAACGATTATAAATGGTCATAGGACATGCATTGTGTGCAATGTTAAGAATATTGAAGATGACAAGCCGCAAATAACCGATAAAATGTCGTATACTGCTGTAACATTTAGATATAAATGTATATGCAGATTAAAGACATAAACACCTATATTACGACTGTAAACGATCTTATAACGGTTATAAATAGTCACAGGACTTGCATTGTGTGCAATGTTAAGAATATTGAAGATGACAAGCCGCAAATAACCGATTAAATGTCGTATATTGCTGTAACATTTAGATATAAATGCATATGCAGATAAAAGACAGAAACGACTCTATAACGACTGTAAACGATCTTATAACGTTTATAAATGGTCATAGGACTTGCATTGTGTGCAATGTTAAGAATATTGTAGATGACAAGCCGCAAATAACTGATTAAATGTCGTATATTGCTGTAACACTTAGGTATAAATGTATATGCAGATTAAAGACATAAACACCTATATTACGACTGTAAACGATCTTATAACGGTTATAAATGGTCACAGGACTTGCATTGTGTGCAATGTTAAGAATATTGAAGATGACAAGCCGCAAATAACCGATTAAATGTCGTATATTGCTGTAACATTTAGATATAAATGCATATGCAGATAAAAGACAGACACGACTCTATAACGACTGTAAACGATCTTATAACGTTTATAAATGGTCATAGGACTTGCATTGTGTGCAATGTGAAGAATATTGAAGATGACAAGCCGCAAATAACCGATTAAATGTCGTATATTGCTGTAACATTTAGATATAATTGTATTGTTACGTCCCAGCGACGGAGGTAAGGAAGGAATCCGTATATTTCTTTAAACCCGTCCGGAAGGGATTAATGCCGATAATTTGCCTCCCACCTGAGTGGTCAAACGGCTGGGACTCGGCATGAAACGCTTTGTAGTGGCTTGATACGGAGGCTCGAGGGATTTAATTGTCAGTAGGTTTGTGAATGTGACTCACCGGGCTGATACAACGCGTGTCTTAGTGTAGAGGCGGCGGCGGATTCCGTCGTCGTGATGCTCTGGAAGCGGCGATCAGCTGATCGGTGAGCGGGCGCCGGTTGTTGGCGGTGACGTAACTGCCCACGTGCTGATACTGCTCTCGGTCGAAGCAGGAAAGTAGTGACGTCGAAGCGGAATGATTCCCTGATTCTGCGGCGGCCGTGCAGGAGTCGACGGTGGAGGATCCTTACTGCGAGGGGGTCCTTTTCACGAGGACAGACTCGTATTTAATGGTTTCGCCACGGCTGTGCCGGCGGGCCTGGACTCCTCGGATCCAGGGGATGAAATCCGTGGTTACTAGGTCGCTTCCCGGATTTTGAGCGCCGTGCTCCTCGGAGAGAATTTCACGGCGCCTGCTCTTATACCCGAGTTCTCGCGGATCGTAATTCGGAATGTTCCGTGTAGGAAGGGCAGTGAATGGTTTTGAAATAGCCACTAGTTTCCATGGTAGGCTTAAATCGATGTTTGATTCAGTCACGAGACGGGAATCGGTGAGTTGCGTGGGAATTTCGGTTAATGGTAATGGAAGAGGGGCAGGGATATTGGTATTATCGATGACAGGACAGGAGTCTTTATCAGTAGGATAGTCTGGTCCTAGGAGGTCGTCGTAAGAGGAAGGGTTTGAAGGGGTTGGAACGTGTAGGGATTTTACCAGTCGGCGGTACTGGATTTTCCGTCCGGCACGATGTCCGTAACGAGGCATAGAAGGAACGATAGGTAATGGATCGATAGGACTATGGAACTCTCAATCAGGCCTGCGAAGCTAAGGCGTAACTTGCTCCAGCAGCGAAAGATAATTCCGGTGAGAATTGAAAGGAAAGCCTGCGATGCTAAGACGTAACTTGCACCAGCAGTGAGGAACGGTGAGGATGGGTGAAGAGATGGTCGTGGAAGGATTTCTATGGGAATTTTGTGATGCTGAGGCGAAACTCGCACCAACAGAAAGGATTGGCTGGTAAAATTGGAAAGAGGAAAACGAGGAATAGTTAATTGTCGCTGGTACTGAATAAAACTCGCTAATTCGGAATAAAAATGTATAAAAATGAAATATATATATTGTTACAAAAGAAAAAAATAACTAAAACTATCCTTAAATCGAAATAACAAAAATGGATAAGAAAAATGGTAGATTAAGATACGTTATTCTAAAATATGGTTGTGAAATGGTAACTTCCTAACGCGGACCGAGACAGAATTAGTAGGCGCTTGCGAAGGGCTTGTATTTTAGAGTTGAGCATGAATTTATTAGCATCTCTGGCGTTACTCTCATCGAAGACTTCGAAGACTGACCATCGGTGGTGCCTGTCCTTACCTCGTCACCTCGGTTTGTGGTGGGGCAGGCCCTAATTCCCCGAATTCTATGTTCGAAGCGGGGGAGGTCCCAAAGTGGGGGCTTCTAGCTGTGACGTAGTTTAATCTCACTCTACCATGCTTAAGACTACGGTAAATACGATTTCTACTTATCGGCTATAGAACATGAAGGAAAAAAAATTACAGGGTGAAGATACCGAGACGTAACAGTATATGCAGATAAAAGACATGAACGACTCTATAACGACTGTAAACGATCTTATAACGGTTATAAATGGTCATAGGACTTGCATTGTGTGCAATTTGAAGGATATTGACCATGGCAAGCCGCAAATAACCGATTAAATGGCGTATATTGCTGTAACATTTAGATATAAATGTATATGCAGATATAAGACATAAACAACTATATTACGACGGTAAATGATCATATAACGGTTATAAATGGTCATAGGACTTGCAGTGTGTGCAATGTGAAGAATATTGAAGATGACAAGCCGCAAATAACCGATTGAATGTCGTATATTGCTGTAACACTTAGATATAAATGTATATGCAGATTAAAGCCATAAACAACTATATTACGACTGCAAACGATCATATAACGGTTATAAATGGTCATAGGACTTGCATTGTGTGCAATTTGAAGGATATTGAAGATGACAAGCCGCAAATAACCGATTAAATGTCGTATATTGCTGTAACATTTAGATATAATTGTATATACAGATAAAAGACATAAACGACTATATAACGACTGTAAACGATCGTATAACGATTATAAATGGTCATAGGACATGCATTGTGTGCAATGTTAAGAATATTGAAGATGACAAGCCGCATATAACCGATAAAATGTCGTATACTGCTGTAACATTTAGATATAAATGTATATGCAGATTAAAGACATAAACACCTATATTACGACTGTAAACGATCTTATAACGGTTATAAATAGTCACAGGACTTGCATTGTGTGCAATGTTAAGAATATTGAAGATGACAAGCCGCAAATAACCCATTAAATGTCGTATATTGCTGTAACATTTAGATATAAATGCATATGCAGATAAAAGACAGAAACGACTCTATAACGACTGTAAACGATCTTATAACGTTTATAAATGGTCATAGGACTTGCATTGTGTGCAATGTTAAGAATATTGTAGATGACAAGCCGCAAATAACTGATTAAATGTCGTATATTGCTGTAACACTTAGGTATAAATGTATATGCAGATTAAAGACATAAACACCTATATTACGACTGTAAACGATCTTATAACGGTTATAAATGGTCACAGGACTTGCATTGTGTGCAATGTTAAGAATATTGAAGATGACAAGCCGCAAATAACCGATTAAATGTCGTATATTGCTGTAACATTTAGATATAAATGCATATGCAGATAAAAGACAGAAACGACTCTATAACGACTGTAAACGATCTTATAACGTTTATAAATGGTCATAGGACTTGCATTGTGTGCAATGTGAAGAATATTGAAGATGACAAGCCGCAAATAACCGATTAAATGTCGTATATTGCTGTAACATTTAGATATAATTGTATTGTTACGTCCCAGCGACGGAGGTAAGGAAGGAATCCGTATATTTCTTTAAACCCGTCCGGAAGGGATTAATGCCGATAATTTGCCTCCCACCTGAGTGGTCAAACGGCTGGGACTCGGCATGAAACGCTTTGTAGTGGCTTGATACGGAGGCTCGAGGGATTTAATTGTCAGTAGGTTTGTGAATGTGACTCACCGGGCTGATACAACGCGTGTCTTAGTGTAGAGGCGGCGGCGGATTCCGTCGTCGTGATGCTCTGGAAGCGGCGATCAGCTGATCGGTGAGCGGGCGCCGGTTGTTGGCGGTGACGTAACTGCCCACGTGCTGATACTGCTCTCGGTCGAAGCAGGAAAGTAGTGACGTCGAAGCGGAATGATTCCCTGATTCTGCGGCGGCCGTGCAGGAGTCGACGGTGGAGGATCCTTACTGCGAGGGGGTCCTTTTCACGAGGACAGACTCGTATTTAATGGTTTCGCCACGGCTGTGCCGGCGGGCCTGGACTCCTCGGATCCAGGGGATGAAATCCGTGGTTACTAGGTCGCTTCCCGGATTTTGAGCGCCGTGCTCCTCGGAGAGAATTTCACGGCGCCTGCTCTTATACCCGAGTTCTCGCGGATCGTAATTCGGAATGTTCCGTGTAGGAAGGGCAGTGAATGGTTTTGAAATAGCCACTAGTTTCCATGGTAGGCTTAAATCGATGTTTGATTCAGTCACGAGACGGGAATCGGTGAGTTGCGTGGGAATTTCGGTTAATGGTAATGGAAGAGGGGCAGGGATATTGGTATTATCGATGACAGGACAGGAGTCTTTATCAGTAGGATAGTCTGGTCCTAGGAGGTCGTCGTAAGAGGAAGGGTTTGAAGGGGTTGGAACGTGTAGGGATTTTACCAGTCGGCGGTACTGGATTTTCCGTCCGGCACGATGTCCGTAACGAGGCATAGAAGGAACGATAGGTAATGGATCGATAGGACTATGGAACTCTCAATCAGGCCTGCGAAGCTAAGGCGTAACTTGCTCCAGCAGCGAAAGATAATTCCGGTGAGAATTGAAAGGAAAGCCTGCGATGCTAAGACGTAACTTGCACCAGCAGTGAGGAACGGTGAGGATGGGTGAAGAGATGGTCGTGGAAGGATTTCTATGGGAATTTTGTGATGCTGAGGCGAAACTCGCACCAACAGAAAGGATTGGCTGGTAAAATTGGAAAGAGGAAAACGAGGAATAGTTAATTGTCGCTGGTACTGAATAAAACTCGCTAATTCGGAATAAAAATGTATAAAAATGAAATATATATATTGTTACAAAAGAAAAAAATAACTAAAACTATCCTTAAATCGAAATAACAAAAATGGATAAGAAAAATGGTAGATTAAGATACGTTATTCTAAAATATGGTTGTGAAATGGTAACTTCCTAACGCGGACCGAGACAGAATTAGTAGGCGCTTGCGAAGGGCTTGTATTTTAGAGTTGAGCATGAATTTATTAGCATCTCTGGCGTTACTCTCATCGAAGACTTCGAAGACTGACCATCGGTGGTGCCTGTCCTTACCTCGTCAGCTCGGTTTGTGGTGGGGCAGGCCCTAATTCCCCGAATTCTATGTTCGAAGCGGGGGAGGTCCCAAAGTGGGGGCTTCTAGCTGTGACGTAGTTTAATCTCACTCTACCATGCTTAAGACTACGGTAAATACGATTTCTACTTATCGGCTATAGAACATGAAGGAAAAAAAATTACAGGGTGAAGATACCGAGACGTAACAGTATATGCAGATAAAAGACATGAACGACTCTATAACGACTGTAAACGATCTTATAACGGTTATAAATGGTCATAGGACTTGCATTGTGTGCAATTTGAAGGATATTGACCATGGCAAGCCGCAAATAACCGATTAAATGGCGTATATTGCTGTAACATTTAGATATAAATGTATATGCAGATATAAGACATAAACAACTATATTACGACGGTAAATGATCATATAACGGTTATAAATGGTCATAGGACTTGCAGTGTGTGCAATGTGAAGAATATTGAAGATGACAAGCCGCAAATAACCGATTAAATGTCGTATATTGCTGTAACACTTCGATATAAATGTATATGCAGATTAAAGACATAAACACCTATATTACGACTGTAAAAGATCTTATAACGGTTATAAATTGTCATAGGACTTGCAGTGTGTGCAACCTGAAGAATATTGAAGATGACAAGCCGCAAATAACCGATTAAATGTCGTATATTGCTGTAACATTTAGATATAATTGTATATGCAGATAAAAGACATAAACGACTATATAACGACTGTAAACGATCTTATAACGGTTATAAATGGTCATAGGACTTGCATTGTGTGCAATGTTAAGAATATTGAAGATGACAAGCCGCTTATAACCGATTGAATGTCGTATATTGCTGTAACACTTAGATATAAATGTATATGCAGAATAAAGCCATAAACACCTATATTACGACTGTAAACGATCTTATAACGGTTATAAATGGTCATAGGACTTGCATTGTGTGCAATGTGAAGAATATTGAAGATGACAAGCCGCAAATAACCGATTAAATGTCGTATATTGCTGTAACATTTAGATATAATTGTATATGCAGATAAAAGACATAAACGACTATATAACGACTGTAAACGATCTTATAACGGTTATAAATGGTCATAGGACTTGCATTGTGTGCAATGTTAAGAATATTGAAGATGACAAGCCGCAAATAACCGATTAAATGTCGTATATTGCTGTAACACTTAGATATAAATGTATATGCAGATAAGAGACATAAACAATTATTCTACGACTGCACACGATCTTATAACGGTTATATATGGTCATAGGACTTGCATTGTGTGCAATATGAAGAATATTGACCATGGCAAGCCGCAAATAACCGATAAAATGTCGTATAGTGCTGTAACATTTAGATATAAATGTATATGCAGATAAGGGACATAAACAATAATATTACGACTGTAAACGATCTTATAACGATTATAAATGGTCATAGGACTTGCATTGTGTGCAATGTTAAGAATATTGAAGATGACAAGCCGCAAATAACCGATTAAATGTCGTATATTGCTGTAACATTTAGATATAAATGTATATGCAGATAAGAGACATAAACAATTATATTACGACTGTAAACGATCTTATAACGATTATAAATGGTCATAGGACTTGCATTGTGTGCAATGTGAAGAATATGGACGTTGGCAAGCCGCAAATAACCGATTAAATGTCGTATATTGCTGTAACATTTAGATATAAATGTATATGCAGATATAAAACATAAACGACTACATTACGACGGTAAACGATCTTATAACAATTATAAATGGTCATAGGACTTGCATTGTGTGCAATATGAAGAATATTGACCATGGCAAGCCGCAGATAACCGATAAAATGTCGTATATTGTTGTAACTCTTAGATATAAATGTATATGCAGATAAGAGACATAAACAATTATTCTACGACTGCACACGATCTTATAACGGTTATATATGGTCATAGGACTTGCATTGTGTGCAATATGAAGAATATTGACCATGGCAAGCCGCAAATAACCGATAAAATGTCGTATAGTGCTGTAACATTTAGATATAAATGTATATGCAGATAAGGGACATAAACAATTATATTACGACTGTAAACGATCTTATAACGATTATAAATGGTCATAGGACTTGCATTGTGTGCAATGTTAAGAATATTGAAGATGACAAGCCGCAAATAACCGATTAAATGTCGTATAATGCTGTAACATTTAGATATAAATGTATATGCAGAATAAAGCCATAAACACCTATATTACGACGGTAAATGATCATATAACGGTTATAAATGGTCATAGGACTTGCAGTGTGTGCAATGTGAAGAATATTGAAGATGACAAGCCGCAAATAACCGATTAAATGTCGTATATTGCTGTAACACTTCGATATAAATGTATATGCAGATTAAAGACATAAACACCTATATTACGACTGTAAAAGATCTTATAACGGTTATAAATTGTCATAGGACTTGCAGTGTGTGCAACCTGAAGAATATTGAAGATGACAAGCCGCAAATAACCGATTAAATGTCGTATATTGCTGTAACATTTAGATATAATTGTATATGCAGATAAAAGACATAAACGACTATATAACGACTGTAAACGATCTTATAACGGTTATAAATGGTCATAGGACTTGCATTGTGTGCAATGTTAAGAATATTGAAGATGACAAGCCGCTTATAACCGATTGAATGTCGTATATTGCTGTAACACTTAGATATAAATGTTTATGCAGATTAAAGCCATAAACAACTATATTACGACTGCAAACGATCTTATAACGGTTATAAATGGTCATAGGACATGCATTGTGTGCAATGTTAAGAATATTGAAGATGACAAGCCGCAAATAACCGATTGAATGTCGTATATTGCTGTAACACTTAGATATAAATGTATATGCAGAATAAAGCCATAAACACCTATATTACGACTGTAAACGATCTTATAACGGTTATAAATGGTCATAGGACTTGCATTGTGTGCAATGTGAAGAATATTGAAGATGACAAGCCGCAAATAACCGATTAAATGTCGTATATTGCTGTAACATTTAGATATAATTGTATATGCAGATAAAAGACATAAACGACTATATAACGACTGTAAACGATCTTATAACGGTTATAAATGGTCGTAGGACTTGCATTGTGTGCAATGTTAAGAATATTGAAGATGACAAGCCGCAAATAACCGATTGAATGTCGTATATTACTGTAACACTTAGATATAAATGTATATGCAGAATAAAGCCATAAACACCCATATTACGACTGTAAACGATCTTATAACGGTTATAAATGGTCATAGGACTTGCAGTGTGTTCAACGCGAAGAATATTGAAAATGACAAGCCGCAAATAACCGATTAAATGTCGTATATTGCTGTAACATTTAGATATAATTGTATATGCAGATAAAAGACATAAACTACTATATAACGAATGTAAACGATCTTATAACGGTTATAAATGGTCATAGGACTTGCTTTATGTGCAATTTGAAGGATATTAACGATAACAAGCCGTATATAAACGATAAAATGTCGTATACTGCTGTAACATTTAGATATAAATGTATATGCAGATAATAGACATAAACAATTATATTACGACTGTAAACGATCTTATAACGATTATAAATGGTCATAGGACTTGCAGTGTTTGCAATGTGAAGAATATTGAAGATGACAAGCCGCAAATAACCGATTAAATGTCGTATATTGCTGTAACATTTAGATATAAATGTATATGCACATAAAAGACAGAAACGACTCTATAACGACTGTAAACGATCTTATAACGTTTATAAATGGTCATAGGACTTGCATTGTGTGCAATGTTAAGAATATTGAAGATGACAAGCCGCAAATAACCGATTAAATGTCGTATATTGCTGTAACACTTAGATATAAATGTACATGCAGATATAAGACATAAACAACTATATTACGACTGCAAACGATCTTATAACGGTTATAAATGGTCATAGGACATGCATTGTGCGCAATGTGAAGAATATTGAAGATGACAAGCCGCAAATAACTGATTAAAAGTCGTATATTGCTGTAACATTTAGATATAATTGTATATGCAGATAAAAGACATAAACGACTATATAACGACTGTAAACGATCTTATAACGTTTATAAATGGTCATAGGAACTGCATTGTGTGCAATGTGAAGAATATTGAAGATGACAAGCCGCAAATAACCGATTGAATGTCGTATATTGCTGTAACACTTAGATATAAATGTATATGCAGATTAAAGACATAAACACCTATATTACGACTGTAAACGATCTTATAACGGTTATAAATGGTCATAGGACTTGCAGTGTGTGCAACGTGAAGAATAATGAAGATGACAAGCCGGAAATAACCGATTACATGTCGTATATTGCTGTAACATTTAGATATAATTGTATATGCAGATAAAAGGCATAAACGGCTATATAACGACTGTAAACGATCTTATAACGGTTATAAATGGTCATAGGACTTGCTTTATGTGCAATTTGAAGGATATTAACGATAACAAGCCGTATATAAACGATAAAATGTCGTATACTTCTGTAACATTTAGATATAAATGTATATGCAGATAAGAGACATAAACAATTATATTACTACTGTAAACGATCTTATAACGGTTATAAATGGTCATAGGACTTGCATTGTGTGCAATGTTAAGAATATTGAAGATGACAAGCCGCAAATAACCGTTTAAATGTCGTATATTGCTGTAACATTTAGATATAAATGTATATGCAGATAAAAGACAGAAACGACTCTATAACGACTGTAAACGATCTTATAACGTTTATAAATGGTCATAGGACTTGCATTGTGTGCAATGTGAAGAATATTGAAGATGACAAGCCGCAAATAACCGATTAAATGTCGTATATTGCTGTAACATTTAGATATAATTGTATATGCAGATTAAAGACATAAACACCTATATTACGACTGTAAACGATCTTATAACGGTTATAAATGGTCATAGGACTTGCAGTGTGTGCAACATGAAGAATATTGAAGATGACAAGCCGGAAATAACCGATTAAATGTCGTATATTGATGTAACATTTAGATATAATTGTATATGCAGATAAAAGACATAAACGACTATATAACGACTGTAAACGATCTTATAACGGTTATAAATGGTCATAGGACTTGCAATGTGTGCAATGTGAAGAATATTGAAGATGACAAGCCGCAAATAACCGATTAAATGTCGTATATTGCTGTAAAATTAAGATATAAATGTATATGCAGATTAAAGACAGAAACGATTATATAACGACTGTAAACGATCTTATAACTGTTATAAATGGTCATAGGACTTGCAATGTGTGCAATGTTAAGAATATTGAAGATAACAAGCCGCAAATAACCGATTAAATGTCGTATATTGCTGTAAAATTAAGATATAAATGTATATGCAGATTAAAGACAGAAACGATTATATAACGACTGTAAACGATCTTATAACTGTTATAAATGGTCATAGGACTTGCAATGTGTGCAATGTTAAGAATATTGAAGATGACAAGCCGCAAATAA
The DNA here is from genome assembly GCA_963989415.1 of Cerceris ruficornis. Taxonomy (NCBI): domain Eukaryota; kingdom Metazoa; phylum Arthropoda; class Insecta; order Hymenoptera; family Crabronidae; genus Cerceris; species Cerceris ruficornis. The sequence goes on along the minus strand of CAXDIW010000232.1, from coordinate 26,683 downwards.
CCGATTGAATGTCGTATATTGCTGTAACACTTAGATATAAATGTATATGCAGATAAAAGCCATAAACGACTATATAACGACTGCAAACGATCTTATAACGGTTATAAATGGTCATAGGACATGCATTGTGTGCAATGTGAAGAATATTGAAGATGACAAGCCGCAAATAACCGATTGAATGTCGTATATTGCTGTAACACTTAGATATAAATATATATGCAGAATAAAGACATAAACACATATATTACGACTGTAAACGATCTAATAACGATTATAAATGGTCATAGGACTGGCAGTGTTTGCAATGTGAAGAATATTGAAGATGACAAGCCGCAAATATCCGATTAAATGTCGTATATTGCTGTAACATTTAGATATAAATGTATATGCAGATAAAAGACAGAAACGACTCTATAACGACTGTAAACGATCTTATAACGTTTATAAATGGTCATAGGACTTGCATTGTGTGCAATGTGAAGAATATTGAAGATGACAAGCCGCAAATAACCGATTAAATGTCGTATATTGCTGTAACATTTAGATATAATTGTATATACAGATAAAAGACATAAACGACTATATAACGACTGTAAACGATCTTATAACGATTATAAATGGTCATAGGACTTGCATTGTGTGCAATATGAAGAATATTGACCATGGCAAGCCGCAAATAACCGATAAAATGTCGTATATTGCTGTAACATTTAGATATAAAAGTATATGCAGATAAGAGACATAAACAATTATATTACGACTGTAAACGATCTTACAACGATTATAAATGGTCATAGGACTTGCATTGTGTGCAATGTTAAGAATATTTAAGATGACAAGCCGCAAATAACCGATTGAATGTCGTATATTGCTGTAACACTTAGATATAAATGTATATGCAGAATAAAGACATAAACACATATATTACGACTGTAAACGATCTAATAACGGTTATAAATGGTCATAGGACTTGCAGTGTGTGCAACGCGAAGAATATTGAAGATGACAAGCCGCAAATAACCGATTAAATATCGTATATTGCTGTAACATTTAGATATAATTGTATATGCAGATAAAATACATAAACTACTATATAACGACTGTAAACGATCTTATAACGGTTATAAATGGTCATAGGACTTGCTTTATGTGCAATTTGAAGGATATTAACGATAACAAGCCGTATATAAACGATAAAATGTCGTATACTGCTGTAACATTTAGATATAAATGTATATGCAGATAAAAGACAGAAACGATTATATAACGACTGTAAACGATCTTATAACTGTTATAAATGGTCATAGGACTTGCAATGTGTGCAATGTTAAGAATATTGAAGGTGACAAGCCGCAAATAACCGATAAAATGTCGTATATTGCTGTAACATTTAGATATAAAAGTATATGCAGATAAGAGACATAAACAATTATATTACGACTGTAAACGATCTTACAACGATTATAAATGGTCATAGGACTTGCATTGTGTGCAATGTTAAGAATATTGAAGATGACAAGCCGCAAATAACCGATTGAATGTCGTATATTGCTGTAACACTTAGATATAAATGTATATGCAGATAAAAGCCATAAACGACTATATAACGACTGCAAACGATCTTATAACGGTTATAAATGGTCATAGGACATGCATTGTGTGCAATGTGAAGAATATTGAAGATGACAAGCCGCAAATAACCGATTGAATGTCGTATATTGCTGTAACACTTAGATATAAATGTATATGCAGAATAAAGACATAAACACATATATTACGACTGTAAACGATCTAATAACGGTTATAAATGGTCATAGGACTTGCAGTGTGTGCAACGCGAAGAATTTTGAAGATGACAAGCCGCAAATAACCGATTAAATGTCGTATATTGCTGTAACATTTAGATATAATTGTATATGCAGATAAAATACATAAACTACTATATAACGACTGTAAACGATCTTATAACGGTTATAAATGGTCATAGGACTTGCTTTATGTGCAATTTGAAGGATATTAACGATAACAAGCCGTATATAAACGATAAAATGTCGTATACTGCTGTAACATTTAGATATAAATGTATATGCAGATAACAGACATAAACAATTATATTACGACTGTAAACGATCTTATAACGATTATAAATGGTCATAGGACTTGCAGTGTTTGCAATGTGAAGAATATTGAAGATGACAAGCCGCAAATAACCGATTAAATGTCGTATATTGCTGTAACATTTAGATATAATTGTATATGCAGATAAAAGACATAAACGACTATATAACGACTGTAAACTATCTTATAACGGTTATAAATGGTCATAGGACTTGCAATGTGTGCAATATGAAGAATATTAACCATGGCAAGCCGCAAATAACCGATAAAATGTCGTATAGTGCTGTAACATTTAGATATAAATGTATATGCAGATAAAAGACAGAAACGATTATATAACGACTGTAAACGATCTTATAACGGTTATAAATGGTCATAGGACTTGCAATGTGTGCAATGTTAAGAATATTGAAGATGACAAGCCGCAAATAACCGATTAAATGTCGTATATTTCTGTAACATTTGGATATAAAAGTATATGCAGATAAGAGACATAAACAATTATATTACGACTGTAAACGATCTTACAAAGATTATAAATGGTCATAGGACTTGCATTGTGTGCAATGTTAAGAATATTGAAGATGACAATCCGCAAATAACCGATTAAATGTCGTATATTGCTGTAACATTTAGATATAATTGTATATGCAGATAAAAGACATAAACGACTATATAACGACTGCAAACGATCATATAACGGTTATAAATGGTCATAGGACCTGCATTGTGTGCAATGTTAAGAATATTGAAGATGACAAGCCGCAAATAACCGATTAAATGTCGTATATTTCTATAACATTTGGATATAAAAGTATATGCAGATAAGAGACATAAACAATTATATTACGACTGTAAACGATCTTACAAAGATTATAAATGGTCATAGGACTTGCATTGTGTGCAATGTGAAGAATATTGAAGATGACAATCCGCAAATAACCGATTAAATGTCGTATATTGCTGTAACATTTAGATATAATTGTATATGCAGATAAAAGACAGAAACGACTCTATTACGAATGTAAACGATCTTATAACGTTTATAAATGGTCATAGGACTTGCCTTGTGTGCAATGTGAAGAATATTGAAGATGACAACCCGCAAATAACCGATTGAATGTCGTATATTGCTGTAACACTTAGATATAAATGTATATGCAGATTAAAGACATAAACACATATATTACGACTGTAAACGATCTTATAACGGTTATAAATGGTCATAGGACTTGCAATGTGTGCAATGTTAAGAATATTGAAGATGACAAGCCGCAAATAACCGATTAAATGTCGTATATTGCTGTAACACTTAGATATAAATGTATATGCAGAATAAAGACATAAACACATATATTACGACTGTAAACGATCTAATAACGGTTATAAATGGTCATAGGACTTGCAGTGTTTGCAATGTGAAGAATATTGAAGATGACAAGCCGCAAATAACCGATTAAATGTCGTATATTGCTGTAACATTTAGATATAATTGTATATGCAGATAAAAGACATAAACGACTATATAACGACTGTAAACTATCTTATAACGGTTATAAATGGTCATAGGACTTGCAATGTGTGCAATGTGAAGAATATTGAAGATGACAAGCCGCAAATAACCGATTAAATGTCGTATATTGCTGTAACATTAAGATATAAATGTATATGCAGATTAAAGACAGAAACGATTATATAACGACTGTAAACGATCTTATAACTGTTATAAATGGTCATAGGACATGCATTGTGTGCAATGTTAAGAATATTGAAGATGACAAGCCGCAAATAACCGATTGAATGTCGTATATTGCTGTAACACTTAGATATAAATGTATATGCAGATTAAAGACATAAACACCTATATTACGACTGTAAACGATCTTATAACGGTTATAAATGGTCATAGGACTTACAGTGTGTGCAACATGAAGAATATTGAAGATGACAAGCCGGAATTAACCGATTAAATGTCGTATATTGCTGTAACATTTAGATATAATTGTATATGCAGATAAAAGACATAAACGACTATATAACGACTGTAAACGATCTTATAACGGTTATAAAAGGTCATAGGACTTGCATTGTGTGCAATATGAAGAATATTGACCATGGCAAGCCGCAAATAACCGATAAAATGTCGTATAGTGCTGTAACATTTAGATATAAATGTATATGCAGATAAACGACAGAAACGATTATATAACGACTGTAAACGATCTTATAACGGTTATAAATGGTCATAGGACTTGCAATGTGTGCAATGTTAAGAATATTGAAGATGACAAGCCGCAAATAACCGATTAAATGTCGTATATTGCTGTAACACTTAGATATAAATGTATATGCAGAATAAAGACATAAACACATATATTACGACTGTAAACGATCTAATAACGGTTATAAATGGTCATAGGACTTGCAGTGTGTGCAACGCGAAGAATATTGAAGATGTCAAGCCGCAAATAACCGATTAAATGTCGTATATTGCTGTAACATTTAGATATAATTGTATATGCAGATAAAAGTCATAAACTACTATATAACGACTGTAAACGATCTTATAACGGTTATAAATGGTCATAGGACTTGCTTTATGTGCAATTTGAAGGATATTAACGATAACAAGCCGTATATAAACGATAAAATGTCGTATACTGCTGTAACATTTAGATATATATGTATATGTAGATAACAGACATAAACAATTATATTACGACTGTAAACGATCTTATAACGATTATAAATGGTCATAGGACTGGCAGTGTTTGCAATGTGAAGAATATTGAAAATGACAAGCCGCAAATAACCGATTAAATGTCGTATATTGCTGTAACATTTAGATATAAATGTATATGCAGATAAAAGACAGAAACGACTATATAACGACTGTAAACGATCTTATAACGGTAATAAATGGTCATAGGACTTGCAATGTGTGCAATGTTAAGAATATTGAAGATGACAAGCCGCAAGTAACCGATCAAATGGCGTATATTGCTGTAACACTTAGATATAAATGTATATGCAGATAAAAGACAGAAACGATTATATAACGACTGTAAACGATCTTATAACGTTTATAAATGGTCATAGGACGTGCAGTGTTTGCAATGTGAAGAATATTGAAGATGACAAGCCGCAAATAACCGATTAAATGTCGTATATTGCTGTAACATTTAGATATAATTGTATATGCAGATAAAAGACATAAACGACTATATAACGACTGTAAACTATCTTATAACGGTTATAAATGGTCATAGGACTTGCAATGTGTGCAATATGAAGAATATTAACCATGGCAAGCCGCAAATAACCGATAAAATGTCGTATAGTGCTGTAACATTTAGATATAAATGTATTTGCAGATAAAAGACATAAACGACTATATAACGACTGCAAACGATCATATAACGGTTATAAATGGTCATAGGACATGCATTGTGTGCAATGTTAAGAATATTGAAGATGACAAGCCGCAAATAACAGATTAAATGTCGTATATTGCTGTAACACTTAGATATAAATGTATATGCAGATTAAAGACATAAACAACTATATTACGACTGCAAACGATCTTATAACGGTTATAAATGGTCATAGGACTTGCATTGTGTGCAATGTGAAGAATATTGAAGATGACAAGCCGCAAATAACCGATTAAATGTCGTATATTGCTGTAACATTTAGATATAAATGTATATGCAGATAAAAGAAAGAAACGACTATATAACGACTGTAAGCGATCTTATAACGTTTATAAATGGTCATAGAACTTGCATGGTGTGCAATGTGAAGAATATTGAAGATGACAAGCAGCAAATAACCGATTGAATGTCGTATATTGCTGTAACACTTAGATATAAATGTATATGCAGATTAAAGAAAGAAACGACTCTATAACGACTGTAAACGATCTTATAACGTTTATAAATGGTCATAGGACTTGCATTGTGTGCAATGTGAAGAATATTGAAGATGACAAGCCGCAAATAACCGATTGAATGTCGTATATTGCTGTAACACTTAGATATAAATGTATATGCAGATTAAAGACATAAACACCTATATTACGACTGTAAACGATCTTATAACGGTTATAAATGGTCATAGGACTTGCAGTGTGTGCAACGTGAAGAATATTGAAGATGACAAGCCGGAAATAACCGATTGCATGTCGTATATTGCTGTAACATTTAGATATAATTGTATATGCAGATAAAAGGCATAAACGGCTATATAACGACTGTAAACGATCTTATAACGGTTATAAATGGTCATAGGACTTGCTTTATGAGCAATTTGAAGGATATTAACGATAACAAGCCGTATATAAACGATAAAATGTCGTATACTGCTGTAACATTTAGATATAAATGTATATGCAGATAAGAGACATAAACAATTATATTACTACTGTAAACGATCTTATAACGGTTATAAATGGTCATAGGACTTGCATTGTGTGCAATGTTAAGAATATTGAAGATGACAAGCCGCAAATAACCGTTTAAATGTCGTATATTGCTGTAACATTTAGATATAAATGTATATGCAGATAAAAGACAGAAACGACTCTATAACGACTGTAAACGATCTTATAACGTTTATAAATGGTCATAGGACTTGCATTGTGTGCAATGTGAAGAATATTGAAGATGACAAGCCGCAAATAACCGATTAAATGACGTATATTGCTGTAACATTTAGATATAATTGTATATGCAGATTAAATACATAAACAACTATATTACGACTGCAAACGATCTTATAACGGTTATAAATGGTCATAGGACATGCATTGTGTGCAATGTTAAGAATATTGAAGATGACAAGCCGCAAATAACAGATTAAATGTCGTATATTGCTGTAACATTTAGATATAATTGTATATGCAGATAAAAGACATAAACTACTATATAACGATTGTAAACGATCTTATAACGGTTATAAATGGTCATAGGACTTGCTTTATGTGCAATTTGAAGGATATTAACGATAACAAGCCGTATATAAACGATAAAATGTCGTATACTGCTGTAACATTTAGATATAAATGTATATGCAGATAAAAGACATAAACGACTATATAACGACTGTAAACGATCTTATAACGATTATAAATGGTCATAGTACTTGCAGTGTTTGCAATGTGAAGAATATTGAAGATGACAAGCCGCAAATAACCGATTAAATGTTGTATATTGCTGTAACATTTAGATATAATTGTATATGCAGATAAAAGGCATAAACGGCTATATAACGACTGTAAACGATCTTATAACGGTTATAAATGGTCATAGGACTTGCTTTATGAGCAATTTGAAGGATATTAACGATAACAAGCCGTATATAAACGATAAAATGTCGTATACTGCTGTAACATTTAGATATAAATGTATATGCAGATAAGAGACATAAACAATTATATTACTACTGTAAACGATCTTATAACGGTTATAAATGGTCATAGGACTTGCATTGTGTGCAATGTTAAGAATATTGAAGATGACAAGCCGCAAATAACCGTTTAAATGTCGTATATTGCTGTAACATTTAGATATAAATGTATATGCAGATAAAAGACAGAAACGACTCTATAACGACTGTAAACGATCTTATAACGTTTATAAATGGTCATAGGACTTGCATTGTGTGCAATGTGAAGAATATTGAAGATGACAAGCCGCAAATAACCGATTAAATGACGTATATTGCTGTAACATTTAGATATAATTGTATATGCAGATTAAATACATAAACAACTATATTACGACTGCAAACGATCTTATAACGGTTATAAATGGTCATAGGACATGCATTGTGTGCAATGTTAAGAATATTGAAGATGACAAGCCGCAAATAACAGATTAAATGTCGTATATTGCTGTAACATTTAGATATAATTGTATATGCAGATAAAAGACATAAACTACTATATAACGATTGTAAACGATCTTATAACGGTTATAAATGGTCATAGGACTTGCTTTATGTGCAATTTGAAGGATATTAACGATAACAAGCCGTATATAAACGATAAAATGTCGTATACTGCTGTAACATTTAGATATAAATGTATATGCAGATAAAAGACATAAACGACTATATAACGACTGTAAACGATCTTATAACGATTATAAATGGTCATAGTACTTGCAGTGTTTGCAATGTGAAGAATATTGAAGATGACAAGCCGCAAATAACCGATTAAATGTTGTATATTGCTGTAACATTTAGATATAATTGTATATGCAGATAAAAGTCATAAACGACTATATAACGACTGTAAACGATCTTATAACGATTATAAAAGTCATAGGACTTGCATTGTGTGCAATGTGAAGAATATTGAAGCTGACAAGCCGCAAATAACCGATTAAATGTCGTATATTGCTGTAACATTTAGATATAATTTTATATGCAGATTAAAGACATAAACACCTATATTACGACTGTAAACGATCTTATAACGGTTATAAATGGTCATAGGACTTGCAATGTGTGCAATGTGAAGAATATTGAAGATGACAAGCCGCAAATAACCGATTAAATGTCGTATATTGCTGTAACATTAAGATATAAATGTATATGCAGATTAAAGACAGAAACGATTATATAACGACTGTAAACGATCTTATAACTGTTATAAATGGTCATAGGACATGCATTGTGTGCAATGTTAAGAATATTGAAGATGACAAGCCGCAAATAACCGATTGAATGTCGTATATTGCTGTAACACTTAGATATAAATGTATATGCAGATTAAAGACATAAACACCTATATTACGACTGTAAACGATCTTATAACGGTTATAAATGGTCATAGGACTTACAGTGTGTGCAACATGAAGAATATTGAAGATGACAAGCCGGAATTAACCGATTAAATGTCGTATATTGATGTAACATTTAGATATAATTGTATATGCAGATAAAAGACATAAACGACTATATAACGACTGTAAACGATCTTATAACGGTTATAAATGGTCATAGGACTTGCAATGTGTGCTATGTGAAGAATATTGAAGATGACAAGCCGCAAATAACCGATTAAATGTCGTATATTGCTGTAACATTAAGATATAAATGTATATGCAGATTAAAGACAGAAACGATTATATAACGACTGTAAACGATCTTATAACTGTTATAAATGGTCATAGGACTTGCAATGTGTGCAATGTTAAGAATATTGAAGATGACAAGCCGCAAATAACCGATTAAATGTCGTATATTGCTGTAACATTTAGATATAAAAGTATATGCAGATAAGAGACATAAACAATTATATTACGACTGTAAACGATCTTATAACGGTTATAAATGGTCATAGGACTTGCATTGTTTGCAATGTGAAGAATATTGAAGTTGACAAGCCGCAAATAACCGATTGAATGTCGTATATTGCTGTAACACTTAGATATAAATGTATATGCAGATTAAAGCCATAAACAACTATATTACGACTGCAAACGATCTTATAACGGTTATAAATGGTCATAGGACATGCATTGTGTGCAATGTTAAGAATATTGAAGATGACAGGCCGCAAATAACCGATTGAATGTCGTATATTGCTGTAACACTTAGATATAAATGTATATGCAGAATAAAGCCATAAACACCTATATTACGACTGTAAACGATCTTATAACGGTTATAAATGGTCATAGGACTTGCATTGTGTGCAATGTGAAGAATATTGAAGATGACAAGCCGCAAATAACCGATTAAATGACGTATATTGCTGTAACATTTAGATATAATTGTATATGCAGATAAAAGACATAAACGACTATATAACGACTGTAAACGATCTTATAACGGTTATAAATGGTCGTAGGACTTGCATTGTGTGCAATGTTAAGAATATTGAAGATGACAAGCCGCAAATAACCGATTGAATGTCGTATATTACTGTAACACTTAGATATAAATGTATATGCAGAATAAAGCCATAAACACCCATATTACGACTGTAAACGATCTTATAACGGTTATAAATGGTCATAGGACTTGCAGTGTGTTCAACGCGAAGAATATTGAAAATGACAAGCCGCAAATAACCGATTAAATGTCGTATATTGCTGTAACATTTAGATATAATTGTATATGCAGATAAAAGACATAAACTACTATATAACGAATGTAAACGATCTTATAACGGTTATAAATGGTCATAGGACTTGCTTTATGTGCAATTTGAAGGATATTAACGATAACAAGCCGTATATAAACGATAAAATGTCGTATACTGCTGTAACATTTAGATATAAATGTATATGCAGATAATAGACATAAACAATTATATTACGACTGTAAACGATCTTATAACGATTATAAATGGTCATAGGACTTGCAGTGTTTGCAATGTGAAGAATATTGAAGATGACAAGCCGCAAATAACCGATTAAATGTCGTATATTGCTGTAACATTTAGATATAAATGTATATGCAGATAAAAGACAGAAACGACTCTATAACGACTGTAAACGATCTTATAACGTTTATAAATGGTCATAGGACTTGCATTGTGTGCAATGTTAAGAATATTGAAGATGACAAGCCGCAAATAACCGATTAAATGTCGTATATTGCTGTAACACTTAGATATAAATGTACATGCAGATATAAGACATAAACAACTATATTACGACTGCAAACGATCTTATAACGGTTATAAATGGTCATAGGACATGCATTGTGTGCAATGTGAAGAATATTGAAGATGACAAGCCGCAAATAACCGATTAAATGTCGTATATTGCTGTAACATTTAGATATAATTGTATATGCAGATAAAAGACATAAACGACTATATAACGACTGCAAACGATCATATAACGGTTATAAATGGTCATAGGACATGCATTGTGTGCAATGTTAAGAATATTGAAGATGACAAGCCGCAAATAACAGATTAAATGTCGTATATTGCTGTAACACTTAGATATAAATGTATATGCAGATTAAAGACATAAACAACTATATTACGACTGCAAACGATCTTATAACGGTTATAAATGGTCATAGGACTTGCATTGTGTGCAATGTGAAGAATATTGAAGATGACAAGCCGCAAATAACCGATTAAATGTCGTATATTGCTGTAACATTTAGATATAAATGTATATGCAGATAAAAGAAAGAAACGACTCTATAACGACTGTAAACGATCTTATAACGTTTATAAATGGTCATAGGACTTGCATGGTGTGCAATGTGAAGAATATTGAAGATGCCAAGCCGCAAATAACCGATTGAATGTCGTATATTGCTGTAACACTTAGATATAAATGTATATGCAGATTAAAGAAAGAAACGACTCTATAACGACTGTAAACGATCTTATAACGTTTATAAATGGTCATAGGACTTGCATTGTGTGCAATGTGAAGAATATTGAAGATGACAAGCCGCAAATAACCGATTGAATGTCGTATATTGCTGTAACACTTAGATATAAATGTATATGCAGATTAAAGACATAAACACCTATATTACGACTGTAAACGATCTTATAACGGTTATAAATGGTCATAGGACTTGCAGTGTGTGCAACGTGAAGAATATTGAAGATGACAAGCCGGAAATAACCGATTACATGTCGTATATTGCTGTAACATTTAGATATAATTGTATATGCAGATTAAAGACATAAACACCTATTTTACGACTGTAAACGATCTTATAACGGTTATAAATGGTCACAGGACTTGCAGTGTGTGCAATGTGAAGAATATTGAAGATGACAAGCCGCAAATAACCGATTGAATGTCGTATATTGCTGTAACACTTAGATATAAATGTATATGCAGATTAAAGACATAAACACCTATATTACGACTGTAAACGATCTTATAACGGTTATAAATGGTCATAGGACTTGCTTTATGTGCAATTTGAAGGATATTAACGATAACAAGCCGTATATAAACGATAAAATGTCGTATACTGCTGTAACATTTAGATATAATTGTATATGCAGATAAAAGGCATAAACGGCTATATAACGACTGTAAACGATCTTATAACGGTTATAAATGGTCATAGGACTTGCTTTATGAGCAATTTGAAGGATATTAACGATAACAAGCCGTATATAAACGATAAAATGTCGTATACTGCTGTAACATTTAGATATAAATGTATATGCAGATAAGAGACATAAACAATTATATTACTACTGTAAACGATCTTATAACGGTTATAAATGGTCATAGGACTTGCATTGTGTGCAATGTTAAGAATATTGAAGATGACAAGCCGCAAATAACCGTTTAAATGTCGTATATTGCTGTAACATTTAGATATAAATGTATATGCAGATAAAAGACAGAAACGACTCTATAACGACTGTAACCGATCTTATAACGTTTATAAATGGTCATAGGACTTGCATTGTGTGCAATGTGAAGAATATTGAAGATGACAAGCCGCAAATAACCGATTAAATGACGTATATTGCTGTAACATTTAGATATAATTGTATATGCAGATTAAAGACAGAAACGATTATATAACGACTGTAAACGATCTTATAACTGTTATAAATGGTCATAGGACATGCATTGTGTGCAATGTTAAGAATATTGAAGATGACAAGCCGCAAATAACCGATTGAATGTCGTATATTGCTGTAACACTTAGATATAAATGTATATGCAGATTAAAGACATAAACACCTATATTACGACTGTAAACGATCTTATAACGGTTATAAATGGTCATAGGACTTACAGTGTGTGCAACATGAAGAATATTGAAGATGACAAGCCGGAATTAACCGATTAAATGTCGTATATTGATGTAACATTTAGATATAATTGTATATGCAGATAAAAGACATAAACGACTATATAACGACTGTAAACGATCTTATAACGGTTATAAATGGTCATAGGACTTGCAATGTTTGCTATGTGAAGAATATTGAAGATGACAAGCCGCAAATAACCGATTAAATGTCGTATATTGCTGTAACATTAAGATATAAATGTATATGCAGATTAAAGACAGAAACGATTATATAACGACTGTAAACGATCTTATAACTGTTATAAATGGTCATAGGACTTGCAATGTGTGCAATGTTAAGAATATTGAAGATGACAAGCCGCAAATAACCGATTAAATGTCGTATATTGCTGTAACATTTAGATATAAAAGTATATGCAGATAAGAGACATAAACAATTATATTACGACTGTAAACGATCTTATAACGGTTATAAATGGTCATAGGACTTGCATTGTTTGCAATGTGAAGAATATTGAAGTTGACAAGCCGCAAATAACCGATTGAATGTCGTATATTGCTGTAACACTTAGATATAAATGTATATGCAGATTAAAGCCATAAACAACTATATTACGACTGCAAACGATCTTATAACGGTTATAAATGGTCATAGGACATGCATTGTGTGCAATGTTAAGAATATTGAAGATGACAAGCCGCAAATAACCGATTGAATGTCGTATATTGCTGTAACACTTAGATATAAATGTATATGCAGAATAAAGCCATAAACACCTATATTACGACTGTAAACGATCTTATAACGGTTATAAATGGTCATAGGACTTGCATTGTGTGCAATGTGAAGAATATTGAAGATGACAAGCCGCAAATAACCGATTAAATGACGTATATTGCTGTAACATTTAGATATAATTGTATATGCAGATAAAAGACATAAACGACTATATAACGACTGTAAACGATCTTATAACGGTTATAAATGGTCGTAGGACTTGCATTGTGTGCAATGTTAAGAATATTGAAGATGACAAGCCGCAAATAACCGATTGAATGTCGTATATTACTGTAACACTTAGATATAAATGTATATGCAGAATAAAGCCATAAACACCCATATTACGACTGTAAACGATCTTATAACGGTTATAAATGGTCATAGGACTTGCAGTGTGTTCAACGCGAAGAATATTGAAAATGACAAGCCGCAAATAACCGATTAAATGTCGTATATTGCTGTAACATTTAGATATAATTGTATATGCAGATAAAAGACATAAACTACTATATAACGAATGTAAACGATCTTATAACGGTTATAAATGGTCATAGGACTTGCTTTATGTGCAATTTCAAGGATATTAACGATAACAAGCCGTATATAAACGATAAAATGTCGTATACTGCTGTAACATTTAGATATAAATGTATATGCAGATAATAGACATAAACAATTATATTACGACTGTAAACGATCTTATAACGATTATAAATGGTCATAGGACTTGCAGTGTTTGCAATGTGAAGAATATTGAAGATGACAAGCCGCAAATAACCGATTGAATGTCGTATATTGCTGTAACACTTAGATATAAATGTATATGCAGATTAAAGCCATAAACAACTATATTACGACTGCAAACGATCTTATAACGGTTATAAATGGTCATAGGACTTGCATTGTTTGCAATGTGAAGAATATTGAAGTTGACAAGCCGCAAATAACCGATTGAATGTCGTATATTGCTGTAACACTTAGATATAAATGTATATGCAGATTAAAGCCATAAACAACTATATTACGACTGCAAACGATCTTATAACGGTTATAAATGGTCATAGGACATGCATTGTGTGCAATGTTAAGAATATTGAAGATGACAAGCCGCAAATAACCGATTGAATGTCGTATATTGCTGTAACACTTAGATATAAATGTATATGCAGAATAAAGCCATAAACACCTATATTACGACTGTAAACGATCTTATAACGGTTATAAATGGTCATAGGACTTGCATTGTGTGCAATGTGAAGAATATTGAAGATGACAAGCCGCAAATAACCGATTGAATGTCGTATATTGCTGTAACACTTAGATATAAATGTATATGCAGATTAAAGACATAAACACCTATATTACGACTGTAAACGATCTTATAACGGTTATAAATGGTCATAGGACTTGCAGTGTGTGCAACGTGAAGAATATTGAAGATGACAAGCCGGAAATAACCGATTACATGTCGTATATTGCTGTAACATTTAGATATAATTGTATATGCAGATTAAAGACATAAACACCTATTTTACGACTGTAAACGATCTTATAACGGTTATAAATGGTCACAGGACTTGCAGTGTGTGCAATGTGAAGAATATTGAAGATGACAAGCCGCAAATAACCGATTGAATGTCGTATATTGCTGTAACACTTAGATATAAATGTATATGCAGATTAAAGACATAAACACCTATATTACGACTGTAAACGATCTTATAACGGTTATAAATGGTCATAGGACTTGCTTTATGTGCAATTTGAAGGATATTAACGATAACAAGCCGTATATAAACGATAAAATGTCGTATACTGCTGTAACATTTAGATATAATTGTATATGCAGATAAAAGGCATAAACGGCTATATAACGACTGTAAACGATCTTATAACGGTTATAAATGGTCATAGGACTTGCTTTATGAGCAATTTGAAGGATATTAACGATAACAAGCCGTATATAAACGATAAAATGTCGTATACTGCTGTAACATTTAGATATAAATGTATATGCAGATAAGAGACATAAACAATTATATTACTACTGTAAACGATCTTATAACGGTTATAAATGGTCATAGGACTTGCATTGTGTGCAATGTTAAGAATATTGAAGATGACAAGCCGCAAATAACCGTTTAAATGTCGTATATTGCTGTAACATTTAGATATAAATGTATATGCAGATAAAAGACAGAAACGACTCTATAACGACTGTAACCGATCTTATAACGTTTATAAATGGTCATAGGACTTGCATTGTGTGCAATGTGAAGAATATTGAAGATGACAAGCCGCAAATAACCGATTAAATGACGTATATTGCTGTAACATTTAGATATAATTGTATATGCAGATTAAAGACAGAAACGATTATATAACGACTGTAAACGATCTTATAACTGTTATAAATGGTCATAGGACATGCATTGTGTGCAATGTTAAGAATATTGAAGATGACAAGCCGCAAATAACCGATTGAATGTCGTATATTGCTGTAACACTTAGATATAAATGTATATGCAGATTAAAGACATAAACACCTATATTACGACTGTAAACGATCTTATAACGGTTATAAATGGTCATAGGACTTACAGTGTGTGCAACATGAAGAATATTGAAGATGACAAGCCGGAATTAACCGATTAAATGTCGTATATTGATGTAACATTTAGATATAATTGTATATGCAGATAAAAGACATAAACGACTATATAACGACTGTAAACGATCTTATAACGGTTATAAATGGTCATAGGACTTGCAATGTTTGCTATGTGAAGAATATTGAAGATGACAAGCCGCAAATAACCGATTAAATGTCGTATATTGCTGTAACATTAAGATATAAATGTATATGCAGATTAAAGACAGAAACGATTATATAACGACTGTAAACGATCTTATAACTGTTATAAATGGTCATAGGACTTGCAATGTGTGCAATGTTAAAAATATTGAAGATGACAAGCCGCAAATAACCGATTAAATGTCGTATATTGCTGTAACATTTAGATATAAAAGTATATGCAGATAAGAGACATAAACAATTATATTACGACTGTAAACGATCTTATAACGGTTATAAATGGTCATAGGACTTGCATTGTTTGCAATGTGAAGAATATTGAAGTTGACAAGCCGCAAATAACCGATTGAATGTCGTATATTGCTGTAACACTTAGATATAAATGTATATGCAGATTAAAGCCATAAACAACTATATTACGACTGCAAACGATCTTATAACGGTTATAAATGGTCATAGGACATGCATTGTGTGCAATGTTAAGAATATTGAAGATGACAAGCCGCAAATAACCGATTGAATGTCGTATATTGCTGTAACACTTAGATATAAATGTATATGCAGAATAAAGCCATAAACACCTATATTACGACTGTAAACGATCTTATAACGGTTATAAATGGTCATAGGACTTGCATTGTGTGCAATGTGAAGAATATTGAAGATGACAAGCCGCAAATAACCGATTAAATGACGTATATTGCTGTAACATTTAGATATAATTGTATATGCAGATAAAAGACATAAACGACTATATAACGACTGTAAACGATCTTATAACGGTTATAAATGGTCGTAGGACTTGCATTGTGTGCAATGTTAAGAATATTGAAGATGACAAGCCGCAAATAACCGATTGAATGTCGTATATTACTGTAACACTTAGATATAAATGTATATGCAGAATAAAGCCATAAACACCCATATTACGACTGTAAACGATCTTATAACGGTTATAAATGGTCATAGGACTTGCAGTGTGTTCAACGCGAAGAATATTGAAAATGACAAGCCGCAAATAACCGATTAAATGTCGTATATTGCTGTAACATTTAGATATAATTGTATATGCAGATAAAAGACATAAACTACTATATAACGAATGTAAACGATCTTATAACGGTTATAAATGGTCATAGGACTTGCTTTATGTGCAATTTCAAGGATATTAACGATAACAAGCCGTATATAAACGATAAAATGTCGTATACTGCTGTAACATTTAGATATAAATGTATATGCAGATAATAGACATAAACAATTATATTACGACTGTAAACGATCTTATAACGATTATAAATGGTCATAGGACTTGCAGTGTTTGCAATGTGAAGAATATTGAAGATGACAAGCCGCAAATAACCGATTAAATGTCGTATATTGCTGTAACATTTAGATATAAATGTATATGCAGATAAAAGACAGAAACGACTCTATAACGACTGTAAACGATCTTATAACGTTTATAAATGGTCATAGGACTTGCATTGTGTGCAATGTTAAGAATATTGAAGATGACAAGCCGCAAATAACCGATTAAATGTCGTATATTGCTGTAACACTTAGATATAAATGTACATGCAGATATAAGACATAAACAACTATATTACGACTATAAACGATCTTATAACGATTATAAATGGTCATAGGACTTGCATTGTGTGCAATGTTAGGAATATTGAAGATGACAAACCGCAAATAACCGATTAAATGTCGTATATTGCTGTAACATTTTGATATAAATGTATATGCAGATAAAAGTCAGAAACGACTATATAACGATTGTAAACGATCTTATAACAGTTATAAATGGTCATAGGACTTGCATTGCGTGCCATATGAAGAATTTTGACCATGGCAAGCCGCAAATAACCGATTAAATGGCGTATATTTCTGTAACATTTAGATATAAATGTATATGCAGATATAAGACATAAACAACTATATTATGACGGTAAATGATCATATAACGGTTATAAATGGTCATAGGACTTGCAGTGTGTGCAATGTGAAGAATATTGAAGTTGACAAGCCGCAAATAACCGATTAAATGTCGTATATTGCTGTAACATTTAGATATAATTGTATATGCAGATAAAAGACTTAAACTACTATATAACGGGTGTAAACGATCTTATAACGGTTATGAATGGTCATAGGACTTGCTTTATGTGCAATTTGAAGGATATTAACGATAACAAGCCGTATATAAACGATAAAATGTCGTATACTGCTGTAACATTTAGATATAAATGTATATGCAGATAACAGACATAAACAATTATATTACGACTGTAAACGATCTTATAACGATTATAAATGGTCATAGTACTTGCAGTGTTTGCAATGTGAAGAATATTGAAGATGACAAGCCGCAAATAACCGATTAAATGTCGTATATTTCTGTAACATTTAGATATAATTGTATATGCAGATAAAAGACATAAACGACTATATAACGACTGTAAACGATCTTATAACGATTATAAAAGTCATAGGACTTGCATTGTGTGCAATGTGAAGAATATTGAAGCTGACAAGCCGCAAATAACCGATTAAATGTCGTATATTGCTGTAACATTTAGATATAATTGTATATGCAGATTAAAGACATAAACACCTATTTTACGACTGTAAACGATCTTATAACGGTTATAAATGGTCACAGGACTTGCAGTGTGTGCAATGTGAAGAATATTGAAGATGACAAGCCGCAAATAACCGATTGAATGTCGTATATTGCTGTAACACTTAGATATAAATGTATATGCAGATTAAAGACATAAACACCTATATTACGACTGTAAACGATCTTATAACGGTTATAAATGGTCATAGGACTTGCTTTATGTGCAATTTGAAGGATATTAACGATAACAAGCCGTATATAAACGATAAAATGTCGTATACTGCTGTAACATTTAGATATAATTGTATATGCAGATAAAAGGCATAAACGGCTATATAACGACTGTAAACGATCTTATAACGGTTGTAAATGGTCATAGGACTTGCTTTATGTGCAATTTGAAGGATATTAACGATAACAAGCCGTATATAAACGATAAAATGTAGTATACTGCTGTAACATTTAGATATAAATGTATATGCAGATAACAGACATAAACAATTATATTACGACTGTAAACGATCTTATAACGATTATAAATGGTCATAGTACTTGCAGTGTTTGCAATGTGAAGAATATTGAAGATGACAAGCCGCAAATAACCGATTAAATGTCGTATATTGCTGTAACATTTAGATATAATTGTATATGCAGATAAAAGACATAAACGACTATATAACGACTGTAAACGATCTCATAACGATTATAAAAGTCATAGGACTTGCATTGTGTGCAATGTGAAGAATATTGAAGCTGACAAGCCGCAAATAACCGATTAAATGTCGTATATTGCTGTAACATTTAGATATAATTGTATATGCAGATTAAAGACATAAACACCTATATTACGACTGTAAACGATCTTATAACGGTTATAAATGGTCATAGGACTTGCAGTGTGTGCAATGTGAAGAATATTGAAGATGACAAGCCGCAAATAACCGATTGAATGTCGTATATTGCTGTAACACTTAGATATAAATGTATATGCAGATTAAAGACATAAACACCTATATTACGACTGTAAACGATCTTATAACGGTTATAAATGGTCATAGGACTTGCAGTGTGTGCAACGTGAAGAATATTGAAGATGACAAGCCGCAAATAACCGATTAAATGTCGTATATTGCTGTAACATTTAGATATAATTGTATATGCAGATAAAAGACGTAAACGACTATATAACGACTGTAAACGATCTTATAACGGTTATAAAAGGTCATAGGACTTGCATTGTGTGCAATATGAAGAATATTGACCATGGCAAGCCGCAAATAACCGATAAAATGTCGTATAGTGCTGTAACATTTAGATATAAATGTATATGCAGATAAACGACAGAAACGATTATATAACGACTGTAAACGATCTTATAACGGTTATAAATGGTCATAGGACTTGCAATGTGTGCAATGTTAAGAATATTGAAGATGACAAGCCGCAAATAACCGATTAAATGTCGTATATTGCTGTAACACTTAGATATAAATGTATATGCAGAATAAAGACATAAACACATATATTACGACTGTAAACGATCTAATAACGGTTATAAATGGTCATAGGACTTGCAGTGTGTGCAACGCGAAGAATATTGAAGATGTCAAGCCGCAAATAACCGATTAAATGTCGTATATTTCTGTAACATTTGGATATAAAAGTATATGCAGATAAGAGACATAAACAATTATATTACGACTGTAAACGATCTTACAAAGATTATAAATGGTCATAGGACTTGCATTGTGTGCAATGTTAAGAATATTGAAGATGACAATCCGCAAATAACCGATTAAATGTCGTATATTGCTGTAACATTTAGATATAATTGTATATGCAGATAAAAGACATAAACGACTATATAACGACTGCAAACGATAATATAACGGTTATAAATGGTCATAGGACCTGCATTGTGTGCAATGTTAAGAATATTGAAGATGACAAGCCGCAAATAACCGATTAAATGTCGTATATTTCTGTAACATTTGGATATAAAAGTATATGCAGATAAGAGACATAAACAATTATATTACGACTGTAAACGATCTTACAAAGATTATAAATGGTCATAGGACTTGCATTGTGTGCAATGTGAAGAATATTGAAGATGACAAGCCGCAAATAACCGATTAAATGTCGTATATTGCTGTAACATTTAGATATAAATGTATATGCAGATAAAAGACATAAACGACTATATAACGACTGCAAACGATCATATAACGGTTATAAATGGTCATAGGACTTGCAATGTGTGCAATGTTAAGAATATTGAAGATCACAAGCCGCAAGTAACCGATAAAATGTCGTATAGTGCTGTAACATTTAGATATAAATGTATATGCAGATAAAAGACAGAAACGATTATATAACGACTGCGAACGATCTTATAACGGTTATAAATGGTCATAGGACATGCATTGTGTGCAATGTTAAGAATATTGAAGATGACAAGCCGCAAATAACAGATTAAATGTCGTATATTGCTGTAACACTTAGATATAAATGTATATGCAGATAAAAGACAGAAACGACTATATAACGACTGTAAACGATCTTATAACGGTTATAAATGGTAATAGGACTTGCAATGTGTGCAATGTTAAGAATATTGAAGATCACAAGCCGCAAGTAACCGATAAAATGTCGTATAGTGCTGTAACATTTAGATATAAATGTATATGCAGATAAAAGACAGAAACGATTATATAACGACTGTAAACGATCTTATAACGGTTATAAATGGTCATAGGACTTGCAATGTGTGCAATGTTAAGAATATTGAAGATGACAAGCCGCAAATAACCGATTAAATGTCGTATATTTCTGTAACATTTGGATATAAAAGTATATGCAGATAAGAGACATAAACAATTATATTACGACTGTAAACGATCTTACAAAGATTATAAATGGTCATAGGACTTGCATTGTGTGCAATGTTAAGAATATTGAAGATGACAATCCGCAAATAACCGATTAAATGTCGTATATTGC
The DNA here is from genome assembly GCA_963989415.1 of Cerceris ruficornis. NCBI lineage: Eukaryota > Metazoa > Arthropoda > Insecta > Hymenoptera > Crabronidae > Cerceris > Cerceris ruficornis. The sequence continues at coordinate 4,564 of CAXDIW010000232.1, read as the reverse complement.
TGTAACATTTAGATATAATTGTATATGCAGATAAAAGACATAAACGACTATATAACGACTGCAAACGATAATATAACGGTTATAAATGGTCATAGGACCTGCATTGTGTGAAATGTTAAGAATATTGAAGATGACAAGCCGCAAATAACCGATTAAATGTCGTATATTTCTGTAACATTTGGATATAAAAGTATATGCAGATAAGAGACATAAACAATTATATTACGACTGTAAACGATCTTACAAAGATTATAAATGGTCATAGGACTTGCATTGTGTGCAATGTGAAGAATATTGAAGATGACAAGCCGCAAATAACCGATTAAAAGTCGTATATTGCTGTAACATTTAGATATAAATGTATATGCAGATAAAAGACATAAACGACTATATAACGACTGCAAACGATCATATAACGGTTATAAATGGTCATAGGACCTGCATTGTGTGCAATGTGAAGAATATTGAAGATGACAAGCCGCAAATAACCGATTAAATGTTGTATATTGCTGTAACATTTAGATATAAATGTATATGCAGATAAACGACAGAAACGATTATATAACGACTGTAAACGATCTTATAACGGTTATAAATGGTCATAGGACTTGCAATGTGTGCAATGTTAAGAATATTGAAGATGACAAGCCGCAAATAACCGATTAAATGTCGTATATTGCTGTAACACTTAGATATATATGTATATGCAGAATAAAGACATAAACACATATATTACGACTGTAAACGATCTAATAACGGTTATAAATGGTCATAGGACTTGCAGTGTGTGCAACGCGAAGAATATTGAAGATGTCAAGCCGCAAATAACCGATTAAATGTCGTATATTGCTGTAACATTTAGATATAATTGTATATGCAGATAAAAGTCATAAACTACTATATAACGACTGTAAACGATCTTATAACGGTTATAAATGGTCATAGGACTTGCTTTATGTGCAATTTGAAGGATATTAACGATAACAAGCCGTATATAAACGATAAAATGTCGTATACTGCTGTAACATTTAGATATAAATGTATATGCAGATAACAGACATAAACAATTATATTACGACTGTAAACGATCTTATAACGATTATAAATGGTCATAGGACTGGCAGTGTTTGCAATGTGAAGAATATTGAAGATGACAATCCGCAAATAACCGATTAAATGTCGTATATTGCTGTAACATTTAGATATAAATGTATATGCAGATAAAATAAATAAACGACTATATAACGACTGTAAACTATCTTATAACGGTTATAAATGGTCATAGGACTTGCAATGTGTGCAATATGAAGAATATTGACCATGGCAAGCCGCAAATAACCGATAAAATGTCGTTTAGTGCTGTAACATTTAGATATAAATGTATATGCAGATAAAAGACAGAAACGATTATATAACGACTGTAAACGATCTTATAACGGTTATAAATGGTCATAGGACTTGCAATGTGTGCAATGTTAATAATATTGAAGATGACAAGCCGCAAATAACCGATTAAATGTCGTATATTTCTGTAACATTTGGATATAAAAGTATATGCAGATAAGAGACATAAACAATTATATTACGACTGTAAACGATCTTACAAAGATTATAAATGGTCATAGGACTTGCATTGTGTGCAATGTTAAGAATATTGAAGATGACAATCCGCAAATAACCGATTAAATGTCGTATATTGCTGTAACATTTAGATATAATTGTATATGCAGATAAAAGACATAAACGACTATATAACGACTGCAAACGATCATATAACGGTTATAAATGGTCATAGGACCTGCATTGTGTGCAATGTTAAGAATATTGAAGATGACAAGCCGCAAATAACCGATTAAATGTCGTATATTTCTGTAACATTTGGATATAAAAGTATATGCAGATAAGAGACATAAACAATTATATTACGACTGTAAACGATCTTACAAAGATTATAAATGGTCATAGGACTTGCATTGTGTGCAATGTGAAGAATATTGAAGATGACAAGCCGCAAATAACCGATTAAATGTCGTATATTGCTGTAACATTTAGATATAAATGTATATGCAGATAAAAGACAGAAACGACTCTATAACGACTGTAAACGATCTTATAACGTTTATAAATGGTCATAGGACTTGCATTGTGTGCAATGTGAAGAATATTGAAGATGACAAGCCGCAAATAACCGATTAAATGTCGTATATTTCTGTAACATTTGGATATAAAAGTATATGCAGATAAGAGACATAAACAATTATATTACGACTGTAAACGATCTTACAACGATTATAAATGGTCATAGGACTTGCATTGTGTGCAATGTTAAGAATATTGAAGATGACAATCCGCAAATAACCGATTAAATGTCGTATATTGCTCTAACATTTAGATATAATTGTATATGCAGATAAAAGACATAAACGACTATATAACGACTGCAAACGATCTTATAACGGTTATAAATGGTCATAGGACTTGCAATGTGTGCAATGTTAAGAATATTGAAGATCACAAGCCGCAAGTAACCGATAAAATGTCGTATAGTGCTGTAACATTTAGATATAAATGTATATGCAGATAAACGACAGAAACGATTATATAACGACTGTAAACGATCTTATAACGGTTATAAATGGTCATAGGACTTGCAATGTGTGCAATGTTAAGAATATTGAAGATGACAAGCCGCAAATAACCGATTAAATGTCGTATATTGCTGTAACACTTAGATATAAATGTATATGCAGAATAAAGACATAAACACATATATTACGACTGTAAACGATCTAATAACGGTTATAAATGGTCATAGGACTTGCAGTGTGTGCAACGCGAAGAATATTGAAGATGTCAAGCCGCAAATAACCGATTAAATGTCGTATATTGCTGTAACATTTAGATATACTTGTATATGCAGATAAAAGTCATAAACTACTATATAACGACTGTAAACGATCTTATAACGGTTATAAATGGTCATAGGACTTGCTTTATGTGCAATTTGAAGGATATTAACGATAACAAGCCGTATATAAACGATAAAATGTCGTATACTGCTGTAACATTTAGATATAAATGTATATGCAGATAACAGACATAAACTATTATATTACGACTGTAAACGATCTTATAACGATTATAAATGGTCATAGGACTGGCAGTGTTTGCAATGTGAAGAATATTGAAGATGACAAGCCGCAAATAACCGATTAAATGTCGTATATTGCTGTAACATTTAGATATAAATGTATATGCAGATAAAAGACAGAAACGACTATATAACGACTGTAAACGATCTTATAACGGTTATAAATGGTCATAGGACTTGCAATGTGTGCAATGTTAAGAATATTGAAGATCACAAGCCGCAAGTAACCGATAAAATGTCGTATAGTGCTGTAACATTTAGATATAAATGTATATGCAGATAAAAGACAGAAACGATTATATAACGACTGTAAACGATCTTATAACGGTTATAAATGGTCATAGGACTTGCAATGTGTGCAATGTTAAGAATATTGAAGATGACAAGCCGCAAATAACCGATTAAATGTCGTATATTTCTGTAACATTTGGATATAAAAGTATATGCAGATAAGAGACATAAACAATTATATTACGACTGTAAACGATCTTACAAAGATTATAAATGGTCATAGGACTTGCATTGTGTGCAATGTTAAGAATATTGAAGATGACAATCCGCAAATAACCGATTAAATGTCGTATATTGCTGTAACATTTAGATATAATTGTATATGCAGATAAAAGACATAAACGACTATATAACGACTGCAAACGATCATATAACGGTTATAAATGGTCATAGGACCTGTATTGTGTGCAATGTGAAGAATATTGAAGATGACAAGCCGCAAATAACCGATTAAATGTCGTATATTGCTGTAACATTTAGATATAATTGTATATGCAGATAAAAGACGTAAACGACTATATAACGACTGTAAACGATCTTATAACGGTTATAAAAGGTCATAGGACTTGCATTGTGTGCAATATGAAGAATATTGACCATGACAAGCCGCAAATAACCGATTAAATGTCGTATATTGCTGTAACATTTAGATATAAATGTATATGCAGATAAAAGACAGAAACGACTATATAACGACTGTAAACGATCTTATAACGGTTATAAATGGTCATAGGACTTGCATTGTGTGCAATGTGAAGAATATTGAAGATGACAAGCCGCAAATAACCGATTAAATGTCGTATATTGCTGTAACACTTAGATATAAATGTATATGCAGAATAAAGACATAAACACATATATTACGACTGTAAACGATCTAATAACGGTTATAAATGGTCATAGGACTTGCAGTGTGTGCAACGCGAAGAATATTGAAGATGTCAAGCCGCAAATAACCGATTAAATGTCGTATATTGCTGTAACATTTAGATATAATTGTATATGCAGATAAAAGTCATAAACTACTATATAACGACTGTAAACGATCTTATAACGGTTATAAATGGTCATAGGACTTGCTTTATGTGCAATTTGAAGGATATTAACGATAACAAGCCGTAT